>OZ007579.1:52772756-53250256 GCA_963931925.1 Onchidella celtica
AGAGAAGAGGCGGAAACACTCCAAAATAAAATGAAATGCTGTATGAGAATACATTAATTATTTTTAATAGATTGAGTACCGGTACTGGTGATTTCCAGCTGGGGGACATCTAATAAATCTCTGTTTTGACTTCGTAGCATCTAACGTACCGGTACGTGAGAATGCGGTATACACACGTACCGGTATTGGCCACCAAGAAGGCTCTAGAACGCTATGACTGCCTCACTACACACGGACACACCGCGGTCTTCAGATTGTGCTTCTATCCGCTACCGCTGATTGATGTTGCATACCGCGAGATGCTTTTTGAACCGAAACTTGTTTGGGGTATGTAGTCTAATGACAAAGCCAGACAGAGCGTTTTTGAACCGTATTCCTCAGCTTTAACCCCCCCCCCCTCACCAAATGATTTAAGACAGCCGTCCGGTCAGGCCTACCTCCATAGCGGCCAACAGCACTAGGCTGAGGCCCCCGAGAAACCAATTATTAAAGGACCTGAAGTCAGGCCTAGGCTACCTCTGTCCTCAATACGTGAGCCATATTATAGTCAATCCACTGCAGTACAGCGTACTGGTAGTCTCGACATTGCCTTACATCTTATACATGTATATAATGTCTCAAACTTGGTGGCTCGATGGACAAATTTTTATTGTACTGTAATGCTTTATTGGTTAGGCCCATACAAGCGAACTGCAGTCGTGCCTTTATAGTTTCACGTTCCCGTTGACTCTGCAAAGTGGCCGTGTCTCTCGTGTGTGCCCATCCTCATTTATTCACCTAGATTTTAAAATTGCCATTCCACTGCAACGTAATAAAGCCGCATATATGTAATAAATTTATATGAGCGCCCAGCCACATCGTTTACCGGCACCAGTAGTTTTACTGGCCAGCGTTTCCCGTGGCAATGACTGGTGGGGAACATTTTTATTGTTGTTGTTTCACTACGAGCCCTAAAAGATGTACAGGGTCAGCAAAGCCAGTAAGAAAATGAGTCAGTCATTGCCAAATCACAGTGATAATCGGTAGATGGAATCGCTTCCGCTAATGAAAAAAAAAAGGTGGGGGAGTTTTTTGTTGTTTTTTTTTGCTCATAGGAATGACAATATCTCGCTGACGTAGGCTTGATTTAGGAAACGACCCTACAGCAATCCTACCAACCCTACTGAAATCCTATGCAAATCCAGGCTGGGTTGACTTTGGGCTGCTGGCTGGGATAATAACGAAACTGCAGGGTGAACATGTCAGCACCTAAAACCTCGTGACTACGTGACCAGAAATTATGAAACTGGCTAATGCTTCAATTTTTGACAATAAATTAAGGTACATACGTCCATTTTATTTTTTACAAAACAGTCTTGAATGTTATTTATTTAGCCTACATTTTTTTAGCCGCTAAGAGGAGACGCGTTTTCGTCGAGTGCCTTGTAGAATGGAAAAGTATGATAGGACATTTCGTTCTTCGCCTGTCCTTGTTCTTCACCTTTCTTTACACATTGCTGGTTGAAAATATTACACTTTAACTGCCACACCCATGTATTTTGCAAAGGAGCGATGACTTAATAAGATTAAGTTCCGTTAATCTTTGTATCCAATCTAAATCCCATGATTAACTAACGGTGATTTAGATCTGACAAACAGTTGGGTTAAGGCAACCGGCATGTAATGCATGAAAAATATGATAGTTGAATCATTATCAAATAGATCACAAAAATGCTTCAATCAGGTTGTTTCAAGAAGTTAATATTGCAATATATTTTCAAACTTGCAACAGCTTTATCAAGTCGCCTGAGTGTGAGAAAAATATGAGCAGATCTGATGTACAGATTCTATCACTATCACAGAGAGAAAAGATGGGTGGCAGGAGAAAGAGAGGGGGGGGGGCTGAGATGTGGAAGAAAGGCACAGAGGAGAAAGAGAGAGGGAAAGATGGGAGGGGGAGATAAGGGAGAATGAGATAAGGGAGAATGAGATAAGGGAGAATGAGATAATGGAGAATGAGATAAGGGAGAATGAGATAAGGGAGAATGAGATACGGGAGAATGAGATAAGGGAGAATGAGATAAGGGAGAATGAGATAAGGGAGAATGAGATAAGGTAACGGGAAGGGGGGTAGAGAAAGAGATTGGAAGGGAAAAGGGGAGAGAGAGGGGGCCAGGTCAGAAGAGAGAGGAAGGGTGGAGGCGGCAAGGCCGGGTACCTTATAATCTAGATCTATACCCAAATCTGTCCCTATTACCATTCTTAGAACGAGCACTTTGAGCTAGTAATAATAATAATGACAATAAACTTGAGAATAATATAATAATGTTGCCACTACAGACCTATTAGACAAAGAATAATAATAATTATGCATAAATATCATGATCCGAATTTTGAAATGTGCATGCATACCTTTTTATCATGTAGCAAATAAAGCTGTTCCTTCATGTAACTAAAAAAAAAGTCTCAATCAATATCACTGCAACTGGAATCATCAAGGCTAATGATAACCAGTGGTTGAATGAATGTCAGCTCGCCATTTTCCCAATACTTCTCTTCCTTCATCATGAGATCTACTTTATTTATTATTTTTGCCAGCAGTCCTTGTCTCCAGAAATCGCAACTGGTCTCAGAATACTGATATATTTGATCTTGAAAGTTATTGTATTTCTTCTTGCTATCTCGCCTTTCAAATTGCCGTTAGTAATTCTATGTGTGTTAAATGACAATGGTAGAGGAAGGTAAACGCAGGCAAGGGTGGCCGTGTCCTTCAGTGGCTTTATCAATTTCATACATTTTCTCCCTGTTTTCTTAATTCTTCTATGTTTTCTACCGCTAACCAATCTTTAAAGATTGTTTAGTACTGGGCGATGTCGGCATTTTATCTGTTGGATCCACAACATTATGATACAAAGCATTGTCCATTACGACACCAGATGGCCTGTGCAAAGCTGGAATAATCTTTTCTTCCAACCATTCGTGAAAAATTCACCATTCATCTCGAATGTTAGTCGCGGTTGTCAGTTGTCTTCACTTGATAAACGTTCCGAGTTAACCACCTGGTATAAAGCCGACACCTCCCACCGCCCCCACCTCCTCGACTGCCTGCAGGGGCAATAATCAGCCTGATCACCTTTGCTGCTTGGAACAGAAATTTTCTCCTCTTCATACCGTCCTTAGACATCTGTTCTGTGGCTGTTGGTCCAGAATTCATCCAGGTAGACAATATCATATCCATGCTGGCGTTTTTTTTTTTTTTTTTGGCGATCAAATAAATGTCGTTAGATCTATTCCGCTCGTACTGCGACACGATGGGGTCTCTCGCATAAAATTTTAATGTTTCGTCCACTGCTGTTTTTCTGAATGCGAATCCAATTTCTCTAAGTTTTCCAAAGCATTTGTTCTGTGTACGTCAACATCATACGGTAAGAAATTCCTGCTTTTGAAAGAAACCATAAATGACACGATGTACAGCAGCACGGCACCTTTGTCAAAATTGTCTAGGATTTCTTGCACTAGGCTTTCTTACTGACAACCTTCATTTTCATCGTTTTTGTTCAGCCATCGAAGGAAATTCGTGGTTCTTGTTATCCCAGGTGGTGCCGAACTTGCTTTTATCAGGACTGCTAATTAATGTTATGAATGATACTATGATGACCACACCTGGCCCTGGTACGAAAATAACTGTAGAGGCTCAGTGCCACTCTTTTTAGCGGTATTTGCACCTAAATTAAGAGAAATTCCGACTCGACTTAGTTAGATCAGAGGGAACAGACCTGGTACCTTTCATTAACCTGTGTAATACAGAAGATAACATCAACAAAAACGCCTTGAAAAATTCATTCACGTCTGCTAACCCACCGCCTCATATTCACTTGTATACTACGCCTTACAACACTGACTGTTCACGAGTGATGCCCAATTGTGCGGCAAAAACATGGTGCGCAAACAGATTACATTAAGGTCACCTGTCACCTGTCGGCTTCATCGTCATCGATGTTAGCTGCTACAGTGGATGTCACGACAAAATCTCCTCCACCCAATCCTGTCCTTAGCTTTCCTAGTTAGTTCACTTATTTCCAGCTGGCTGACTTTCTTGATGTTATCGTGATATGTAATGGGTGGTCTTCCTTGTTTTCTCTTTGTTTCTGTCTTTCCTTGAAGGATTGATATCATAAGGGCCGTGCTTTTGTTTCGGGCCGCGTGGCCGATGTATGCAAGTCTTCTTTTATTTATTTCAGGTGTTATTCTTCTGGTGGTGCCATGCTGTTCTAAGATGCTTGTATTTGTTCTCCTTTCTGTCCAACTTATTCTGAGTAGCCTTCTGTAAAGCCACATTTCAGCTGCCTCCAATCTTGTTATGTCTGCCTTTTTGAGTGTCCAGGCTTCACAACCATATAGTAGGACTGGCCAGATCAAGCACTTAAGTATGTTCACTTTGAGGTCCGTTGGTGTGCCTCTATCCTTCCAAATGTTGTTTAGTTGAACCATTTTGTGTTTTGCCATTCCTATCCTTGTTTTTATGTCATTTGAGCAGCTTCCATCTTGCGATTTATGTGATCCTAGGTATTTGAAATCAGTCACTTTTTCTGTGCTGTTTTGTTTACTAGTATCTCCTGGTGTTCATGGTGCCCTGTTCCAGTATGCATGACTTTGGTTTTCTTAGCATTTAGGTGTAGGCCTGCTGTCTTGCCCGCTTCATCCACTCTGTGCAACACTCTTTTCATGCTGGTGATGTTATCTGACATAAGAGCTGTGTCATCAGCGTAGCGAAGGTTTGTGATGTTTCGGCCTCCGATCTTTATTCCCATATCTTCTATGTCTGCGTTTCTCATGATCTGCTCAGTATAAATATTGAAAAGATGAGGTGAAAGTATGCAACCCTGTCTGACTCCTTTCTCGATGTTGAAATATGGACAGTTCTCATTGTTCCATCTAATCGTTGCCTTTTGTTCGTGGTATAGTGCAGCGATGAGGGTCACAAGGTGTTTCGGGAATCCCATCTTAATCATTATATCGAACAGGTGATGGTGCCTAACGCTGTCGAACGCTTTGCTGTAGTCTATGAAGATGAAGGCTTCGTTTCCATTGCTTCTTATCTGTTCAATCATTATTTGTAGTATGAAGAGCATGTCAGCGGTTCCTCTGTTGGTCCTGTAACCAGCTTGACATTCTGATAGTTCCTCTTCTACCTTAGATTTCATTCTGTTGAGTATGATGATGAGCAGGATTTTGCTGGTGTGACATTAAGGTAGCTGGTTAAAAATCGAAAAAGTAAGAACTGGCAGGTAAGGAGACATATTCTATTTAGATCATAATTTCATATTCTGTTTTTTTTATTGTTCGATTGTTTTAATCTGTTCAATTTTCCAATTATTTTCTGTTTTTTTTTCTTTTCTTTTCTTTTCTTTCCTGTTTTTTTTTTTTTTAAATTGGAGAAAGCTGTTGCTGAAGTTTTGACCATTTTCTGTCTTCCCTTTTAGTTTGCTTTTCAATGTATCATTTAAGTACTATTTCTTACGTATCGTTTGAGTACTACACTCGAGCCAAAAAAGTTAAGCAACCTTCACTAACAAGATTTGTATTTCTTTAAATCAAGAATAATTTCATAACTAAATGGCATGTGCCTATTGCTTGACCTCTTAACTGTACACCTGAATAAACAAAACGCTATTCACTTGCAAAGCGTGCTGTGAGTAGATCTCACAATGACACATGTTGTAATTCAAAAAAACTAAAGTTTTGAAAACGGGTCTCTCATTGATTGTAAAAGCAACAACCCAGGGTTGCTTAACTTTTTGGCTCGAGTGTATGTCTTACGCTAGAATTTCCACATACAACTTTATCTTTTTGCCAATTTTTGACTTTGCTTTAACCCTTGCTGCGACCCCACAGTTTTTCTGTGGTTTTTATATTTGGTTAAAAATCGGATGTCCATTACTGTTTCCGCACGTTATTGTGAGCGTGACGTTTTCTTGTTTGTTTGTTTTTGCTCGCAGGAGCTGTTCAATGTTTTAATTTATTAGTGAATCGAAGAAGAACATTTCTAACTGAACGAGCCACTGCTTGGTTAGGAAGAAAAAAAAATCGTTTACATCTATGACAAAGTAAAAGCACATGCAAAATTTCATAGACACATGACAATCAGTTTTCGTGAAAATCGATAATAATGTTGCCCACAGCAATTATAGTTTCATGGACTATATTATTTGAACTTCATTTCATCAGCCTGCAGATAAATCATTTCATGCTGTGTTCCTGAATTGACTGAGCGTTTTTTAAGTCACACAATGCAATATATTTTAGTGGCCAGAATTCGCGGCGCCAGACTTAATTGTAGTCCCAACTCATGGTTCAAAATATTTTCGTATTCTTTCAACGAGCTTTTGATTGATCGAACTTGACGTTCTAATAGCTTGTAGGCTTGTCCTGGAGAGCTCTGCTTTTTCGGGTGCAGAGCTACCGTTCAAACAACATGTGATCAACGGTCACATGATCATGACGTACGACCAAAGTTAGTAGAGTGACTTGGTGCGACCACAAAACCTTGTTATCAGCCCAAACCTCCGCCGGCCTCCGGAGTCGTGAAACTATCAAAGCACAAGGACACTGCTAATAGGCTCAAAACGAAGGTTATTGAAAGAAATCACTACATGGATGACCAAAGCTGAATTTCAGATCTAGGTCTAGATCTAGATTTATCCCATTTTACGTGGGTGAGTCGAGTGTGTCGAGCCGTCATTTTACGATCCACTGGACCAGATCTAGTCTAGTCTAGACATCTATATCAGAAGAAACCCAGCTGAGTGCCAGGCCAGGATAGTGCTGGGGTTAAATAATATTTATCCCAGAATCGAGGCATAAATGTAGGTAATATAGGAAACTCCTCCCACTAGATCTAGATCTAGATGCAGTGTGAATGTAATGTTGCTTTCCCCTTTCTTCAGCCTGGTTTTCTCTCCTTGTCAGTTTCATCGGCAAATCATCCCAGGTCCGTCCTATCTTGCCCATCCAATTAGCAATATAAACGAATCACGACTTGTTACTGAGCTAGGAAGGATTATCATTTATAGCAGGCCTACGACTAATACTACTACTATTAATACTAAGTACACAGCTTTAGCCAGGCACCCATCTAAGTGTCAACACTGAGCCATGCGCTACAAGTCATAGGATTAACTTGCCAGTGTCCCAATGAATTATTAGCCAGGAGGTTAAGATGGGGTTACTTACATATCTATATTAATAAAAGTGAAACCTTACGACAATTGCAGCGCGCCTTTCGCTACTCCTCCGTTAATGCTGATTTGGTGGCCCTTAGATTTTATGCAGCGCTTAGTATAGACTGTCGTCGTGTCCCCGGCACAGAAAATAAAAAAATAATTGTAACAAGATGGTGTTAGGGTGGGGGTGAAGGTGTGGTGTAGATGAACCATTGATGGGGGTTTCACTCTTGTTACTGCGGCTGGTTAGGCCGCAACATTCACTCGGTTCGTGCCAGGGCGGTAAAACTGCTCACACTGTCAAAGAAGAATATAAGTCTATTGTAGGGCACAAAAGACGTTTATTCAATAACACACACACCTGCTCTCCACTGGGGGAAGAGACGCAGTCGTGTAACAGTATACCAATTAACAACAAGACAAATATATAGGCTACATGTAATGTCACATGGCATAGTTAACACGACTAGCATAATAATAATACATGTATATAAATCAAGAGTGAAGATAATAAAAACAACATGAGATGTGCGATATCAGAGAGAGAGAAAGAGAGAACAATATTATCCAAAAACTTCTAAACATTCAATACGCACCAATATCGTGGTCGTCGATCTAACATAATATTTGTGAGCAAACACTCTGCTCGGTTAGGCTAATAGTATACGGCATTTCAGTAGGCTACATGTATCTAAAACAATATAAACAGCATAACCACAGGACTCTTTCATAACTTCCAGAGTCTAATACACTTATGAGGAAAATACATCTATTGTTTACAGAGTTGCACTCATCGTAAATATCTGATAGCATCTGATATTATCATCTTAAAATCAGCAAGAACCGTATTATAAGTATTAAAGAGCACATACCTGTCAAAGAAGAATATAAGTCTATTGTAGGGCACAAAAGACGTTTATTCAATAACACACACACCTGCTCTCGACTGGGGGAAGAGACGCAGTGCTTGGGGCTTGACAGGCCCGGGGTTTTATACGATTCTTTCCCATCCTCCCACGGTCTTGGGGGCGGGTCAGTCTAACTGTCGCTCACAGTTAAGCACTGTGATTGGAACACGCTCCTACGCTCCTTTAAGACAAAATACTGAATCCCCAAATACCACATACCACATAATTAACAACTCGCAAAACTTTTGTATTAGTTGCTAGGTTGCGACACATTGGCGTTCGGTCTATTTTTTCGGCAAATGTACGTAATTGAGGTTGATTCCGGTGTCTATATCACACTCACAAAACAACTTCCGGTTAGGACTGGTTTGAATGATGAGATTGAGTTCTAAGACTATCAAGTATGCAACTTTGTATGTGTGTTCTCAATGTGCCTAGACTAGGAAAAAGAATGGGTCTGGAATTGGGAGATTGACGCTGCAGGGCCAAAAGTACAGGTTTGTGTTTTCAATATGCCTAGGAAAATATTATATTTTTTTTTTTCCATTAACACAATATGACGTTATCACTTCCTGCGATGTGCAAACAAATTAACCCGTGCGCAAATCATAGCCATTTGACGGATGCTGGCGGGACGCGCTGGACGTCAAAGCTCAAAGGGAGAGCAGTAAAACGTATCTAAAAACAAACAAACAAAAATAAAATAAAGCTAAAGGAACAGGCAAAATGAAGCAGGTCCATAATAATCACCCAGAACTGAAACTAATAAATCGATTTATCCCGGGCTGGGCTGGGAACTCAGCTAGTATATGATATAGCCTATATGTTTTATTCCAAAGAGCCTCAAAGAGAGGACTTCCAATTTATGCATCGCATCTATAGATAGATTTTCTTACACGGCCACACTTATTCGCAGATGTCTGTGAATAATATCAGAATTTTATTCGCAGATGGATATTTGGTTTTGTGATTTTTATTAGGAGGAGCTCCTTCAGATCACAATTCTGGCTTCTTTTGTCGAATAATTAGGCTCTTCACTCGGTAAGATGTCTCGACTCGTTGTAATGCATGGTGTTTCTTACAGTAATGATGCACCAGGTCATCTGCTTTTAGCAATACTTAGCAGTTATCGTGTCCTCAGTAGCTAGAGAGACCCTGCATAGTCACACGTTTACTCAAGTTCCCCAGTGGGATGCTAATAAGTAAACTCGGATCATCTGCCGAGTTATGCAAATCTCCGCAGTAGCTGACTTTTTCTTTTCTGTGACATGTACTTTTTCTTTTCTGCTTTTCCCCCCACTGATAATTGCTGCTCTGCTCCAGAGTATCATACTGTGACAAGGTTTTTCCTTTTTTTTTTTTAGATGAATTATTAGCCAATTTTGTCAGGTGTGAAATCGCAGAGAAAGTCAGATAGAGCAAATAAAAATGAACTCTACTTCCATGCAAATAAAAAAAGTAATAAAACAAAACAACAGGTGAAGCAGAAGACCCCCAAAATATATTTTCATTAAATACAGGATAGATCTAATTTACTGTAGAGAGAGATGTGAAATTAATTTTCAGTTCACACTGACTAAAAGAAATCATTTACAATACATGTTTAAAATCTGATTTACACTTTTAATTCTACTTAGCAACTGTCCCATTCAAAGATGTTCAGGAATAATAAAAATTAATGAACAGGCATATATAAAAGAAGTAATCTGGAGCACCCTAGTAGTGATCAGTATCCCCATGACATCAATTTTGCAACATGCTTCTAGGAAAAAATGTGAATCCTAATAATGAGCAGTACTAGGTTTTAAAAAAAAATGTTGAGGCATGGAATTGAACTGGAGACAAATTTAACCCATAGTGTATGACTAATAACCGCATATATGCCAGTCATTTCGGTACCGCAGACTATGGTAGGCTGGAGGAACTCTTCCATAGTAGACATCACAGAAACCAAGAAACCCCCCCATGTGTGAATAGGATCCCGATCTTATTTGCAGATGTCTGCGAATAATCATTTCGCTCATACAATGATGTAATATTCCAAAGTGGCCAAACTGTGGTGGTATACGGATCCTCACAAGGACATGACCTTAGAAGCAGCCATGCATGTGGGGTCCCGGGAGGTAGAGTTCTCCCTGGTTAGCTATTCCTCTATAGGGCCAGGGATGTTTTTACAGTTGGAGTGCAGCATGGTGATTAACTTTAAATAAGGTGCAATATTGGTATTAGATGCGCTGGGAAGTCTTTCCACTTCAAATGCAAATTAATTCCTCATTGAGTAAACATGCAATACTTTCATGTTCCTTTGCCTGTGTTTGTATCTTTGTGTCAATAATTTTTATTTTATACTGACAAAAATATTATTAGGAAAAGGAAGGAGGGTAGTATTATAAGTTACACCACTTTAGTCTGACATCTATTTCATGTTCTGTGTGTTAATCATTGAGCCGGCCGTTACTATATTATAAAAATGTCCATCAACTCCCTGCACACGGATGCTCCAAAGTCACGTCCTTGTAATATTCCTATTGTGTGACTCAAATGGAATTTCTCCCGAGGAAAATGCATTATCATTTTTTTTCTATTCCAAGAAATACCTTGACATCATAATTATAAAGTTGAACAAGATGACAAGAAACCCCCCAAATTCTGTAATTATATTTTAAACAAGTTAGAGACATTAAAAAAAAAATAGATTGCAAATTATTTTTTTTGTTATTAACAATTTCATTATAATTCAAAATTAAAATATTCTCATGTTTTTGAAATGTAACAAGCTAGTTTAGTTCAGCGTGAGAACTTCCTAATGGTTTAAATGTTTGAATAAACAGAGGCACTTGGAAATCTAGGAACATGAAATAGCATTGAGAAGGATTTATTTGATTTTATTGTTGTATTTTGCTTATAATTATCTGGTCACACTTATAATGCTGACATCCAATGGTTTAAATTATTTGATTTATTTCAGATGGGAATGCAGTAAAATTCTTACATTTCAGAAAGAAGTACGCATTCTCAGTGAAACTATAGCTGATCTACACATTCATGCATTGAAACACATCGGTTTGTCCCAAAGTCAAGATGACGTGTGAAAATGTGTTCAGAGGTATGAAGTACATGTTGTAAGTAATTGCATGACTGACACATTACAAGTTCATTGTTTTCAGAAAAGTATTTATTTTTGTTCTGAGACAGGAGTTGATAGACAATAGAAACTTGATGGAAAAGAAATATAAAGGTGATGCTTGATATATAGACTTCTGTAGTAGGTGAAGTTGAATCATTAGACTGGTTTGCACCACTTAATTATTTAACCGCAGTTATAGAAATGAACTAGATCTATATAATAGATGTGTATCAGTGATGTTAGGCCACAATGTACCATTCAATTACAAAATTACAGGGGGAAGAAAAGCTGATAAACTTGATTAATGTAGAAGACCAAACAGAGATAGAAGATTTAATAACATTTTTCCTTTTTTTAAACAGTATTTCTATTTTTACATAATCATGTAAGATTTACAAAATCACGTTAGCTGAGATCTTCATCTGTATCCAGGGTGGGAAGAAAAACAAAGTACAAAGTTTCAGAGTTTGGAGTTTTGTCTCTGAGATCATCAGTTTACATGTGTTTCCACTGCTTACATTTCTGTCAGTTATTTCAAACACTAAATGTGTCCCTGTGGAAAAACTAACCATGCTTGTCACCTAGAGGAATACGTGAAATTAATAAATGCCTGACAACGTGAGGGGGAGAAGAGTTTAGTTTCTTTTATGTGCTGGAAAAATTTTTAATTTGACATGCTGACTCAAAAGATAAGCAGCTCCACCACAGTTTGTCAGGGCCAGTGAATGGTCTATGAACAAATCAATTTTTGAAGATGTGGCATACAAAGCTCTGAATTTAAAAAAAAGATCATTTTTCATTTTACTGCACTTTATCTTGATGTTATTGCATCTGATCATCAAGAGCAAAAGGAAAATGAGTTATTACTGTACTGTAAATCACAGCAAACACATACAGATCAGGGTAAGAGCCTTTCATGTCAAAAGGCGTAAGTGCACAAACCAGGCATTTCTCCTATTCCAGTGGGCCATTTATGTATGTTGTTTATGATCAAAGTGGAATGATCAATCTAATTCCCGTTTCCATGCATATTATGTTAGTGTCTACATCTAATTTTTGCCATTTCCTGCATTTCAGATATTGTTGACATTTACATCCGCTTATTCAATCATCGTGCCGCGCTCCATGGCCTGACCAATAATTTTGTCAAGGAGTTTGAGGTGAGAATTACTTTTGTTTTGTCTCACTTATGAGACATTTCCAAATTCTCACATATTCATTTTTTTGTTTTCAAATCAGTGTTGTAGTGGTAAGACTTCTTATCACTGAAACATGCAGGGCGCAGTAGACCAGTTATCAAAATGATATGTTGTAGAACTTAGCTCAACTCCATGTGGATCCAAGGTATATAAGCAGGCTGTCTCTCCCCAACCCCCCTCCCCTGCCAGGGGCCAGCTCATGGTTGACACCAGTGTAGGCCCAACAAATACAGACAGGCTTGTTGATCACATCTGACCTGCTGGAGGGGCAACTTTTCCAAAGGTTGAATGTCCTTCGTGGACCAGCACTGCCTGCCAGTATATGACTGACATCCACTATTTTACTATAGTTTATAGTCTTTCCAGCATCCACCACCTGCCCCTTTCTCCGCCTTTCCATCTTGGCATTCCTGATGAAACCAAAATGGAACAAGCTGTGTGTAGTGTGGGCACCATGTGGACTCTGAGGTGTGTCCTGCAGTAGAGGAGACGAGAGCATGGCAGTTGAGGTGGAGTAGTTGATGGACATCAAGCTGGTAACAAATTTCTTTACCCTGGACATCAACTAAAATGAGGAGGGCGGCCGAGTCCTTGGTGGGGTAATTGATTAATCTTAACCCTCACCCTGCGAAGGGCATGCAAATATGGCATCGGCTTTCCATGCATTCACTCTGCACGAGTCTACAAATATGGCAAGGTCAAGCTGATCGAGTGGCGCGCAAGCTGTATTTTTACGCGTCGGGCCACTGTCCTCTTTGAGATGTAACCACCGTCATATTGCTCACTGTATCTTTTCTAAATCAAAGGCATTGTGATAAGGACATGTTAACCAGTGAACCACTGGTCGGAATCACAAAGTCTAGGCTTTCAAAGGCTCTCCCCACACTATAAAAATAGATGTAACATCGACATGCAAATTGTTGCTCAACAAATTTGCAATATTATCTCATTTTCTCACAAGCTGACCATCATCTAGATTTGTCTGTATCTAAGAACCAATCAGAAACAAGCTCTGAAATGATCTTTGCCCCAAATGCCCACATTGGTTTATTAGTATGTGTCAATCAGGATGAAACCATTTGTTTAGGGCTTGGGGTGTGTGGCTAGTTATCATGCTTCGTTCTTATGAAAACTACAGCTGTCAGATCATTGGTTAGAGGCTGACAGACAAAGGTTTTGCTGGTTAATTCATTATCAAGCATGATAAGGCCTAGCAAGGAATGTTTTCATACCAATCCAATACAAACCGAACCATGTGGACAGCAGTAGTGTGGTCATCATACATCAGCAAGGGTCAGTGCGACCCAGATAAGATTCTCCACGAGTAAGGTGACAGACCGGACAGTGGGCTTTAAGCATCGCGCCCAGGGTGTGGGTTAAGCTACCAATATATTTCTTTGTCATGGATATCAGCTATGATAGGGTGGGTGGTCTAGACCTTGATGGAGTAATTAACGAATCTCATGATACCAGCATATCTCTTTATCTTGGATATCTGCTTAGATGGATGGGCAATTTCCTCATCCTTATCACTTAATTGGTTAAATCCTTGATTTTTCTGCAAGTCTGATCTCTGGTCAACCTTGATTTTTTTTTGTGTCAGTTCCGGCTGTGTCAGACAGTCAGTTGACCTGGAAAATCTGACACAGCCGCAATTTTAACTGCAATCATCATGCCATGCTGGTGCCTTCTCTCTCTCTCTCAAAGAATGCCCAATAAAGTACATGTGTATATGCGGTGTGGTGTTACCAAGAGTTTTGTTTGTATGCACAACTGCTTTCTGGAAATATGATTTGATGTCACTTTCACTCAAGATCTTGATGAGCATGGAACAGTTGAGAGTATATCTCTGGCTTAGTCCTTTCAGAGCTTCCCTGAACTAGTAGGTCCCCTACCTGGACATAGTTATGGGTTCATAGAATTTGATCAAGTTGACTCATATAAATATGTGTACATTTGTCACGTATACCTTCAGAGGTTATTCCCAAACAAAGAGCGAAAAAATAATTAGTAAAAAAAGATTTTCAAGATTTCAGACAGTGTCTAAAAGAAGGTGTGAAATGTACATTATTTGTGTGGAATGTTTATTTTTTCTTTCAGGAGAGACGTGGTGAGCATGAGGTAATGGCTTTGTCCCGAACATTAGAGTTGGTGACAGACAACCGAGACAGAGCAATGCCATGTATCAGTGAACTATTGGAAAATCACCTGGGACAACTGCACAAATCTGGTGAGTATGTGGACTCTAGAGCTGAGCAGATTGTTCTTGTCTGCTTTTGTTGTTATAGCATAATAACGGTGTGAAGCAGGGATGTGTTCTTGCTCCTACCTTATTTGGTATATATTTTGCAGCCCTACTCAAGAATGCCTTTGGTCAATGTTCAGGTGGAGTACTTATTAACACCAGAGTGGACGGCTCCATTTTTAATGTTGCCAGACTAAAAGCAAAATCTCGTACAGAGCATATTATGTTACAAGAGCTCCTCTTCGCAGATGATGCTGCAATCGTGGCCCACGATGAAACCACGCTCCAGGCTCTCATCAATAGCCTTGCCAAAGCCTGTGACAAATTCATGCTAAAGATCAGTGTCTCAAAAACTGTAGTTTTGACACAAGGCTTGAGAAACCCCAACCCAATCATGCTGAATGGCTCTCCTCTGGAGCAAGTGGGAAAATTCTGCTACCTAGGCTCAACCATCAGTGGTAGCACAGACATAACAACTGAAATAAATGCCAGAATAGGAAAGGCGGCCACAGCTTTTGGCAAACTCTCAAAAAGGGTGTGGAACAATAGCAAGCTGACCATCAAAACAAAGGTACTCGTGTACCAAACTTGCGTCCTAAGCACCCTGCTGTATGGCTCAGAGACATGGACCACCTACTCCAAACATGAAAGATCCCTCAACTCCTTCCACCTGCGCTGCCTACGCAAAATTCTCAAGATCAAGTGGCAAGACAGGATCTCAAATATCGAAGTTCTGAGCCGAGCCAACATTCCATCAACTCAGGCTCTCCTAGGCAAAAAAAGACTGCGGTGGCTTGGACATCTCCACCGTATGGAAAATGATCGCATCCCCAGACAAATTCTCTACGGGGAACTTGCTACTGGCAACCGACCCAGAGGTAGGCCACATCTGCGATTCAAAGACACTTGCAAGGTCACGATGAAAGCATTCAACATCGACCCCAATGAATGGGAGAACCTTGCAAGTGATCGAAGCAGATGGAGACAAAAATTGCGCAGTGGCACGCTCGCAATAGACTTCAAGGCAAAAGAAACATACCTGACAAAACGACAGAGGCGGAATGAAAACACTCGCCAAAGTGAACCCAAAAGACTGACCTGCAATCACTGCCATCGCACTCTCGGGTCAAACATTGGTAGAATAAGCCACGAGAGAAGCTGTCAGTCAAAGTGAAAGTGAATATTCTAGCTGCTAAGACCGTCTGTAAAGACGCTAAAGGCCATATATAATAACTTTGGAAATGTAAAATGTCCATATCTCTCTTTTCAACAGTTTTTCAATGGCTGTTTTTTTTTATACCCCAAGCACATTTTGTGTTGTTGTTTTTTTGTTTTCTTATAACCCAACAGGTTTTTTTTGGTTTTTTTTTGTATGCCCCAAGCACATTTTTTTTTTAGCCCCATGCACATTTAAATGTAATAATTTATGTTAGCATAATTCTGAAGTCACGTTCTGTAACCTATGTGTATGTGAGGAGGCGTGAGTAAACCTGGCACTTTTCGCTGGGTCAGCAATGGTAACAAAATGACCTCAGGTCAAAATTAGGTTATTGGCGTGAATGGCATCTTTAACCATTCCTAAACATTGTCTGAAAAGCAGTTAACAATTTACGCATCCAAAGTATTTTTGGGTCATGAACTAAAAAAATTTTTGATGCTTACAGACTTGCCCGCTTATGTCCGCTGACCAAAAAGTACTTGGCAAGAAGTCTGAAATGTGTACCTGTGGAGACAGGATCATTCTTGAAACAAAGAGAAGAGAAAATTACAGCAGCTTGCCATGTACATTGTTTGATAGTTCACCTCACTGCTGTGGTAGAAGTTGTAACTGTTTGTCAACTTCAGCCTCTACTTGATGTTGTATTGTAGTTCAGTCAGAAATGCTTTAATCTATTTCAGTGGATGAAACCAAACATCTCTGTCAAAGAATTCTTCAGGATGCAGAGGAGGAAAAGGTAGGTCATACCTGCGGTGTGGAGCCAAACTGACACGATGGCGTCTCGATGGTTTTAAGAAAATCAGTTTTGCTTTTTTTATCATTTCTAGAAACTTTATAGTAAATCTGCTCACATTGGTGAAAAATGTCACAAGCTTAGTTTTTTGGTAAAAAATGATATAAACAGCCTGCGCGCGAGTGGACAACTGTAGGTGTATGAATATGTGTGCGGGAACTTGATTGTCATAGAGGTTGAGGAGACTTCAGTCATCTGCATGTGCCGTGATCTATGGTTGTGCGGGCCTTGGACAAAGTCAGGTTGGGTATTGCTTTCAACTGCTGGATAATGCCTTTTGTCTCTGGGATTTGCTCTGCATTCTCAAAATGTGTCTGAAGCATTTCAATTTGGAGAAGAGGTGAAAGTGGCAACATAGATCAGGGGGGAGAAACAGGATGCTGCAACAGTTCCCATTATTATGAAACAAACAAACGTCATATGAGGAAATTTTCATTCTTTCTTTTTTTTTGTGGTTCAGTAATGTGAGTTGTAATTACAATTACCAAAGCATTGTTTCTGTGTGTCAAGAATTAAATACATGTATGTCCAGACAAGAAAGTGGTGACAGACTGAAATACAGAATACTGTATTGTAGTTATCTCAGGAATGACAATTCGCCTGAAATTTCTTGATTTCCAGATTTTTGGTTTCTTTTAAAGGGACAGTCAAAAATTGGCAAAGAGAAAAAGTTATATTTAGCAAAGCCTCATGTAAGAAAGAATACTCAAATGGTAACAATAAAACGCAAAGAAAATGGGAAGACAAATCATTTTGTCTTTTAACCCTCATCCTGCGGGAGGCCACGATATTGGCACGATATCGCGCAACATGCGAGGCCAATATTTTGTCCTACATTTTGCAAACCAAGTCCTGCGGGAGGCCAATTTATTGTATAGCAACGCTACTCCTTGTGTTTTGTTTAGTCCGTTGCTGCGCCTATAGTTTTTTTTCACTTTTTTTGTTTCATGCCAGTTTCGCTTGTTTATCTATCCTGTCATCCCTACTGTGTCTCACAAAATGGTATCATCTGATTATGTTTATTACGATGCAACTATTCATAACTATTCATTATACTCGTGCAATAGTTCTGACGGTTGATGTTCAAACTGGGGAAAAGCTTGGGAAAACCTTTGACTTTGATGTTGGTAGTTGTCTACATATGAATTGAGAAGAAAGGGGCCAGAAACCATTCTATGTCTGTAATAATGAATTCCGATGTAGTACTAGGGCATGCTGCATCTGTCGGTAGGTTTTTCATCAAGGAAAACTGGAAGAAAATGACCGACTTTGTTGTTGGTCGTTGTCTTTATGTGATGTGGTAATTAGAGAGATATTGTGTTGCTTTGACTAAACCGCTTTTCAGTACATATATGTACTCTACGAGCTAGAAGTCAAATCTCGTGCTAAAGGTGTGCTAAGAAAATTAACATCATAGTACGTTGGAACCTTCACATAGTGGAAGAGGGAGAAGGCAATGCCATGATACATGTATGTGGTTTGTACATTAAGTGCCTGGCTTAAAAAAATAATTTGTTCGCCTGAATGGCCTGATCCAGGGACACTAAAAAAAAAGAAGCTCCGAACTCTTGGGAAAAAGATAAAATGACTTGTGTATTAAAGGGCATGTGAATGCAGAAATTTCTTGATTAATGATTCTTGATGTGTTCTAAAGTAAACATGATACATGTGTTAAAATACACCTGATTGACCCGACCGCGTAGGTTATCGGCAATACGCGAATGACAGGCTGACACTGGCTGTCTCTGCACAAGAGGTTACGTCGACAAGTTCACTCAACGTGGGGGGAGGTGTGTGGGTGTTAAAGGGAGAGTATTAAAAATATTAGTAAACATTGTTTTCTGTTTTGTATGTTGTCCAGTACATCAATATGGGCGTGTTTATGTGTGTTTTGTTGTTGGTGGTGGTGTGTTTGTTGGCGGTGGTGTGTTTGTTGGCGATGGTGATGTGTTTGTTGACGGTGGTGTGTTTGTTGGCGGTGGTGATGTGTTTGTTGGCGGTGGTGTGTTTGTTGGGGCTGGTGATGTGTTTGTTAGCGGTGATGTGTGTTTGTTGGGGGTGGTGATGTGTTTGTTGGGGGTGGTGATGTGTTTGTTGGGGGTGGTGATGTGTTTGTTGGCGGTGATGTGTTTGTTGGGGATGGTGATGTGTTTGTTGACGGTGGTGTGTTTGTTGGCGGTGATGTGTTTGTTGGCGGCGGTGGTGTGTTTGTTGGCGGTGGTGATGTGTTTGTTGGCGGTGGTGGTGTGTTTGTTGGTGGTGGTGTGTTTTGCAGAAAGACCAGGAAATTGTTCAGACAGTAATGCATATCTTCTGGTTATCTGATTGAAATACGTAGGTGTCACATTGACAGAGGATTTTCCCTTTATTTTCCAGGGAGAATGGCTGATGTCTCAAAGAGAACGCAGACAAAAAGAATGGCAAGACTTTATGGCCGGCCAAGTTTCCCGCAGCAGTCAGGTTGATACAGAATTTCAGACCAAAGTTGATACTTTACAGAAACATTACTCCGATCTGGAGACCAAATTGAAGGAAGGAACAACAAAAGTTTTATAACATTTGTAGGAGTTTGAGAATCCAATTTGATGATGTGTAATATACTGAATGATGTATAACTAACATGTCCACTGTACATGTATTGTCTGAATTATGTTAACAATTCTTGAATGTGTAGACCTAAAGGTCAAATGTCAAAAACACCCAGTCTTCAGTGGGATAAACTTGGAGAAGTCAAATTTCCTGACCAATTGTTTGTATCAATGAAATGTTGAAAAGGCAGCAAGTCAGACTGGAAGAAACCTCCAAAAGTTTTGGTTGGTCATTGCAGAGATGGCTGCTCTTACTCTAGAGCTGATCAGAAAAATCAGTATAATGTAACTGATTTTTTTTTTCAGTTACAATTACATGTATGAACTTTTAATAATATTTTCTGTTTCCATGCTTGATTAGGATGTATAGAGATGTTTTGTGTCTCTGTCCACCCTGAGACTGATGTTTGGGATTAACATGCAGATTTCTGTGGTATTTTAGTCAGACAAGGAACAATCACACAAAGTACTGAGAAAGGATCAACAAAGATTTGAAAGATGTTTGTGCTGCAAACCTTGGCTAGGTTGTCCAGATTCTGAGTGATGATTCAGGGCAAAGTTAGTAATGAAATCAGAGTATCCTGCCCGGTGAACCAGGGGGATCAGTGTGTGTGTGTGTGTGGGTTATACCTGAGATACAGGATATCAAGACAACTGGTCAAATTTCATCTTCCGCACTCAGCATAAACATCTACATGTATCTGTGAGGTCAGCAATGTACGCCACATCCCTTCATAGTAAAATGAAAAATAAGTGACCACGGCTCATCACCTTATAGTTTGCAGAATACTTAGGATATTTTATCTCCTCTCAGTATTCTGTGTCTTGGGTTGAACCTTACAATGTATACATGTACATGTATATCTCTCTCTAGACTAACACAGAGTGGGGTGGACATTGGACATGAATTATTTATATGTATGTTTGTTTTTAATGCTACTCAAACTTTTCACTAGTTTGTTGGTAAAGAGAGGGAAAAAAAAGTAAACCAAACAGTCGGGTATTTTGACAGAATATTTGTTTCCTTGATGATATTTTGATTCTCAGAGACTTTACAATTTTTGTTTGTTCATTATTCATGTCATTTGTACATGCTGAGGCTGCAGCAGTGAATGAAGTTTGTGGCACATGCAGAGCTGTCCTGGAGTCTTGGAGTCCTGCAGTCCTGCAGTCCTGTAGTCCTGCAATGTTCACACAACCTCAGCAAAGATACAAAACTGTTTATTGTGAAGTCTGAAAATGTTTATGATTCTCCAGTCTTGGACCCAGGAATAAAACTGTGGCAAAATACACCAGATTTTGTTTTTTTTGTACATTAGTTTCTTTTTTGTACATAGTGATTTTTACTCAGCATCGAGCACCAATTCTAGTTCAGCAGAATTTTACGTGGAAACAATGTAGAGTAGAAGTGGTAGGAAATGCACGTAACCTTGCCCATCTCTGGCCCACATTTGCTATGGCACTATACACATGAACAAACCCTTAACAACAATCTATCATTTCCCCTCCTCATCTCTCTCTCTCTCTAAATTGTTTTCCTCATCGGCCTCAAGGCTGCCCCTCCGCGCCCCCCCCCCCATCCCCGTAACAAGAGTAGTGGTAGAAATTTACAATCATCTCATGTCTTGCTGGCTAGTATTTGTAATGTTGGCCCTTGGTTGGTTGTTAGTGTCTACAGTAAATTTACCCAGCATGAAATTTTACAGTAACTGTAGAAGTTTTACAGGAATGGTGTCAGAGACGCGGAGTCTAATGACATAGCCAAATGAAGAAACTACTGAGTTATGTTCATATTTCAGCGGTGGCTTAGAAAGTGAACTAGCAGTAGCAAACGTCCCTAAAAACAGTCAAACTACCATTTACAAACATTTTGTTGTGTGACGTCACAGACAGACCTTGCCCCGCCTTCTCCCCAGATAAATTAATTTACAAGTAATAGACAGACAGACAGACAGATGGACAGACAGACAGACAGACAGATGGACAACACCACAATCAGGTTTTTGACCCCCTCCTCCTCAGTCACTAGCGTGGGTGTCATTTAGAAAACTGCTGTGTGAACTTGGATCAGTTGTGACAGATTAGCGAAATGTTTACACTGCTAGTGCTAGGCCTATCTCGTGCTGCCCACATCTGCAATGATCAGATGACCACAGAAATACATGTATCCTCTAAGTCTGCACTGGTCACTTTGTCTCGGCCATTACTGACAGAAATCACTAGTGAGATTCTTAGACGTTTTACCAAATTAATCCCGAGAACTTGTGATGAATGATTGTGTTCAATACCGGCATTTATTACTTTGATTGAGCAAATGGAGATTTTTTACTGTTGACTTCAGTACCGACTTAATTACCAGTTTTCTGTGGGCGCTGGCAAAGATTTGTATTGTATTTGTAGTGGGGCCATCAGGCAAGCCACTATCGCTGCCAGGACCAGGGTATGCCACAGCGCAGGGCCAAACTGTTTTTATTTTGGATTAGTCATGGTCAGCTGACAACTCAATAAGAAGCTTAATGTGCCCTCCCCCCCCCCCCACTTCATCACGCACAGTTACACCCGAACATTCCAGTCGTGCTACGGTCAAAGACAGTATACATCAATCTGGGTGAATTTGACTTTGACCATCATTTGATAGATTCTGGGTTTCCAATTCTAACGATTAATAGTAAATACATGTACAATGTAGTTTCTTTTGGTCTCACTAAAATGGAAATTGAGCAAACATTAAAGCAACAGAGCTCATTGGCAGCCTTTTTTTTTGTTTGTTTTAGCGTCTTACATGTATTTTTGATATTTACTGTCTTTCACCATAAGAGGTCAGAGCTAACGACTCGTGGCTGACAATTTCACATCAATAGAAACGGCCGTACCTTTTAGTTCAGTGTATGGTCAGGAGTAACGCCTTTCTCCGCCCCCCCCCCCCTTCAAGCGAACTCAGTAACTGTCCCGTGTCGCTTAACTGGAAAGGTTGTACATGTACTGATCCAAAATGTGCCTGGAAATGGATTCCACCGGCCACAACGATAGTATGAATACACTGTACAGTATTTTAATCAAGTCTGAAAAAAAAAAAACGTCTCCTGCCAATGCTAGGGTGTTCATCACTGATCTGCTGTTCACAAACAGGTCCGCATCTCTGATGTATGCTGGAAACTGTCCATTTAATATATGTTGTCTCATTCAACCCCGTGCATTACGTCGTCTTAGTAAATAGTTGACTTACTTCCTTCTTAGAGTACTCTAAATCTACATTAGAGCGTTTCGAGAAAACCCCTTTCAAATTATTATAATGACTGTAAATTTCACAAAGTTGTTAGTACAATTGACCAGTCAACTGGAATGGACTCCCAGGGATGAGATAACTTCATGATTTGTATAAGAATGACAGAATACACAACGTTGTTAGGCCATACATGTATTATGGCCTTATCTGAATTGTTGCGTTTAACCCAATTCTACACCCGGGGTCTAACTGACCCCAGACACTAACTCTTTTCATCGTAACATCTCCCAACCGAATGTCAAACAGGGTTTTAAACAAAAAAAGTGAAGATACGATAAATCAGCAGTGGGGCGCGACCACTCACCGATCCATTGGTCAATTGTGGAACAATATTCACGTCGGTATGATGGACTCTACCGGTACTTCAACCAGGTGCTTTTGATAGCCTTTCATCAGTATGATTCATACCAATTATTTTATAAAAGACATTATTTCAAACCATTATCCCCCCACCACCACTACGAATCTCAGTGTGCTGGTCGTGCAAATTCGGCGATTGCTGCTGTGTGGTGTGGGCAGTATGCGGGCTCGTACATACATACACACACACACACAGAGGCCCACACACTACACAACGGTGCTCACACTTTGTATTTGCGCCACTGAAATCGTAACTTGGCTCTACACAACCCTTGTGTCAGAGTAGCAGGGGAGAAACATTGTAAATAAAGAATCCAGTTAAATGTCTGACCAATGTTCTTTCTTCCTGTATTACATGTACCTATAATATATCGTAGAAGGACAGCCAATGATAGACTTGTACAGGATCGCGTTTATACATGATCCAACTATGCAGGTGTACATTTATGCTCAGCTCATCAATTTTTTACACATGTCGCCTAAATGTCAGGGGATTTGTCGGAATGAAATGAAAGTGATAGTTTAAGCTTTGCATGATGCTTCAAAGATAACACACACAGAGAAAGAGATAGAGAAAGAGAGAGAGAGAATTTCTAGAGAGTAAATACACGCACACACACACACGCACAAAATAACTGACCTTTAAGTTGCTACAATGGGTTGTCCGTCGTTATTGGACACTGACCCACGTGACCGGTGTCTTTTTTTGCTGTTGTTGTTATTATTTTCTTCTGGCTTGGTAAATTTCTTTACATTTTCCCGTGTTCAAGATGCCAAAGAAGCGATGTTTGAGCTGCAGAATGAAAGTGAGCAAGTCACTCCAACTTGACATGACTTTGAGATTACCAGTGATAGAAACTTTGTTACAATAGCCTTGAGGCATGAAGACGACGTGGGCGGTGCCTGGACCCGATGGATGTTCATGTTAGAAAATCAATTGTCTTGGAAAAGGTTCGGCCCCGGTTGTTGATTTGATAAAGCATTCATGTGGGGAAACAAGGACGGGGGAGAGATGTGCAAAACAACAGAGATTGCAAACCATGCAACATTTTGGGAGCATATGTCATTAAGCAGATGTGTTATTAAATGGAAGCCCATAGACCAACCATTACCAGTTCAGAATGCTTTGAAAGGTTTCCAACCTGAGTCCCCATTTGCCCCTTTATGTAAGTCAACCAGACCAGTTTGACCGTAACGTCTCGACGGGCCCCAGGACAGGGGTAGAAATGTTGGCTTTGGTACGTCAGTAGTTCATACCTTAGTTCATTGTTAGTACATGTACATGTATGTGAGACAGTGTGGTTGTGTGTGTGTGTGTAGGTGTGTCTGTGAAAGAGAGAGAGAGGGAGTCAGAATGAGTGAAAGAAAGAGAGAGATAGACAGACAGAGTGTGTATGTGAGAGAGACGGAGTGAGAGAGAGAGTGGGATAGAGAGAAAGAGAGATAACTCAAGATTTACCCACTGTACACTAAAATTCACCAGTGTGTAGAATTAGAAATGACATGTACGTGTATAAATTGCTGGTAGTGAAAACCCGTCGTGTCTCAGGGACCATCCATAAATTATGTACGCTCGGTCTGAACGACTTTTGACATCACCCCCTCCCGCCTATCTCTCATTTGCCCATGTACGCTGCCCATAACGCTTGTTGCCCCCCTCCCCCCCCCCCCCATGCACGGGTGCACATCAGAAAGATAAATGTCGATGATAAAATATTGATGTTTTAAAACTTGAAATGGCATGAAATTTTTGCGTGGATTATTTGATTGTTTTATTGGAAACTTGATTTTTATATCACTCAACAATTGAAATTACTGAAGAAAAGCCAATGAAACCAAATGTGTAGATTTATTGACCATATCTGATCTATCCGGGTCTTGTTGAGACAGAAACATTCGGTCAGCCTGTAGGAGCCAGAGAGAGCGGCCATGAAGAACAAGTACCAGCCAGAGTGGAGTGGACCTCTCCACCCTCTACACTCACTCACTCACTCATTCATTCACCAAACACAACACAGGCAAAGGCAAACACGACGGGGACAAAACTGTGGAAAACCAAGAAAAAAGATCCACGAAGAATCTGAAAGTGTTTCTCACCGACAAGGATGACGGGAACCTTCAAGCTCAAAGATCAAATAACGTACCTACAAAGAAGAAAACGAAACAATTTGTTCACGAGTATGAGGTAAGAAAATCCCCTAAGATACTTATGTTGGTTGTGTGTGCACTGAATACGAAAGTGAACTGTTGACCTTTTGTCATGAAAACATAAGTTTTTGGTCTGGAAATTGAGTTACAAATTTGTGTCATCGCTATCAAAGTGGCGTGCACCATATTGAATATAATAATTATATCTTTAATACTTGCAAGAAGTATGCACGTGCGCGTTCGGCTTTTTGGCACTCAACCCTCTGTCTGGTACCATCTCAAACCGGAGGTAAAAAATTTGTCCTCTGTTTGGGTTCCTGATTATAGAATGTATATAAATTGTCCCAGGCGTACTTAAAACAGTGGAATCTGAAATCTGTAGTACACTTTAACCGTTAGCTTTTAGCTTTTGTATACCTAATTCTTATACATTGCCGTTGTCAGTACCGGTACATCTATAGCCTGCGAGCACTGAATCACCTCCACATGCATATAATACAGAGTTAGCCCATTTCAAATTGTTTCGGGTAGCCTTTACTACTTTTATCTTACTGATTCTTGATACTGCATGTGTAGATTTGAGCAGATACATAAACAAATAATTTACTTTGTCAAACGACCTTGACACGGGGAGGGACATATGATTTTCCAAACACATGTATGTGTGTGTGTGTGTGTGTGTGTGTGTGTACCTTGGCAGGGAATTTGTGGGATCTTACTTATCTCAATGGTATGCTCTAGAAACATTTCATCATAGCCTTCGTCTGGGGGACAAAAAGGGTTGAGAACCAGTGTTCTAGGTAATCCACTGTGTGGCACGTTTGATGGTTGCTTGCACAATCAAAAAAAAAAACAACGGATTTCCCCACTGGCTGTCGCACGGCTACACCAAGTCGCACTACCAAAGAAACACAACGCGCGAGCCCACATGTCGCTTGTCATGCCGGCTTGGTGGTGTGAAAGATGGTAGGGAAAAAAAAAGAAATCTTTGATGTTTAATAATAATAATAATCATAACGACTTCAGTCTTTCAGCAGGAGAAATGCTTTCTCTGAGGTGGGAAGTCTGAAAGATTAACCCCCATCCCTCACGCCCCACACCTAGCTTACCCATTAACTCATCAATTTATGGTTCCATTGACACGCCAAAATAATTGAAAAACTTGATCTCATCTTGTCAGTGTTGCAAAGTCTAAAGAAAAAAAAAAAGAAGGCGCCACGTGTGATTCTGTGTCTGATTATTGTAGGGATCCAGTACATGTAGTTGTTGTGCTTTTTAAGAATCTTTTCCTTGGTGAATCTAGCAGGTAACTAATTTATGCTGGAGGATGGTCGGATCAGACATGTGTAGTGTGTCAGAGTCATGATAGTATTGTCAGAGTTTGCCACAGTGTCGCACGACAACATGGCTAGTGCGTCGATCGTTGCTGTCAGAGGCAATGGCATGGCGTCATCAAGGTCCGCCGACACGGGACTATGACGTCTTTATGATTGTTCTCTTTATGCTGTAACTGTCCGACTGTTGGGGTCAGTCCCACACACACATGCTTTTTTTATGTTAATGGTCTATTCATGTTTTGACAACAAAATCTGTTCAGAATGTCACTAGGACTTTGTCCTAATAATTCAGTTGCACAAATTATATTTTTATCAATTTAATCAGATTTTCACATTTTTGTGGAAAAAAAAAATCACCCGTAGCCTGCGGTTTATTTATCTTTTTTTTTTTTTGTAATCTGAGGAAAATTTTTTGATGACCGAATTTTTTTTTTTTTTTTTCATTTATAAGTTTTTCTTGTGATGTATTGTATTGTTTACTACTTTTTTGTTGTTGTTGTTTCTCTAACGCGGCGCCTTCAATATGACAATTTTTGTTTAAATTTTGCCACATTTCAAGTGAATTCAGTTTCCCCTGTCACTGCCAAAACTTGGTAACTGAATTGATTTGAGAGGTCCAGTGTTATCTTAGATAGAGTGTAGCAACTGAGACGGCTGGCGAATTAACTTAATCCATACGAACCAGGCAGAAATCCACAAGTGTAGAGTAAAAGAGAAAATGTTGTAGGTTGTGTATGATCGGGAAGAGCTCAGGCCATGCGTAATGAACCAATCAACCCACCTAGAACTGCGTATTATTACCCGTCATATTAGAAGCGCATGCAGTACGGAACGCCTTGCTAGAGTTGTGTAGGACAAGATTTTGTGTGCGAATGTGACAGCAGAAATTTGTGACACCGCTCACCTTAAACCAGATCTAATTTTGAATACAGCAGTAGCGGAGACAAACAAACATGTGATGAAGATAATTTTTTCTTCCTCTTCTTCCTTTTTGTATTACCATTATTATTATTATTGTTGTTATTTTGGTCGTTCCTGAGGGTTATATTTTTTTTCCTCCAGTAAAATATGTTTGTTTTTAAGATCAGACAAATTTGTCTCTGATTCCATGTATTTTTTCAGAGATTGGTCATTTTGTACACAAGTGGCTGAAGTAAAATCCCACTCGAACTACAGTGATAGTAATCATCTTTGTGAGCCTCAATGAACTGAAAATGTCAGATTTCCCAGTGTTCCCCGGCACTAGTTTTTACCGTAAATTCTTGGAGCTAACGAGATCAGTGTGTGATTCACCGATGGAATATTCCCTTTCGAAATATCTTTTATTGTGCTCTGTGGTTGAATAGCCATCTAGTATGTAACTTACAGGGTTTTATTTTATCTATCTATCTATCTATCTATCTATCTATCTATCTATCTATCTATCTATCTATCTATCTATCTATCTATCTATCTATCTATCTATCTATCTATCTATCTATCTATCTATCTGTCTGTCTATCTATCTATCTATCTATCTATCTATCTATCTATCTATCTATCTATCTATCTATCTATCTATCTATCTATCTACCTACCTACCTACCTACCTTCCTACCTGTCTATCTACCTGCCTGCCTGTCTGTCTGTCTGCATGTCTGTCTGTTTGTCTGTCTATCTATCTCTCTATCTATCTATCTATCTATCTATCTATCTATCTGCCTGCCTATCTGTCTGTCTGTCTGTCTGTCTGTCTGTCTGTCTGTCTGTCTGTCTGTCTGTCTGTCTATCTATCTATCTATTTACTTCTTTGAATAATTTATTTATTTTGGCCCACGCTCAGCGACATTTCATCTGAAGTGAAGCAGGGAAGAATCAAGAAGTTGTATGTACCAAGATGCGCAGGTCTATTGTACATGTATTTCACCGGCCCTTCAACCACACTACAGATTTCCATCATTTCTCACCCCGTCTATCTCTCGCAACCTATGGAAAATAAATTTACCCCCAGCCTGTTTTATTCTGCAATTTGAGTATGTACAGTGTAGTTTGTTGCGTTATATGATTTCTGTATTATTTCTTACGCGAGGCATTGTTACATACAACTTTGTCGCCATAGTTTGATTTTGCTTCAAGCCTTCCTGGGACCCTGCAGATTTTCTGTGGTTTTCAGAATAATGAAAACAACTAATAGAAAACAATTGAAAATATAGTTGTGACATGATTCTTTTAAGTTCAAATAATAGCACCAATAGTAATAGCACATAACAATATTATTTCACGTATTTATGAATAATTAATGATGACCAGAGACCGGTATGTATACCACAGCCAAGTACAGTCAATCAATGAGACTCTGGTTCTTGCTAAAACAGGCCCGTTTCAAATGTTCTTCTCAACTTCCGTTGTTTTTTTTTGGGGGGGGAGGGGGGGGGGTAATTAAGATATTAGAAAATCTGTGCACAAATCCAAAATCAGCAAATTTATCTCTTGGACGTGCGAAATTTTTCCTGTAGGTGTGAATTTCTAATTTCTCCCAGTTTGGAACCCCCTGAGCTACACCGACACTGTTCAAACTTCTTGTTGTTGCAGTTTTGGACAGAGTAACGGACAGCGATCTGTTCCTTGATCTCAATGATCTATGTCACTTACACTATCAGCGAAGACAGTGTTTCGTTGGGTCCGGACATCTGACTACAAGTATTTCATTGCCACCAAACTTTGCCAGTATTTCTGAAATCCAAAGACTTCAAGCGCAAAAAAAGAATTACTGGTCCCCCTGTATTGATGATTAAATTAATGTTCCACAGATCAATTGTTACGTATACTTTATTTTGTTGTTATTTTGTTTCGGGCTAAGGTCCCTCGCACACTAGTCAGTTTGATCCTCCGACTAGTTGGCTAATGACGTCAGGGAACTCAGTGCCGTGACGTCACCATCCAATTAGTTGGATCAGACTAGACTAGAGAGCGCCAGGCTAGAGCGTGCTGTCCCCAGACCTGCCGGATGTTCCGGTGAGATAATTATATGGGTCAGTTTAATTCTGTCAATCTTATCTTCTATTAATGTGAAATTGTTCTGAAGTCTCTGGCAAGTGGCACTGAAGGCACAACAGAAATCTGATACACATCTAGTATGATCATAATAAAAAAAAAAAAAACTCGCGCCAGCCTATACAAACTTGAGCCAAGTCTACAGACTTTATCTGGCAACGTATATTGCTGAAATTTTGCACAAAAATATAAAAAAAACAAAAACAATTTGGACTAATCGCGTTTTTTGCCGTCAAATACGTGTTCCTTTTTTCTTTTTTGACCAGCGAAGCCCCTGAAATGATTGGCAACATCTAATCTAATCCAGTGTAGGATAAAAATAATGGCGGGAATAATTTATTGTTGTGCAGTTTCGGACTTTTTTTTTTTGTGCTTATCGTTGCAGTCAAATAATGGTCTCAAAAATTATATAATTAACTTTCTCAAGTGTCAAGTGATCTAACCCAATGGCTTTTATACCGATATCGATCTATTGTGTTTATTCAAGTTTCTGGGAGTTTTCAAAAAAAGTTGTAAAAATGTCAAATACAAGAATCTCTTTCAGTGCTCCCTTGATCAGCTCACGGCACGGGGAAACTGTATTTGACGAGCGTTCAGTAGATGTACAGTGCCCTGCCTTGAGAGAGGCTGTACATTATTATGGGAAATTATCTAGATTAGACAGAGGGAGGTGGAGGGGTGGGAATACAGGTTCATCCCGGGTAATGTCGGGCATCTCATCTTGTGTAGGCTAATTTAAAAAAAAATAAAATTGCCTGATATCGAACACGCCCTATCGCCGCTCACACAATTCGGATTTGTGTGAAATTTTACAGGTGCCTTCCTTTTGACCTGTAGAAGATTCTTTTCAGTATTGGAGATTTGGAATGGTGGGCAAGAATTTTTTGAGTTTGCTTTGTGTCGCCTATTTAGTCCCTAAATCCTTTCTTTCCCACGAACACATGACGTTATTACTTCCTGCTATATGACGCTTGCTCCTATTCTTGCTATTTTATAACAGTCTTCGTCTCGAATGCTGACGTGGTGCATAGGGCATAAACCCACGAGGGGAGTGCAGAATGACCTTTCTTTCTAAAAACAAACAAACACACAACAGCAACAACAACAAAACAGCCCTGTACGCCATGTGGCCCAGCTGGAACATCAAAATCTTGCTGAAAGCTTTCTTGCACCTCGGCACTTTCAGTCTGGTCATGACCACTGACAAGACACTGCTTTTCATAGCGCAGATGATCGAGTTCAATAGCGCAGCAGATGCTGACTCAACCGACTGACGACTGTGACGGCTGTAATTAAGACTCAAGCCGATAATTGTGCTGTGGCTGGGAAAGGCAGTGAGGTGGTAACGTACGGAGTCAAATCTGTTTTGTGTGAGCTGTGGACTGTGGAGTTAGATGGGACCTCGTCCACTGACCAGACTGAAACAAGAGAGAGAGAGAGAGAGAGAGGGAGAGAGAAGGAGGGAGTTTGTTTTATCTTGTGTACCTAGAAAACACTACAGCAGAAGTTGTTGACAGTGTTACCGATGTCATTGAATAGCAGTCTATACTCTCTGTCAGTTGTCTTGGTGGAGAACAGGACTGGGAAATCCTTTCTGTGGGATCATCCAGACAATATACGCTCAATTGTGGCAACTTTGAGTATTTTGACACCCCCCCCCCGGCCCCTATCCCACTCATGTACGGTTTTCATACATGGCTTCATCCCCCCCCCCCCCCCAAGTTCTAGCGTACAGCCACTAGAATGGCCAATGTTCATGATCAATCCGCGTTGTCCTTAACCGTTTCAGTAACATGTTGCGAGAACCATTGGACAATTTCAATTGACACATAACCTGGAAGTTGAAGTGTATTTCTACAATGCTCGTACAACTCAGTTTGTGGAGGGGAAAAAAATAATAGATAACTTTTTTGACTCACTGAAAACGGTACTTGTCCTTCCCACCCCTCCCCCCGACTGCCCCATGTACGTTTTTTCACAAGCCATGGGCAGCCCCCCCCCCCACCCCCGCCCCTCTTCCGAACCCCTATAGCCCTGCAGGTGACGTCACCCCCAAACCGAAAGCCCTCCCCCCCCGCCCACCCACGTCACCCCAGACACTTGTGTCTCATGTTGTGGTGTTTGAGAGATACAGGACAGGGCAAGGCTTGCGGCCCCCAGAATGCCAAAACAGTCATACATAATAATTATGTAAGATTAGAATGGGATTAGCACTAACATGTGAAGTATAAGCGTGACCGAGATACAAAATTAGCAAGCGTTCAATGAATTTCACTTTAAGTCTAACCAGATTAACTAACAACGAGCTGTGAAGTAAATGCAGTCGGCCAATACCTGGGAGCTAATCCTCTTAGCCATCCGTCAAGGGAAACCTTCAATCGCTCCTTGAGTGACCCACGCAATAGGCAACAAGACACACAGTGCTGGTCCCTGCTAATGGCAGGCACGTATAAAAATAACGAAAGTATGGGAGGCCAGGGTGGATTAATTGCCGGGTGAGTGGGCAAAATGGGCAGAGTAGGAACACACACATACACACACAAAACAAAAGACGGCCACGATGGTCTTCCATACATTCAGATTTTCTTGTAGTTTTAGATTGATCGTCGGAAGTTGTCCATTTTCTTTTCCTCGCCTTTCTAATCGGGGAATGACGAGGAAATTAAGAATTAATTTTTTTCGTTTACAAAAGGAGGTGCCTGGGTGGGTGTGTGTGTGTGTGGGTAGGTGTGTGGGTGTGGGTGTGTGTGGAAAGGGGGGGGGGGAGTAACCAGGAAAACAAATTTTTACCAACTGAATTGTCGCAATTGCCAGTTTGTCATCGAATCGGACATGGAGCCAGCACTGACATAAACCACATTTTTTTGGAAGGTTTTATAGTAAATTGTTTCACACCAGTGGTTCTTAGAGTCCCAGCTCACACGACCCCACTTTGCCATCAAAGATTTCCTTAATTTTGAATTGTCACCTTAATTTTGTCACCATTTAACTTTTACAATGGTCATTGTTCAAACAATTGACGGAACTATTTTTTTTTATTAATCTCAGTTAAATGAAACAAAAAATCTCTATTTCAGTGGATCACAAAACTTCTAGTTTATAAAATTTTATTACATATACAGTGAAGAGTACCGGTACATTCTTTCCCAGTTTGGAGTGCCTTTTCTGACTGAAATTTCTCTTCAAATTCCTCCCCCGACTAACAGTATCTCCCTATAAATCTGAAATTTCTCCACCGGGGCCTAAGAACTTCCTCGTTTGAGAATCACTGGTCAAACAAAGTTGAGCTTGAGCTGCTCGGATTTGTCCGCCTGAACTCCGTGTTTTAACTTAGGTAACATAGGAGTAAACACTGTAGTGTGTGCTTGAAGTGTTGCACATTGTCGGTATTGTGCACTCAGTGGAACAAATGTTGTACAGTACAAGACGCGCATATCTCAGGATAGATCAAGATTTGGCACCAGAAACGCGCTCTCTCCACATTGTATGATTTTGTAATCTTTGGACAGGGACGCACTTGTTGGCTCCCCAGACATTTTCTATAGCTCTGCCAGGCACAAAATCGCTGATACTTTAACTGGCTGGAATATCCATTTTTAAGCATTTTGTTCAGTTTTTTTTTTTTTCCTAGGCTTCATATTTCATTGGCCAGTTAGGAAAAGATCAAGCAGTTTGGCGTATAGAAAGCTGACATACGAAATGCTGGTTAGAGTACCAGGAGTAATTGTCGTGCAAACTTTGTGTAAAAACACTTATCTCTGCAAAATATGAAGGCTTGAGCGGAAATTGGGTCACACAATATTCACTGGGATATCAATATAGTGTTGTTAAGTCACATCAGTTTCGACCAAGCTACTGTTTCCAGGCCATGAAACATTATGTATCATTGAGGAGCATTTCTCCACACACTTTCTCTCTTTCTCCACCTCTCTGCTCTCCATCCCCTCTCTCTATCTCTCCATGTCTCTCCCCATCTCTCTCTGTCTCTCTACCCCTCTCCCCACCTCTCTTTGTCTCTCTCTCGCTCCACCCCCTTTCTCTTTCTCTCTGTCTCTCTGTATTCAACAAACAATATACTATCAAAAGACACTTTACTTTGTATCTTCACCATGCACACATCGAAACGAAAAAATCTGGGAAAGTCATAAACAAGTTTAGTAAATCTATACTATATAAAATTATCTTTGTGGACTTGAGATTTTTCGTTGCAAAAGACTTCTGAACCACCCAACACTCAGACTTCAAATTTTATATGGTGCATCAGAATGGGTGTAAGGGTGCACCGTTTTTAAAAGAAGTCTCAAATCGATGTATTTTTTTTTATTGGAAATTTATTGTTTCCCCAATTTTCACTAGGCTCATTGACATGCTGTAGGTTTTTATGACATCATCACTTCCTGAAAATTTTCGGTGCGCACGACTGCACACTGTGTACTGTCCTATCGCTGAGTTTTGGGGATGATCCTACGCATCTCGGCTTTTGTTCTTATTCCTTTCGGTCTGAAGTGGTGTCCTTTGTTGTTGCATCTCTCTTATAAGCTATCTATGCAGCATTAATGCCTTTCTTAGTTCACAGGCGTCTTAAGTTTAACCAAACAAAAAAAAAAACTGCACAAACCTGTTCATCGAACTGGTACTCAGCTAGTAAATAAATAAATAAATAAATAACCTTGTAACAGGTTCTTCCCGGGTACCCCCCCCCCCTCCCCCCCCACACACACACACACCATCCAAACCAAGTAGACCTAATGACTAGATAGAGCGGTACTGGAATAACATCCAGCCATGTAGAGGCAACAGTTTTATTTACTTTTATGTCTCGTGCCTCATACAGACTGTAGGTCAACGGAAACTCTATTTCTGTCAGTGATTGAGGGATGATAATGACGGTGGATTCATTTGATTGGGTTTCTGGAGTGACGTCACAAAATTTAGGCGCGTACCTAATTTTGAATTTAGTTCGGTTTTCGGCGGAATTTCCTGGTCCATAATTACATTTCGTTCGCCGAAGAGTTTCAGTTCTTCTGTTTTATTACAGCAAGTGCACATGCTCGGGGAGTGTGGGGTGGGGGGGGGGGGGCGCCGGCAGGGTGGGGTCAGTGTCACGGTTTGGGTTGGCGTGAGTGAAACAAACCAAGCGGGAGGTTGGAGGCGGGGGGGGGGGGGAGGGGAGCACCAATTCCGAAAGATTATTTCTTCGAAATCTGATACAATAGAATGTTCCTTCAAGTCTAAGTTGAAGAGATCAAGGTGGCTTTCAGTAATCCTCAGTAATCTTAAATCCCTCATCGGAAAGTTGATCCCACCCGTAGCCTAGCTCTAGCCTAGCTCTAGCCTAGCTCCTACTGCCGTAATTCGCCCAGTCAAACATAAAGGATTTATGGCTAATCCAAACTGGCTTTTGTATTGACTGACAAATTGAGCATTTAACTCACATTTACAGTGGATTCCGGCTGTGTTTGGTCTGGGCTTTCTCTCTCAAAGACATCTTGAAATCTTCGAAATGTGTAGTTCTATAGAAACACGTGGATATGTTCTATAAATAGCAGTTGATGCCCCAGTTTCGGTCATGTACACTAAAAAAACGAGTCCTTACTCTCAGAAACAGGATATCTCACAGTATCCACAGAATCATTCCAAAACTCGACAGGTGAGTCAAGTATGTACCGCAGTTGTCTTATCTACTGTTGACACGGAGAGACTCTGTTTGTTTTTCTTTGGCGTGGCAGAATTAATGTGCAGATTTTTTGTTCTTCACTAGAGAACAATGTGAGACTGAGATGTTTGCACTGGAACACAAACTAATTTGTCTGATGTTGTTATCAGTACTACGGTCCCCAAGCATTTTGCGCTAGGGACGCGTACCTATACGTACCTATCCCTAACCCCGTCCGTATCCTCAATCCTAAATCTGATCCAATCCCTAACCCTGGCCCTTACCCTTTTTCAACTAAAAAACAGGAGGAAAACAAAGAAAATCTGAAATAATAATTAGAATAATTAATTAAGGCTGTTGTTAGGCGTATTTCGGGAGGAGCTCTCTAGCTCTGGAGTCACAAAAGGCTTTAAAATACGTACCCCAAGCATTTGGTAAATTAAGACCATGAAATGAGAAAAGAAATGGCGCTATTGAACCAACAATAATTGTACTCGCCATAGAGAAAAAAGACATAATTAACACTAAACTGAACTCACAACCATTATACATAGATCTGTGTGTCACTGGGACAGAACAAACTGATCCAACCTGCCTTTTCTCTCTCTTGACGTGCATTTTTCTTTGTTGTGGCTCCAACTCGCCGTCGCCGTGTTCTCTTTGATCATTGTAGTTTTCAGATAAGATGAGATCAGATAAGATTATCACGTTATTATCCAATATAGAAATTTATTTTCACCAGAGGGTAACATTTACAGCACATACACATAGTTTTATCTGAAAATTTCCCAAATTTGTCATGACTTTTTGCTTTGAGGTTTCCTACATGTAACACAAATGATATTATTGATATTTCTAACAGTTGCATGAAAAGTTTTGTCCAAGGAACTGTGTACGAAACGTATTCCATTAGGGTTGTACTGTTTATAGCACACAAACACACACACACACACTGTAATTGCTGGGTGGGTTAAAAGTGATTTTTTCAGAATATAGTTTTATGAACATAATTATATTGCAACTTAATAAAGTGTACACCAATTATATAGCAGCTAAATAAAGGGTACACCGATTTATATTCCAATTAAAAATTGTACATCAATAACATTTCAACTAACTAAAGTGTTGATCAATTATATTCCAACTAAATAAAGTATACGCCAATTATATTTCAACTAGGTGAAGTGTACACGAATTATGTTTCAACTACATAAAGTCTACACGAATTATATTCCAACCAGATTAAGTGTACACCAATTATATTGCAAGTAGATAAAGTATACAGCAATTACATCTCAACTAAAAAAAAGTGTACACCAATTAGGCTATATTTCAGTTAAATAATAATAGTCTACGCCAATTATATATGTCAACTAGATAAAGTATACACCAACTACAATTTCAGCTAAATAAAGTGAACATCGATTGTATGCCAATTAAAGGGTATATAAATACCATTTCAACAAAATGAAGTGTAGATCACTTACATTTCAACTAAATAAAGTGTGCATTAAATGAATTAAAAATCAAGCTAAATCAAATGTTCAAAATGTCTTTCTTCTGCCCCCGTCAGGTAATGGAACAGCTTGGATCAACTAATTACTGTCAAAGTTCCATAACAATTAGCACACCCTGTATATTTTACTGCAAAAAGTTGCCCTTCGTCTCTTGTATTGATTAGTTATGAGCTGAGAGATAAGTGTCTCTTCTGTCCAAGAGTGTGTGCTGTGTTGGAGAAAGTTGATCAGAAATGCGAGAGAACATGTCGACTGAATGCTGAATGTAAACCAAAAGTTTAGAGCTGCCATTGTTTGCCAGCAAAGTCAAGTCATTAAAAGATGAAAGGTTGTGCTCTGATTGGCCCGTCTCGCGGCAATTCAACCAATGAAAAAGAAGATAACATGGACGAGTCAGGATTGAACTCATCTCTCAAACTTGTCAAGGTTTTGTCAATCGCTCAGAATAAGAGATAAAAGGGAAACAACTCATTAATACCTCGACCTCCTGTCTGTCTGTCTGTCACTCTCCCCTCTCCCCACCCCTCTCCTTTCTGTTTTTCCCATTCTGCCCCCCCCTCCCTCAATTTTTTTCCTTTTTCTCTCTTCCCGCTTTTTGTCTGTCTGTGTGTCTCTCTCTGCTCCATGCTTCCCTCCTCTCTCTGCTCCATGCTTCCCTCCTCTCTCTGCTCCATGCTTCCCTCCTCTCTCTGCTCCATGCTTCCCTCCTCTCTCTGCTCCATGCTTCCCTCCTCTCTCTGCTCCATGCTTCCCTCCTCTCTCTGCTCCATGCTTCCCTCCTCTCTCTGCTCCATGCTTCCCTCCTCTCTCTGCTCCATGCTTCCCTCCTCTCTCTGTGCTACGTCATCACTTCAGTTCCAAGTAATCGGCTCAGACTGATGCAGAGTTGCTGGTTCAGCTGGGCCAGACCAGATGGGAAATGTCGGCCCTAATTCAAAGTGCTCGTGTAATTGGTGCTAAATAGACATGATTTATTAGGATAACATACAATAACTGTGGGTGTAGAGTACGTGAAGAACCAAACATATTTACAAAAAAAGGTAATATCAAGTAATTTCAGTCAGTAGGTTTATGTCAGTGGAAGACCACGCTGTAGTTAGAAATGTGACCGCAAAAAATCATTGTATCATTATGCTGGATCTCAGACCGCGGTGGTTATGACGTCATTGAAATGGCCCAAGAGCTCACCAAGTTCCACCTTGAAAATGGATCGAACAGGGATGAAATATAATTATCCGCCATTAATCTCCCGATGGCACACGCTATGGAATGACATGATCAACAGAAAACTGATTATATGCCCACGTGTCGCGTTGGATATTTTCAAGGAAAAGACTGAACTCAGAGACACCAAGAGATGTTCTTTGCAATTTGTTCTTGTGAAGTTTGGGATGCTTTGTGTGGTGTGTATGTGTATGTGGTGTGTGTATGTGTATGTACGTGTGCGTGTGTGTGTGTGTGTACGTCTTGTTTCACCTGTCTTAAAAACCTACTGCTGGACGATTGTTCAAGTGGAAACTGTGGAGGCGATGTCTACTTCAGAAAACTGGTTGCAAGTGAATTAGTGAAAATTGCATGGCCCACAGTACAGATGGTCGAGTGTCGGCCTTGACGATTGCCAATGAAATGTCCGCCCAAAGCTGTTCAGTTCTGGACTGGCATGAAATCAGTTTTTTTCTTCAAGCATTTTATTAGAAGTTCTTAGTGGGACAATGATAGTTTTGGATCTCACAAAATTCCCTGTCATTTCCTATCCAGGTTAACTACAACATCGACTCTTACCTAGGGCCTATTTTCTGAGGTTTTATGTCAGAGGCTCAACAATCTTATAGAAACTCCAGTTGATGCATCATGTAATAAAGCCAGAATGAACATGAGATCTGAGTACAAATGTCTGGAATGATTGGGAAAAGTTCCAACGTTTTCCATGATTCAGAGATTAAACTTCGACAAAGGAAATGTCGTTTTCAGTAGAAATGTTAGAGAGTATACTGCTTGAGCCAATCAGTTTTCTATTATCTAAATGGATGAATTTTTTTTCCTCGAAAAACCTTTCCAGTCGTTTCAATTTTATATGACATTTCTACGTGTCATCAAAAAGAACTTACTGTAACTTCAGTTCAATTCTTTGGTCGTCAACCAGATCCAAGATTTTAAAAGCCACGAGTGGAGAAATGAAAGAGGAAATTTGCTGTTGTTTAAGACATGAAAAATTTTGTTCTCAGTGTTAGGAATGAAAATAATGTTGAAGGTTTTAACTATCAGTTTATTGCCTTCATACTTTCTATATCAACAAAACTAATTCCGGATTTGTCGGAAATTTTATTCTTTACTACGGTAATAAACTTATTGGGTTGTACTACGATCCATTTTGTTTTCTTCCACAATACGGATATTTACAGTTATGGCAGAAGGTAAAGCAATCATTTTGACACTGCAAAGGTGGTAGTTTGTTGATTACAACCTTCTACAGTTGCCAACTTATTTTGGCCGAGCGAACGAGTACCGAAGCCAGTAGAAGACACAGTTTGGTAGTTTGGTCGTTGTCTTTTTTCATTTTGTTTTTAGAGACGGAATGGCCGGACGGTAAAGCGAGCTGATTTTCTTCTTCCTAGCAAGGCCATCGGTCCTGCAGCAGAGGCCGCTGAAGTCACTTGTTTTTGCTTCTGTCTTTCACTCCCGCAAGTCTGAGCACTAACCAGACATTAGACTTCCCAGGCTCTGACCGCCTCAACTATCTCTGAATTACCAAATGACTTTATAAAACGAAGTTTCTGGAATGTTCAAAGATCATTTTTGTTGTTCTCAGAGCCCTCGCAATGTCCAGCAGCACCGCGCACACCGAGGAGGAGATCGAGTGTACATGCCCGCATCCAACACTGGTGTGATCCCCAGCGGCAGCAAGCAACAATCTACAGGACAGATCAGTAAAGGCAAACATACCTACTACAACGCTGACGTAAGTTCTAGATCTACTCAAGTTGCCGTCGGTTGCTTTTTCTTTGTTGTTGTTGTTGTTGTTGTTGTTGTTGTTGTTGTTGTTGTTGTTATTCTTTTTGCAGTCATCAATGTTGACCTGGAATAAAGTGCCCGGACCATTCTGAACTTTGAACTCTAACCACCGGCGCACACTTGCCACTTTGTTGTGTTGCCGTGGCGCTACTGACATGTCACATGATAAAACATCTAGATAAATTAACGGGCATGAGCTCACATTGGAGACAGGGAGGTCAGGGGGGTCTAGAGGTTAAGGTGCTGGCCTCTCATGCTGAAGTTCTATCTCCGGTCACTGTAGGCAGGTTGGCCATTTTTTTTTTCGGGGGAAAAAATTCCTGCTCCTGGTCCTATGGTGGGTAGTATCGAGCAACTAGTCTTCTCAGAAAAGGACAAAACACTTGGAGGGCCCGTGTGCACGTTAAAGATACCTTGGCAGTTAAAAGTCGAGAAGCGCAGGCCGAATAAGGCCGCTGTCCGGGCAAAATTCTAAAAAAAAACCAAACTGAATCGCATCATAAAAACACACAAAAACAAAAACCAGAAAAGTGAGATGTCAATGCCAAGAGCAGCGAAATCTCCTGAAATAAAGACGTGAAGACATACAAGACACATACAAGACACATACAAGACACATACAAGACACATACAAGACACATACAAGACACATACAAGACACATACAAGACACATACAAGACACATACAAGACACATACAAGACACATACAAGACACATACAAGACGTGAAGACATACAAGACACATACAAGACGTGAAGACATACAAGACACATACAAGACGTGAAGACATACAAGACACATACAAGACACATACAAGACGTGAAGACATACAAGACACATACAAGACGTGAAGACATACAAGACACATACAAGACGTGAAGACATACAAGACACATACAAGACACATACAAGACACATACAAGACACATACAAGACACATACAAGACACATACAAGACACATACAAGACGTGAAGACATACAAGACACATACAAGACGTGAAGACATACAAGGTACATACAAGACGTGAAGACATACAAGACACATACAAGACGTGAAGACATACAAGACACATACAAGGCGTGAAGACATACAAGACACATACAAGACACATACAAGACACATACAAGACGTGAAGACATACAAGACACATACAAGACGTGAAGACATACAAGACACATACAAGACGTGAAGACATACAAGACACATACAAGACGTGAAGACATACAAGACACATACAAGACGTGAAGACATACAAGACACATACAAGACGTGAAGACATACAAGACACATACAAGACACATACAAGACACATACAAGACACATACAAGACGTGAAGACATACAAGACACATACAAGACGTGAAGACATACAAGACACATACAAGACGTGAAGACATACAAGACACATACAAGACGTGAAGACATACAAGACACATACAAGACGTGAAGACATACAAGACACATACAAGACGTGAAGACATACAAGACACATACAAGACACATACAAGACACATACAAGACACATACAAGACGTGAAGACATACAAGACACATACAAGACGTGAAGACATACAAGACACATACAAGACGTGAAGACATACAAGACACATACAAGGCGTGAAAACATACAAGACACATACAAGACGTGAAGACATACAAGACACATACAAGACGTGAAGACATACAAGACACATACAAGACGTGAAGACATACAAGACACATACAAGACACATACAAGACGTGAAGACATACAAGACACATACAAGACACATACAAGACACATACAAGACACATACAAGACGTGAAGACATACAAGACACATACAAGACGTGAAGACATACAAGACACATACAAGACGTGAAGACATACAAGACACATACAAGGCGTGAAAACATACAAGACACATACAAGACGTGAAGACATACAAGACACATACAAGACGTGAAGACATACAAGACACATACAAGACGTGAAGACATACAAGACACATACAAGACACATACAAGACGTGAAGACATACAAGACACATACAAGACACATACAAGACACATACAAGACACATACAAGACGTGAAGACATACAAGACACATACAAGACGTGAAGACATACAAGACACATACAAGACGTGAAGACATACAAGACACATACAAGGCGTGAAAACATACAAGACACATACAAGACGTGAAGACATACAAGACACATACAAGACGTGAAGACATACAAGACACATACAAGACGTGAAGACATACAAGACACATACAAGACACATACAAGACGTGAAGACATACAAGACACATACAAGACGTGAAGACATACAAGACACATACAAGACGTGAAGACATACAAGACACATACAAGACGTGAAGACATACAAGACACATACAAGACGTGAAGACATACAAGGTACATACAAGACGTGAAGACATACAAGACACATACAAGACGTGAAGACATACAAGACATGGCCGTATGCATAATCAATGCGTAAACTAAAGTAAATACGTTAACTGGTCTTAACACGAGAAATTGTATTCATTTCTTGCGTTAACACCAGTCAAGGTATTTACTTTAGTTTACGCATTGATTATGCATACGGCCAACGGACACGTTGCAGAGTGGGTAGCAGCATGAAACACGGGCACGACTGAGGTACGACAGCAAGTCGTGCGCGTTTAGGCTTAAAATTCCTGATAGAGACTCTCTCAGCATTTTCCATGGATAGCCAGTGGTCCAACTGATAAAAACAGAGTAGGTTATTGGGTTAGGGTTAGGGTTAGGATCTGGAAAGAGCGCAGGATTAGGGATAGAGATTGACTCAGAGATATCGTTAGGAATAGAGGTATTGGTAAGTACAAGGCAAAAGTTACAGTGGGCCTGTACCCAACTGACTGGGTGGTCGGGACGTGCCGAACTTTCCCGGTTAAGTTATCTTAGCAAGGAAAGAAATGTGCCGAATGGGGGACTTTTGTTGAGAGGGGAGAGAAAGGCTGTGGAATGATTGGTCGATAACGCATTGAGTCACGACTGTTTTGTCTCGGGTTTAGCACTGAGATGTGAACTGTGGAGTTAGACCCTCGCACACTGGCCAGGCTGAAACTGTTCTGTCTCACGAGTTCGGGTGCGTCACAACTGTGTTGAGTCAGTTGCTGGAAAGAGAAAGGTCACGCACAGGGTCAGGACAGACACAAGACAAACTTGTCGCGGTGCGTCACCATCTGCAGAGCGTTCAGGGTAACCTGGGAAAGCTGGAGATAAAAGCTTTGGTTTGTGTGACAGTTGACGGGTGGACGGGTGGACGGGTGAGTGGGTAGTTGCATGGCGGACTGGACAGTTTCCCTCCCTCAGACCGTTGAGTAGATTGCGTGTTCTCAGATGTCAAAGATTCCAGGCATCAAATGTAACACACTGATGGAAACTGGTCAGATAAAAGTAAAAAGAATATATATTTGATTCATCACCGATGATTTGTTGATAAATTTTAGAGTCTTAACAAAACATGAGAGTACGTTTGTCTGCATTTGTTGGGCATCAGATGACGTCATGTGTTAAATATAGAACACGGGACACTAGACCGCTGGTTCCCACAGCCCCAGACCACATTCCTACCTTTATCTGACATCCCAGATTTCCTCAATTCTTGTCTCCTCCACCTCCTCCCCCCCACACCATTTTCAGTTGTTTCTAATAATTGTCCACCATTATCCTATAAGGAGTTGATTACTGAAAGGACTTGTGAAACTAAAATTTGGTAGTTCATCGCGCTTATACTTGTGTGTATTGTTGTTTTATTTGATTGTAGCGGCCTACACAGTCAACTCAGTCAAATCTTCCCCAGTTTGAGGTTCCTCCTCGGATGGACTGAAATTCCTCCCCGATTCCTCCCCTTAGATTTGAAATTCCCTACCCTGAGAGCCAAGGTTAAGAATCACTAGACACGAGAGGGTTAATGCCCAGCTCTCCAACAGACTGTGCAGAAACAGCAAGATCATCATTTCCTCGATGTTCTATGATGCACCCAGCCCCCCCCCCCTCTGTCTCCCTGTCTTTCTCCCTCTCTCTCTCTCTCTATCTCTCTCTATCTCTCTCTCGCTTTCTCTCTCATGTAGCACCATCACTATTACACAACTGTCTCCTCACCAGAATAAACTTGTAGCTGCTGTCGCTCCCACGACATTTCCCCAGCTGCACGGCACGGAGTCACGTCACCAATATGGCAAACAGAGCACGGATGGTAATGACGCAGCCTCCGGGACACTCCCACAACTCAAGGTTGGTCTACACTAAGTCTTTTCTCACTCAGTCATTATTTACATTACATCTCTAGTTTCTTGTTTTTTCTTTTCTCCGTGTTTGTCTTGTCGCCTCCAAAGCATTCACGGCCCTCAAAAGGGCGCCCCCCCCCCTCCCCGGGACTGCCTCCGTATCTGCTGGTCTGGTCTTTCTTCCGTTGCCGGTTGTTGTGTAGCCCTTAATAGGGCTGTGTTTGGGCTGGCACTAAACTGAGAGTCAAATCTGGTGGCCATTACGGAGAAAGGTTTGTTGTTATTGTTTGTAAAGGGGATAATTCCACTGACCAGATGCTCAACCTTCTTTCACTGGCTGATTCCTCTGGTGATCGAACTAAACCTTAACATTTCCTCTGACCAGGTGTTTAATTTTGACCACACCTACGTTTCTCGGGTAGCGGCCCGGGTGTTGTGAAGTTTGATCTGAAAATGGCTACCACCGACACGACGAACTGGAGACTTTCAGCATTTTGTTGGAAATGACGTTTGGTTGGTGAAATGATTTTGTTCATCAGCTAGAATTATTCGACCTGTCACAGGAAACTTTTTAGATCGGAAACCTCGTCATTTTTTGTTTGTTGATATTTTATTTTATTTTATATGGGTTGGTTTTGGGGGTGGCTGCGGGTGGGTGGGGGTGGGTGGACTCGATACTTTTATCTATTGTTCTAATCTGGGCGATTGTGACGGCACCGGCCATTGACTGGTGAGTTTTCCCGCGCTTTTCCCTCAGGCTGAGATTTTTTTTTATTACTCCCCGACCAAGTGTAGGGGGGGGGGGGGGAGAGGGAGGTTAAGGAGGGATTTTTTTTGTCCACACCTGAGAGTTTGGGACATCAATTTTTCTTTCATCTGTTCACATCGAGCTGAAGGGAAAACCAATCTACAGATTTACAAACAGTTGACCAGACATTTATATGAATATGTTATGACACTGGCTTAATCCAATATTGTTTCAGATCAACTTCTCAACCTGGTCATAATAATGATAATAATAATAATAGGAGAGATAGGGGAGAGTTGGTAGAGAAACAATGAGGGACATCGCCGCTCTCATATGAGAGGTGGAGAGAAGGAGGATTTGGGACAAAGAGAGAGATGGTGGGCAGGGAGAGAGACGGAGAGAGAAATCAGGTTTACTTTGGTAGAACGGGCTCTTTAATCAGTAATAGTAATGTTGGTAGTGTCAAACTTGAGACTGGAGGCAGATTACACCCCCCTCCCCCACCTCTTTCTTTCTCTCTCTCTCTCTCGTGTAGCACCATCAGTGTCTTTCATTGGAATGGCCGGTGAAGTGAACTGGCTGTCCATTGATCATCGAGTTGACGTCATTTCACTGATCATCGAGTTGACGTCATTTCACTGATCATCGAGTTGACGTCATTTCACTGATCATCGAGTTGACGTCATTTCACTGATCATCGAGTTGACGTCATTTCACTGATCATCGAGTTGACGTCATTTCACTGATCATCGAGTTGACGTCATTTCACTGATCATCGAGTTGACGTCATTTCACTGATCATCGCGTTGACGTCATTTCACTGATCATCGAGTTGACCTCATTTCACTGTTCATCGAGTTGACGTCATTTCATTGATCATCGAGTTGACGTCATTTCATTAACCATATTACTGACGTCATGTTGTCCACAGACCTCTGACCACGTGCCACATTCCTCCTCTCACGCCCATTCCCACACCTCTCACGGGGGCGGCTCCCTGGCCAGTAGCTATGCAGGCGGTCAGGCCTCGGAACGCACCAAGAGAGATCAGCACGGCAATAGAATCCCTATGACTGCTGCAGGTAGCAAATCATTGGCTTAAGAATTACTAGATGAGATAAGATAAGATAAAGTAGAAGATGAGAATTACTTTAATATCCCTTACTGATCGTTTTATTCGTTTTCACAGAATATAACATTAAGAGCACATACACATAATTATCTTTTACGTGTTATTACATGAACATGTCATAGTTTTGTAGCAGATATGACACATGAGGTAAAATGGCGCAGGGCCTTTGTGATACATGGCACAGATCTAACTAGAATGCGCTGTCAAGGCGTGTTGCAGGGGGCAGACAAAAATCTTCTATACATCTGAGGTACTCACTTGTAGGTCACGCTTAGCTTTGTAACTGGTGGCCACAAGAGGCAGACAGAGAAATGGATTGACGCGTCCTCCATTATCTTTTAAAATGTTCTATAATTTTAATATTTTGGTTAAATCTCTGCTTGTTGTTGTAAGTTTCCCGTCAATAGTTAATACTTTTTTTAATTCTAAGTTGACAAAGTATAAAAAAAAAAATTGCGGGAGACGTTCAATAGCAATGGCTGTGTAGGTTATTCTGGCTGTATGTTGTTTTTTTTTCTAACAAAACTAAAAATATCTGTTCGATCTCACCAAAGCTTGAATATATGACATCCCCCCCCCCCCCCAACCTACTGTGTTTACCGGAGGAAAAAAATACAAAAGAAAGAAAAAGAACAATCATTTGGATGTTCAAACATGATCATATTTTTCATTTGTTTCCAGAGGCCCTGAAGTTGTACAGAAGCAAACTCTCCGCGTTCGAACAGACAGAAATTCTGGACTTTCCCGAGATTTATTTCCTGGGTCTGGAAGCCAAGAAGATCGAGGGCGTGCCCGGCGGGGCACAGAACAACGGATACGACGACGAGAACGGATCTTATATAAAAGTCAGTCATTTTCTCATATCTATCCAAATACCAGCAGTTTCTTACTACACATCAAATGTACCAAACAAAATGATTACTCGGTGTCTCATGTTTACCAGTTACTGGATCATCCCAAAGTTGTTTGCATTCCGCACTCGTCCATTGTACACTCTGTCTTTACATTGAAAGATTTACTGGTCACGACCATACAGAAATGTGAGCACATAAAGTCTTCATTACTAAATGGCTTGTCATGTGACTTTGGCTTCCATGTAAGTGTCTCTACTTTAACTTGAATTCATGTAATTAACAACCCGATCGACTATTCAAGATCAGTGGTTTTCAACCTTTCTTCCGGTTCCAAATTTCTTTTCACCGCTATTCATGTCTCCCCCCTTTTCGCTCACCCCTATCGCCTTTTTCTTCATCCCCCCCCCCCCCCGAAAATCAAAATGGCCCCCTGGGGGCGATATCGCTCAGGTTGAGAACCATTGTTGAAGATCCATGAAAACAGAAGCCAAATGGCCAATCTGCTTGAACTAATGCAACAGCATGAAATTACAAAGAGTAAATAACAGTTCTACCCGCTCCTCAGAGATTGGTGACACAGTAGACTGGAGATTTGAATGTCTAGTAACGGTATGCATAAGGTCAAAGATTCATCGTCTTCATAATCTTCAGCCGATTTGTTTGATTTGAGTTGTTTTTTTTTTTTCTTTTTAAATGTTCTTCCACAATTGTGAAAATCAGTTTTTCGCTTGTTAGTAAATCATTTCACAAAATATTGTTTTTTTTATTATTTTTATTTTGTTCACCATATTGCTTTGAAGCAGTAAAATATTCTGCAGACTGCTAAATTGTAACCCGTAAATCAAAGAGAAATTCAATATTGTCGTCAGTGTACCATGATAATTAAATCAGTATGTCACATCTGGTATTTCTCCCCGCTGACCCTTGGACAACTCAGGTAATGAATGACCACCTGTCTTATCGCTTTGAGATCCTGGACATTCTGGGTCGGGGCTCATTCGGCCAGGTTGTCATGTGCAGAGATCACAAAACTGACAATGACGTTGCCATCAAAATTTTGAAAAACCGGCCCAGGTAGTATTGAAACACCAGCAAAGTTGAAATTCTCTAAATCCCTTTCCCGTTTGTTTCCATTAATATTTTGGCTTGCTACAACTTTGTATCTCTGACTCACAGATGCCTGCCATGGTTTCCCAAACCTTCTCTGACGAAAATCATCTGTTCTATGTTCTATAATACTTTGCCTGTCATTACTGTGTGTCACTATTTCTCAGGATTTCTGGGTATTTTGTTCACAAAGTATCTTCTTGTGATTTGGTAGTTTATCGTTCTCCGTTAACATTAACAGAACTAATAAGATTAAGAGAGAGAGAGAGAGATAAAGAGAGATAGAGAAAGAGAGAGAGAGAGAAAGAGAGAGAGAGAGAGAGAGAGAAAGAGAGAGAAGAGAGAGAGAGAGAAAGAGAGAGAGAGAGAGATAGAGAAAGAGAGAGAGAGAAAGAGAGAGAGAGAGAGAGAGAAAGAGAGAGAGAGAAAGAGAGAGATAGAAAGAGAGAGAGAGAGATAAAGAGAGATAGAGAACGAGAGAGAGAGAAGAGAGAGAGAGAGAGAAAAAGAGAGAGAAGAGAGAGAGAGAGAAAGAGAGAGAGAGAAAGAGAGAGAGAGAAAGATAGATAGAGAGAGAGAGAAAGAGAGAGAGATAAAGAGAGATAGAGAAAGAGAGAGAGAGAAAGAGAGAGAGAGAGAGAGAAAGAGAGAGAAGAGAGAGAGAGAAAGAGAGAGAGAGAGATAGAGAAAGAGAGAGAGAGAAAGAGAGAGAGAGAAAGAGAGAGAGAGAAAGAGAGAGAAGAGAGAGAGATATAGAAAGAGAGAGAGAGAGAGAGAGAGAGAGAGAGAGAGAGAGAGAAAACATCAAACAAGCAAACAACCACTGTATATTTACTTACCCCCAAAACGGACAAGGATGGATGGAATTGCATGTAGTACTGTCAATACTGAGTGTTTATATGGACATTCTGGGTGGAAAAACACTTTCTGCTCTTGCAAAATAATGGGTGTTCATAGTAATCGTGTAGCTTCGACATCGGAAAGTCCATAAGATCTATTACATGTATATTATAATAATTATAGATGTAGACTTATTGGAAATTACGCAAATACGTTAAATGCGCCTAGACGTTGTCGACGCTCCCATACACGTGAGCGATAGAAATGAAATATTTTTTAAAAATCTATGACACTTGTGGTTTTTTGTTTTTTTTGAAGGGCGAAATATGCAGACATCGCATATAAAAATTTGTGCACTAAAGAATATTCAGGAAAAATATTTATTTAATTAATTTGTAGAGTGCATATAAATACAACCAAACTGAACACATGCATAAAATATATGTACATATAAATGTCACTTAGCTTTACTCTGTATAAAAAACAGAACCAAATTTAACACAGCACGAAAGCATCCTCTGTCTGGGCAGGATACTCTTGTATGTTCTTTATTTACACTCACGTTGATTGTAGGACGCCAGTATTGCTTACGTCACGCCTCAAACTGATATATCTCTCTTTGAGAAACAAAACTGAATGGTAAACATTTGTAATCATGTGAAGTATTAGACCATATTTTAATTGTTAGTAATTATATGAAGAATTTTGTTAGCATCCAGACAAAATCTGAAGGATGTGATTTATCCACTTGGGGGCTGGGAATAGAACACCAGCTGATTCTTTCCTTCGGTTGAGCGTTATCCACTCGGCTATCTTTACATTTAACACTTGTGTACATGGATCTTGCACCCCTGTATGTGTTAAGATATGAAGGTCTGATAAAAGAGTACGATTTTTTTAAAAACAGTATTTGTTTTCTTAATTTTAATTCTTGATCATAAACTTTTTCTTTTGTCATTAACACCAGGGCCGAGCAGGCCCAGGAGCTGAGGGGCTCAATAACTGTAATCGTTGCTGTTCTATGCAATACCTGCAATGTGGTGTTATGTGATGGTTGTAATGTGGTGTTAGGGGTATATTGCAAAATTGTGTTAAGTGTATGGTGCAGTGTGGTGTTAGGTGTATGTTGTAACATGATGCTAGTCGCAAGTCTCGATGTGGTGCTAGGTGTATGTTGCAATGTAGTGCTAGATGCATGTTGCAATATGGTGCTAGGTGTATGTTGCATCGTGGTGCTACATGTATGTTGCAGTATGGTGTTAAATGTATGTTGCATCATGGTGCTAGATGTATGTTGCAGTGTGGTGTTAAATGTATGTTGCATTGTGGTGCTAGATGTATATTGCAATATTATGGTGCTAGATGTATGTTGCATTGTGGTGCTAGATGTATGTTGCAGTGTGGTGTTAAATGTATGTTGCATTGTGGTGCTAGATGTATATTGCAATATTATGGTGCTAGATGTATGTTGCAGTATGGTGTTAGATGTATGTTGCAATATGGTGCTAGATGTATGTTGCAGTATGGTGTTAAATGTATGTTGCATTGTGGTGCTAGATGTGTGTTGCAATAAGTTGAGGAGACTAGAATGTGTGACCCCAGCGCTGGGCCCTATTGAGAGCAAACGGTCCAACTGATTTAGAGCTGGCCTTGCTAAACGTAATACTACCGTTCCTGACATATTTCAGCCTGTGCCTTCATTCCATCCTTTTTTCTCTTTTTTAATTTTATTATTTATCTTTTGATTTTCCCTTCCACCCCCCCCCCCCCACACACACTACCACAATTCTTCTCTCTTTCTTTGCCTGTTGACTAATCTCCTGTTTTTCCTCTAACCTTCTTTCCCTCCACAGGTTCTCCACGATCATCTTGTTTATCGTTATGAAGTGCTTGAAGTTCTCGGCAAAGGTTCTTTTGGTCAAGTGGTCAAATGTTACGATCACAAGACTGACCAAATGGTGGCCGTCAAAATTATCCGAAATAAGAAAAGGTATTTAAAAAAAAATCTTCTTCCGTTCTTTAGTGAGGTAAACATTGGACAGACTTAGGGGAAATTCCAGTAGCGTCAATTGTGGTAAAAATGCCTGAGGAGTTTTGAGGAAATGAGAAAAAAAAAAACCCACTGACATTCACGTGCGAAGCAATTCTGATGGCAGATTGTGTGAATGAGTAGGCTACATCTACATCTAAATTACGTTATCTATTCAGGACACACAATGATTTTTCTTCTTGGAAACCGAATTTGTTCTAGTCCTAGAAAAATGACATAGGCAATTGTAGATTTTACCTGCATGACTGAAGCATTTCTCTCACACGCGTGACGATATTTCATTCTGTGGTCATTTTGACAAGGAAAACTGGAGCAAGACTAAAGAAAAACTAATTAGCCAATCACTGGTCAGTCACTGGTCAATCACTGGTCAGTCGACAGTATTTCATAGCTATTCAAATGAGCATGACGTAATCACAATATGAGGTCAGCTTAGGGTTGTCCATACACTGGGAGACGCCACGTGTTGTTACAAGAACCTGCCATGTTAGTTACCGCTCCTCTCCCCGGACAAAGACTGACTTACCCGGACATTATGGAGCTATACTGAGTTAAAATTGTCAAATCAATACAAATCAATGATAATAACAATGATAATAACAATCATGAAAAGTTATATCTAAATAAATGAAACATTTTCGATGTTCCTCAAAAACTGTATACATAAATAAATTGCTTGATGTTGTTTACAACTGTGTAGAACTGCGTTGTCATCAGTGTCTGGCCCAGACCGACCATCAGTTCAAACACATGGGACAACTCAGATAATTACATTTCTGTACTCGTTCATTTGACTTATAGACCTGGGCTAGATCTGAACTGACATTGTAGTGATAAACATTCAAAATGTGTATTTTCATGACGCATTTTTAATTATTTTTTTTTACCTTTCAAACTGTGCAAAGAGCGTGACCAACTTCCACATCTCCAACTTCACTAATGCTACCTTCAGTTTGCCCTAAACCTTTCTCTTTAAATCAGTTTTGAAGTGTGAACTGAAATGTTTCCATTCCGTCTTTCATCTCAGACGTTAACCTCAGCTTTCTTCCTGTTGTATCTGTGGTCAATTTTGTAAATATCACAATTTTGTACTTACTCTACATGATTGAAGAACGCAAGAAATGGTCAGAATTTATGAACTCGTTAGCGCAGATTTGTTCCGTTATGATATCATGCCAGATTTTTTATGTGTCTGCTCGCGCAGTGCACCCACAAATTTCTTTTACTTATCACGTTTTGCATACAGAAATGTAACAAAATGAAGTAAAAATTAACTGACGTAGATTTATTTAAACATGTAGAACATCTGGAGGAAAATCTGACATAATAAACGCATAAAGCTTTCCTAGCAACCCAGTAAAATCTACATTAAAATCACTTTATAACAGAAGTAACCATTCTCACTGATTGGTTAATAATTGTTTGGCTATATGAGAGATCAGAGTAACTTTGTTTAATCTCCTTGTGGCAGGAATAGAAATGTAAGCGGAAAGTTCTGTACGTCCCGACCACCCAGTCAAGATGATCTAAATCTGTCCCTGACCTGCTGACCTTATCCCTAACACTAAACCTTGGCATTCTGGTGGGCGGGGTAAAGGATAGGGTGAGGGGTAAGATTAGGTATAGCTTTAGGAAAAAGGACGTGGTTAGCGATCATTTTAGGTATCTTGACTGGGTGGCCGTGACATACAGAGCTCTTTTCGTGTAAACACATCTGTCTGATGTTTCACTTTACAGATTTCACCATCAAGCGCTGGTAGAAGTGAAGATTTTGGACGCCCTAAGACGAAAGGACAATGACAACCAACACAAAATCATTCACATGATCGAATATTTTTACTTCAGGAATCATTTGTGTATTACGTTTGAGCTGATGGGGTAAGGACATCTTTTCTTCTGGTTCAGTCTTGGTATGGAAACCATGGGGAGGGGGGGGGGGGGAGAGGAGGAGGGGGGGGGGAAGAGAGGATTTTTGGATGTGTGTGAAAGTTATTTATGCCACTCGCAGAGAAGACGGGAAATCTTTGTATCCCCATTTCTGTATTTGCCATGAGATTTATTTTTCTTTAAAAACTTGGGGACATTGTTAGAAAACCACAACATTCAAAGTTGAGCCGTGACTTTTCCACGCTATATTTAACAGTCGAACATCCCTAACTTTTCCTGTTCATGTTTTGAACACAACTTTGTTCTTTCCGTGTCATCTTGTGGTACCTGGGCTGCACTTGTGGGTCCAGCATGACATCATCACTGTACCGGTATATAAAATCATACTACCCTGTTTGTTCATCTCTGTGCTAGAGAAACGTACGAGGGTTAGCCTAACATAACGACAAAGCCGAAATGGAAGTAGAGCCGAAAATGCCAGGATTCATTATTTTCTTTGATTAAAACAAGAGAAGTTTAAGAGTTTGTTAAACTAAACTTTTTTGCCAGGAGAGGAAATGACCTAATTAATCCAGATAGTTTTTATTTTCTGTAAATCCCACCTGAAGATCCTAAATTTTATAATTAAAAAAATTATTGAACATTTTTTTTTAATCACTGAAAACGATGCAGCTCACAATGGTCGGACAGGCGCAGTCCTGGGGTCAGTTGACAGTTAACAAGCGCAATCGTTTCTCTGTCTGTCTGTTTGTCTGCCTCTCTCTCTCTCTCTCTCCCTCTCTCCCCCGTGTAACTGCCACACAAGTATATTTTGGTCGTAGATTTCGTTGTGATTAGTTAACTGTACCTTATAAACTCATTCAAACTGAATTTTTGTTTCATTTCAGCATGAACTTGTATGAACTCATCAAAAAGAATAATTTCCAGGGGTTCAGTATTGCTCTCACCCGACGGTTTTGCCTTCTCCCTGCTGCAGTGTTTGAAAGTTTTACATCGAGAAAAAATTATACATTGTGATCTCAAACCCGTGAGTAAATACACATTGACATTAGATCTACCTAATGCTCCTCAGTTTACTGGGATGAATTACTTCACGCTTCTGTTTTTCGTGGGGGGGGGGGGGGTAGGGGCAGAATTTACCTAGGAGTTATTTCCTTGGTTTTGCTTGTGTAACATTTGTGTAACAGTTATATCACCAGAAACTAATCAATAATTCAGACCAACCAATCCCATGGTGCCACCTAACAATAAGTGTGGACCTCCGCCATTTTGTTTGGCCTGACATGTCGTTTTGACGTTGTATAATGTTGATAACGGCGGGGAAAGTGGCGGGGACTGGCAAGTGATTTTGGCAGAGATTTTGCAGGTTAGACGATCAGCTATGCTATTGCCTGTCAGACACGCGCTGTGTTCGCTGTCAAATCTTCAAAGTCTGGCTGGATCATACAGCACTGACAAACTTTATAACAATGAAGGAAGGAAAAAAACAACACAAAACAAGATAAAACAGATGATGGCACAAGTTGACACGTTCAAAAAGTCAAAAGTTGCAACAAAATTGTTGATTTCCTGACAAATTCGCCATTGTCTAAACACAAAAAGTCAAAAGTTGCAACAAAATTGTTGATTTCCTGACAAATTCGCCATTGTCTAAACACAAAAAGTCAAAAGTTGCAATAAAATTGTTGATTTCCTGACAAATTCGCCATTGTCTAAACACAAAAAGTCAAAAGTTGCAACAATTGTTGATTTCCTGACAAATTCGCCATTGTCTAAACACAAAAATGCTGTTGAAATCAAGAGAGTTTGACCAGGAAATATTCCCAGTTGCTGTTTGTTTGATTTCACAGGAAAATATTTTGTTGCGCCAAAGAGGTCAAAGTTCAATAAAAGTGATTGATTTTGGATCCAGTTGTTACGAGCATCAAAGAGGTAAAACTTTCTGTGTCTCCATGTTCATTTTAGCCACAGAAATAGTGAGATGAAAATTGTGGACCTACATCTGGGGAATGATTTTACCTGTTATAGACAAAACTTAGAAAAGAAAAAAAAACCCATAGAGACTCTGGAGGGTTACACTACAGCAAGGGCTTGGCACAGGGTTGAAATATTTTGTTATTATTCTGTAGGATCTTCAATGTCTGTGTCTAAAGCGGAGCGGACCTTTGCAGTTACAACATTTCTTCTCTTTTTTTTGTCATCACATTTTCAATTTTTGTTTGTGTGTTTATTAAATTTGTCCTTGCACAAGCTCCAACGTTTTGAAGATTGGAATATTTTGTTTTGAACATTTTTTCTTCCATTTTACAGTATTGAGTGGTTATTTCCCTTGTTGTGACAACAAAACTATGACAAACTTGATGACGTAGATTTTAGTCCCAGTAGGCAGAATCTGCTCTCAACATGAATTATGTACATCAATATCAGTTGCTGTTGTTGTTTTTCGCCTAATGCAAATGTTTTTCCTCCCCCCCCCCCCCCTCCTCAGTTTACACTTACATACAGAGCCGTTTTTATCGGTCCCCGGAAGTAATTCTTGGCCTCCCGTACTCCATGCCCATAGACATGTGGAGTTTTGGCTGTATCTTGGCAGAACTTTACACGGGTTATCCGCTCTTCCCAGGTATGGACGAAACTTTTATCCTGAACTGCTGATGTGATACAAGCAAAACATTTCTTTAAAAATATTCTAGGAATTCTCTGTTGAATTTCTCATTAAAAAAAAAAAAAAAGTTAACTTATTAATAATGCCATTAAGATAATGCAAACACTTTTTATTCTCTTTTTAAGGGGGGGGGGGGGACATAAAGTTATTTGTTGTACATTTACCTGTTCTGGATCAGCGACTCCTGTGTGGGATTTCTGTACACTCTGTGGATGTCTAGTATCTGCTGAACCCACTACAATTTTAATACGCTTGAAACACTTTTTCCCCTCATATCTTGTGAAGTACCAGACGTTAAGTGGTGATTCCGGTCAAAATACGAGTAACTCTGGGCATCAATAGAATGTATCAGATGAAATAGAGGATATGAATTTAAGCCAAAAATCACCCTAACATCTTTGCTTAGAGCCGGTAGTAAACGGGGTGGAGATCTGTATAAACGCTATGAAGAACTATGGAGTGGCTGAACAAAAAACAATGCCTCCAGAAATGAAATGCTTAATGTTACTTACAACTCTATTGTCATCAATATCTGGTCCAGGACGGTCATCAGCTTGAACACATGGGAAAAATCAAATAATGACACACATCTGTCCACTTTCATTTGAATTATCAATCTTGGATGTGTCTTGATTGACATTGTCTTAATAAATATTTAAAGTTTGTATAGACTTTTGGAGACACCCTGTATAATTATTGTCTTGATGAATGTGTACGGCGACATTTGAGTTAACTTTTACAAGCTGAACAAATGTCAGTTTTTCTCCTTCTTTCAAATTGCACGAATTAATACTTGACCTTGACCTTGACCTCCCCCCTCCAGGAGAGAACGAAGTGGAACAACTCGCCTGTATCATGGAAGTGATGGGAATTCCCCCCACCCCCCTCATGGACCAGGCCACACGGAAACGTCTTTTCTTTGGTGAGTGACGTCATCAGGACATTTACCCCACAGTTTGAAGGTGGATCAAAGCAAAGATGAATGACTGCTAGATAAGGACCGCGTCTAATTATCTTGTTCATTGACGTCAAGTTTCATCTAATGTAAATTATGATTATGGCACCTCACACATTGTTTGCCCTATTGACACCCCAGGAAGGAGTTACCGGTCCTTCAAACCATGAGAGATACACGTCAGCTGTAATATCACAGTTCGGGTGACTTGACAAGTGTGAAAAAAAAGTCAAGGAAAATATAATTACAGCATAAATAAGACGCCATTCAAACCATGAGAGATGCAGGTCAGCTGTATCACTGTACGTGGAGGAATTCACAAGTATAACAAACTAGCTGAGGTCCCCAGCCCTGCCCGGGATAAATCGGTTTGAATATTGGTGTCAGTTCTGGGTGGTTATTATGGACCTGCTTCATCTAGCCTGTTACTATTTGTTTAAATTATTTTTGTTTGTTTGTTTTTAAATAAGTCTTACCGTTCTGCCTTTGTGAGTTGACACACTGCGCATCCCGTACAACAGCATGATTTGCGCACGGGTTAGTGTTTTGATAGCGAACACATCGCAGGAAAAGATAACGAAACCTTAAATGGCGAACCATGACTCGAAATAGATCTAAATCATGGCGAAACAATAAATTTCCAATAAAAAAAACAACACCGATTTCAGACTTCTATTAAAAACTGTGCACCCTTACATCCATTCTGGTGCACCATATAAACTTTGAAGTCTGAGTGTTGAGTGGTTCAGAAGCCTTTGCAACGAAAAATCTCAAGTCCACAAATATATATAGTATAGATATTACTGAAAATATAATTACAACATAAAAAAAGACACCACATTTTAGTTCTGTCCCAGATTGATTTATTGAGAAATGCACCATAAATTATATATTGTTTGTGTGTGTGTGTGTGTAGAATATTCTTTTTAAAAAGGGCAGAAATTCTGTGAAACTTTCTCCTGGTGGAAAACCCCTACATTTGCTATCGACAGCTATGTTGCCGTATCTCGAATATTCTGTTCAAACATTGACCCAACTGAAGTAGTTTTTGTTAACTTCAGAAAGATTTTTGATGATCCAATGTTTTTTTTTTTAAACCCATCCCAGTTTCTCACTCGTTTTGTGATTTATAAGATAAGATAAGATAGATAAGATAAGAATCACTTTATTATCCCATATGGGAAATTTGTTTTCACAGAGTGTTTAACAGCACACACGTGGTACATACATCTCACGTATCATTATAAATAAACAAACTCAATAAGTCAATAACAGACACACATGGCGTGACATGGAAAGAACCTTAATGAAATGTGGCACACATCTATCTATAAGATGACTTGCTGAGGCGAATTGCTGAAGGCAAGATTCATCTTCTGTATCTTTCCCTGTTTGCTTTCATGTGTATTATTCTGTTGCTCTTGGATGATCTAGAAACCTGATGAAACAGGGGATGGTGGCTGTCATTTAAGATGGACATGAATTTCTTCACACAAGCATTTGAGTATAGATGATTAAAACTGAAAAATGCCGTGTCTGTCATGTTGCATACTTTCTTGATGATTGTGTTGTTAAGTTTATGCTTGTCACTTTCTCTTGCATTGCCTCCCCATGCTGTAATACAATAAGTTATTATACTTTCGATGGCAGCTTTGTAGAACAGGGAAAGCAGTGTTTTATCAACATTAAAAGATCTTAATTTTCGTAAAAAGTACATTCTCTGGCTGGCTCTTGAATGGACATTTGAAATATGTGTATGCCAGTCTAGATTGTGGTGGATATATATACCCAAATATTTGTAACATTCAACTCGCTCAACCTCTTCATTATCAATGCTTAATGGTGGTGACGGTGCCGTATTTGTCCTAAAATCAATTACAATCTCTTTTGTTTTCTTCACATTCAATACAAGAAAATGATCATGGCGCCACTGTACAAATCTGGCTATTTCTGTAATATAGGCATCTTCATCGACTGAGTTCTTGATAAGACCTTGGATGGTAGTGTCATCTGCAAATTTGATTATATGAACATTGTCAGACTCACTTCTACATTGACTGGTATAAATGGTGAAGAGGACAGGAGATAAAACGCAGCCTTGTGGCGCTCCTGTGTTCGTATAGAGAGTTGGTGACGTAAAAATACTCTGTCCAACATTTAAACTTACATACTGGGGTCGATTAGTAAGGAAATCTAGTACCCACGATACAATATGTTTGTTGACATTCATTTCCAACAGTTTTGAAACAAGGAGATGTGGTTGAATGGTATTGAAGGCGCTGGAAAAGTCTACGAAAAGGATTCGCGCATAGTTTTTTGGAATGTCGAGATGTTTGTAGACGTTGTCAAGAAAGTATAAGATGGCATCTTCCACACCCCGTTTCTCTCGGTAAGCAAATTGCATCGGATCTTGGTGACATTCTAAAAGGGGCAATAATCGTGTCAGAACAATTCTCTCCAAGCATTTCATTACAACAGACGTTAGTGCAATCGGCCTTAAATCATTCATTTCTACTACTTTGTTCTTTTTCGGTACAGGTATTATCTTAGATGTTTTCCAGCACAGGGGAATTACATGGCTGCTTAGTGATAAGTTAAAAATAGGCGTAAAGGCTTTTGCTAGTTGTTGTGAACACATTTTTAGAGTCTTACACTTTATACCATCAGGCCCACAACTTTTGTTGACATTCATTGTTGTGAACTGTTTTACGAGGTCTTGTTCACTGACAATAATAGAATCTTCATTGACAAAATCATTTTAAAAAGCATGGTTCAAATCACATATCGAGGGCCGCCAAGTAAACTATGGTAACTCATGTTTTTTCCGAAATTGACATTTTTGGCATCAAGAATGCATTTCCCACTATACACCTTCCATAAAATTTTCGCAGCTACATTCTTAAAATTAAGAGAGATATCCCATAATTTTAAAATATTGTATCTAAAAGTAGTGGTTATTTGCCGCGTATACTATTGTAAGTGAAGATACCATAGTATACGCGACAGAACTGGAGAAATGAGGTGTATGTCGGACTTACAATAGTTTACAGGTGTAAAAACCACCAGTTTCTTTCATGGCCCACCCAGATACAATATTTTTTCAAGTAAATGTACATGTGAATGTCTTGAGTATGAAATTGCTCACGTTGTAATTCTGTAAGGCCTACTTAAAACTAAGCTTTGTAAGGTACCCAGTCCAGGGTGTACAGGGCACCATACATCACCGACAAAGGCCGTGCATGGGAATAGTGAGAAGATCCCGACCAGTTAATGAAGTTGCCTGGGAGCACCCAATATTAACCTGAAAACAAACTCACCACAACATGGAATACGCATGATCTGGACCAGATACTATTCCATGGTGATAAACCTACACTCATCACTGTTTGGACATTTCAATGAACAGTATCCACTCATCAGATCTATTCCTAATCAGTGTGAAGCATGTGGCTGTCAGGTTGATCTACAGATCATGGATTCATATACTGGGCTTTTGGAAACCAAGGATGATACTCCACCATACTTCAGTCTCCAACCTGCAATTTCAAGCATGGACAAGCACGCAATCCTGATCATTGGTTCGGACACACCTGCATTTTCATCTGCAATCATCAAGGATGACAATGTCTACCACATCTTTGACCCCCATAGCAGAAACCTGGCCGGTATGGCCTGCCCACATAGAGCTGCAGTTAGAACATCTCACAGTTCAGCAGCGGAAGTGAAGGAGTATCTCCTCTCTCTGGCAACATCATTGGGACTTTCATCAATCCCCTTTGAGCTTACACAGGTGCATGTTCTAGCCCAAGCGACAGAACCAGTGTATCACAATCTGAAGCCGACCGTGCCTTCTAGGTCTGATGAGCCATCAGACTCGGATTTACCGCTGGCTTCAATCAGGAAGCTGAGCAAAGGCCGGAACCAGAGGGTTTCTTCGCAGTAGGATTCTGATGACTTACCTGTCGTGGAGATCTAAAGGAAAACCTCTGTGAGGAGGAAAAACGAAGGGTGTCTGTCCAAACCAGTATCGGTGACAGTAGCTCAGATCTCAATAACTGGGACCCTAACAAAGACCCAGACTATGTTCCACAAGTAGAGCAGCCATCCGAAGAAGAGTGGATGTCAAAAGGTAGAGAGAGAGCACACCAGAGAAAGAGGTACAGCCTGAATCCACCTCACCCTTAAAGTACATGCAAGTGTCTGTATATGCCATGCAGCTTATTGCTGGTGGATCTGATTGTGATCCACAGAACGATCATCGATCGTTTGCATCAACGTTCAACATGGAAGAGCGCTCAGCGGGAAATCAAGATTCCCCTGAGCAGCTCATCCATACGTCTACAGCTTCAGAGGCTGGAGTACTGGACTGCAACAACATGACAACAGAAGACAGTATCAGCACTGTGGCTTCTTCTGCATCTCTCCGGAAAATGAGAGGTAGGAAGAGAAGACGAAACGAAAACAACTGGAAGGACACTAAGAGAAAGAAGAGCCTAAACTCAGGGGAAGAGTTTTCAACCAAAAAAGGCAAATTTGTCCGTAGGAAAACAATGACGGAGGGGTATGGATCGGCTTGCAGAATGCACTGCCATCAGAGAATTAGTACTGCACAGAGAGAGTCTATGTTTCATTTATTCTGGCGGACAGGGAGCATAGACAAGAGGAGAAATTACGTTTGCCACAACGTACATGCCAAGGACAAGGCAACAGGCATTGACACATTTAAGAGAAAGAGAAGCCTGCAGTATTACTTAAACATAGGCGTAAAATTTCCTGTGTGTAAAACCTTCTTTTTGCATAACAAACTTACAGAGCCAATGAAGAAGGAGAATGAAAGAATTAGAGAACACGCCAGGTCCTTTCCAACAGTGGAAAGTCACTACTGCCTGGAGGACAGTGAACGGCGGTACCTTGGTGCCTCCCTAAACTTGGCCACCATGTACAGACTTGACCGAGAGCAAAGGAGGCAAGAAATGACAACTAACATCGCCTCTTCCACAATCTATTGTGAGTTGTTTCGAACTGAGTTTAATCTTGGCTTTCACAACCCTAGCAAGGATAGATGCGATTTTTGTGTATCCTTTGAAAATCTCTCTCTCGAAGAAAAGGAAAAGCAAAGGCAAAAGTACGACGACCACCACCGCAACAAGGTTAGAGTGCAGGAGAAAAAGGCAAGAGACAAAGAAGACAGTCGTACCAACAGAGTGAGAAATTCAGTCTGTTTTGACTTACAAGAAGTCTTGATGACCCTCATTCAAATGTTTCAGTATTGTTCTATAAAAGAAAATTGAACACTTTTAATTTATCATTGTATGACCTTGGAAGAGGGCAAGGTCTGGCATGAAGGTATAGCTGCAAGGGGTTCCAATGAGATAGGATCCTGTGTATTTGACTACCTTGGGTCTGCACATGGAAGGGGCGTTGAGTTTGTAACATTGTATGTAGACTCACGCGGCGTTCAGAATCGCAACAAATATTTCCTCACCATGCTGTGGCATGCTTTGAATAAATTTGGCTTTTCAGAAATAGAGCACGATAATTTTTCTCATCAAAGGTCACAGCAAAAATGAAAACCTCAATGTCCATGCCACTATAGAACGTGTCAGTAAACACTAAGATATCTACACTACTCCACAGTGGGCAGGCATTATCAGTGCAGCTAAACATACTAAACCGAGATATCATAAAAACCACAGAAAAACTGTGGGGTCGCAGCAGGGCTATAAGCAAAGTCAAAATTGAGCAAAAAGAAAAGGTTGTATGTTGCGAAGCCCCGCGTGAGAAATAAAACCCAAACAGTACAAAGCAAACTAAACAGAAGACAGAAAATGCATAAATTTTCGGCTTTCGCCTTTGTCAAGTGAAAAAAAAACAAAAAAACGAACAATAAAAGACTTCAGATATATTGTTAGGGAACTTGATGAGCAGTGCTTCTTTGATTTTAAGCAAATTGCTGGGCATTTGAAAAATTTTGACTTTGACATGGATAGACAACAAGCACATTGGTCAAATATAAAATCTATGAAATGACAAAAGACAATCCCAATGTTTTTCAAATTTTATATGATTATGATGGACAGTACCACCAGCTCAATTTAATTCAAAGAATAAGAAAAATACAACAGAGTTTTTCTTTCCATGAAATTCAGCTCAATGTCCACAATCATAGGATAGGTCCAGGAATTGATAAAGACAAGTACACTGACTTGCAGTCCCTTTGTAAAGCCCAAATTATTCCCACAATACATCACCAATTCTTCAATCTATTGAAGATTAAGATGCAATAATTGCCAGACATTTACAAGCAGCTTGATCGTTCAACTGTCTCACAATTTTACTCAAGTGCCGCATGTTTGTGGCAGTTTTTTTCTCTGAAAAGATATTGCATCACATACTTCCACATTTACTTGTAAACACTCATCTCATGTGCATTTAATGCATATTTTTTACTGTGTGCGTGAGTGCATTTGTATGAAGGAAATCAATAATTTCATCACTATACAATGTCGTAGTATAAAGGTTGTACTTGGACTCTGGAGCTTGGAATCAAATACTCATTTTCAGGAGAGTCCTCTGGCATTTTTCGAAGTCCAACACAGCCACTCGCTGCTACTGTTATTGATGAAATGGTATAATCAGCCGTTTTACCGCCTGCAAATCCTTTAAACATGAACATGGGACATTTCTCTGTGGTCATAGCAACGTAGTATGTCACAGTTCCTCCATCTAAGTATTCATAAATTATTTATTTCAATACTTTACTTTTTTTGTGTGTGCCTGCCTAATGTTTGCTTTGCAACATGTTCCTCTGTTTCTCAAAATGTACAGCAAGACAGCCCGATGAATAAAAAATATCAAGTTGTGTTACGTGCAAAATTAAGCTGACTTCTTCATGATTTATAGACTATGTATTTGAATGTCATGCTTTAAGTTCACCAATGAATTTTGCTCCAAGTGTAGTCGCTGCTATGTACTGTTATCGCAGTCTCAAAGATCCAATCCATGCATAAAAATATAGATAAAAATTAGTGTATTTTAGTATACAATGTAAGCTTGCTACTTGAGGTGAGGCAAACTATTGTAAGTTCCCAAATTTCAATTCTGTTCCGCGTGTAAACTATTGTAACTCAGACATACCATAGTTTTTGTGTGGTGCCAGCACCCATAAAATTGTTGTAAGTCGAGATACAATACTTTACGTGTGTAATTTTCAGTGGCAAAATATGGTAACTCCAATAACTAAAATATTATCAAATAATCATGTAAAATAAAGACATATACCAATTTGCCATGGCATATATATCTTTACTTGTGAATATCAAGCATATACATATAAAACTGAACGAACTATGCAGTTTTTTGTGTCTCCTGTAAAATTTGCAAAACATGAGTTACCATAGTTTACTTGGCGGCCCTCGATATGTCAGCAGAGAAATCATGAATGTCAAAACGGGCATAATAACCATTCAGATCATTTACATATACATTGGCATTTGGTACGTCAATTGATGTTTGTTTTGGTGAATACCCAACAATCTTATTGTATAGTTTCTTGGTTGTGCAGTGGTTGTTGGTGTTTTCTAAGGTGGGCATGGGGGGGGGGGGGGTTGCAGCCTGCAGCATTGTTGTTGTTGTAGTTGTTTAATAATTTGAAAGGAAGCTGAATGGGATTGAATATTCAGATCATGAAGTTTTTTTTGTTATTTTTTTTGTTGCTTCCTTTCCGATCTGACTTTTAGAAAGATGTATTGTTGCAGTTGTTGTTGTTGTTTTCATCAGCCGGTAACGACCACCCGTAACTGTTTGAAAACTTTGTTTTCGTCACTTTTTTTGTTGTTGTTCTTTCATTCAGAAACTTTTTTGTATCTTGGAGCGGCTCAAGTGGAAGCTTTTTTGTTTTTATTATTCTAGTTCATTAAAAACCCAGAGACAAGCAAAAAAAAAAAAACAACAAAAAAGCCATTGCTGCTGTGAACGCCGCCCATGTCACGTTCTTCATGTTTCAACCTCACTGAGCATGCGCGATGATCTCATTTCTATTCCTGTTACAGATTCTAAAGGCAACCCGCGCTGTATCATCAATAGCAAAGGCAAAAAGAGGCGACAGGCGTCTAAAGAATTGCCACAAGCTGTCAAAACCAGCGACGCTCATTTTCTGGACTTCATCCGCAGATGTCTGGAGTGAGTGATTAGCAAAAACAAAATGGTCGGTTTTAAAGATGAGTGGGCCATTCCGCATTTTTCCAACTTTGAGATTTCACAATATTCCTCCAAAGTGGGCGTTTTCCTTGATAAGATGGATTTCTCCCTCAGGAAAATAAATGAAAGTTCGGCATTTGCCAAGGGTAAAAAAAAGAAAGAAATGTTTAACCTCAGTTTTCGACACCTACTTTTGATGGATGATGGATGGTGGATGGTGGATGATGGATGGTGGATAGCTCACTTGTGTGAGGATGATGGATAGCTCAGCTCACTTGTGTGTAAAACCGACTAAATCGTATGCCTTTTATGGTGGACACTGTTCTGTTTTTCATTCAGTCTGAGTAGACAATGTTAGTTTTCTCGCGAGTGTGAGATACAAGTGTAGAAAGAAATAAATGAACACGCCAATTCCAGCATTCCCCAGTGTCTGAACTGGTTTTGATGTGAATTTGTTAGAATTTTAATTTGCTTTTCCACCACAACCACCAATTGATACCTCTCTGATGATGATTTCGCTGTAAAAACTGTCAGCACACGGGTAGATCAAGGCACATCAAGCCTGGACACTGTAGGATCTCTCTGTCCATCATGTTTTATTTTGTATTTGTTAAAACAGCCCCAGGTCAACACAGCTATGAAATGATCACGTAACGCCTGGAAATCAATAATACCAGTTATTTGGTTGGGTTTCTAAATCTATTCATGTTTTCCTGTAGTTTTATATTTGAGCAATGCCTAACTGGGACAAACTTGTTTTCTTCAGTACAAACACCGGAACTCTAGACCGGGCAAAGCGTTTTCTCTGAACAACACCATTCATTTCTGTAGACAAAAGTCATATTTCAAAGACAACACAAAATCAACTTTCTGTAACCTTAATGTTTTCATAAATCAATGCGGGCATCAACCTGTGTTGATCTGCCAACAGGTCAGATGATGACGTCACGACAGTTGGTCTCAATGAGACCCCGCCCCCCCCACCCTGCACACTCCATCCACCAACCAACTAGTTCCATCTCACAGAAACTGAATGTCATGACGTCACACTACAACTAATCGGCCAATCAAAATCCCCCAGTTCCTGTCTGGGATAAAATTCAAGATGATTTCATGTTTTGTTGTTTTTCCCCCACCAGATGGGATCCCAACCATCGCCTGACGCCAGAAGAAGCTCTGCAGCACGACTGGATCAAAGAGGCGCTTGTCCCCCGCAAAGATCGAGCTATTCGTGTTCATCACAAGAGAACTTCCGCTTCCCCATCCAGCTCAGACAATCACTCACATCATCATAGTCACCAACATCATTCTACTCATCATCATTCTCATCATACCACAGATCCTTACAAAGTTCCAGCTCAGCCGCCAATCAGAGGTGAGTCTGATTTCTGAATGTTGCTTTGTCTCACTGAACTACCCAGCCAACGTCCTCATGTCAGTCCGACGTAAATTTGTGTATGATTCTCATAAAGTTAATAGGATTACCGTAGGGGTGGACTTTCTACATCACGGAGACGGCGGTACGATGTAGCAACCGGCGGACATACATTAGAACGATGTAATTCCTATGAATAAACTTGAGGTCAATCTTACAGGGTCGGATTGACCTGGAGTTGCTGGCTGGGTATGGATGTTGTCCTTCTTCTTCATCTTCTTGTTGTTCTTGATGTTATGATTATATTTTGGTTCAAACATTGAATGTTTTGTGTCTTGAGTTTTGATAGTTGGTATGTGCAAACTGGCACGTCCGTCTTGTGTCAGATTACATGAAAACTTAAGTACACTAAGAGAACGGTTTTGCAGAGCATCTTTTGTCTTGCTTGCATCAATTATTGAAAACTTTTGACCAACCAGCACCCACAACCAGCTCTTGACATTCTGCACAGACATTAAAATCTTAGATTGTGTGACAAAAAACTCTGAAACAATTTGGTGATTTCCCTCATTTTAGACGGACCATTTTCTCTAGGAATCAAATCTGGTTACTCCCCCCCCCCCCCCACCCAAAGGTTCATTTTATTAGTCAGAGAATGGCACAGTATGTACAAGTAGATTGTGTTTTGACAAACTCAGTTGTAGGAGAAGATGAACATCGAGTATATACAGCCTGCGTATCAAATGAAACAGTCCAATACGTTCTTGCAAGAGCCGTTTACATGAAATGTGATTGATTGAAGAATCTAAAGTATCATCTGACGGCTTGAAGTATCCAGTGTCAGTCAAACTATTGATCAAGTTAAACTTGATGTTAAAAAGTGAAGATCAGAGTTTATTTTTGGCTAGTTTCTCCACTAAATAACATTTGCTCGTTTAATGATTTTTTTTTTTTAATTATCTAGAACAAACGAAAGAAGACTGGAAACTGAATTTCAAGGATCACAGAAGCGCCAAAACTGCCCAGCGTGTCCCTCCTGTCGGAGCCTCGGCAGATCAAAGTGTGGAGGAAACATCAGCTCGAGGTAATCTGAAATGATAACTTGTAGGCATTAAATGGTGCAAAATTTATACAGGCTTTTGTTGAATTTCAATCATTTAGTTTTTTGTTTGAAGCAGAACAACATCTTTGGCACTACTCAAAGCTCATACGTTACAATTTCACTACAATTATTGTAAGATATTGTAACTCTGATCACCACAGATTTCCCAATGGGCAATTAGTTTTCGTATTCATATCCGTAATCGTATACTGTAGAATACAAATGTAATGAGGATAAATAAAGTAGTAGGATAGATTTGGAGGGAAGGGGATAAAGCATGGGGGAGGATGGGAAAGAGGTTGCACCCGAACGACTTGTTAAAAAATGTACATTTGAAAGTTTTAACTGAAATCAAGGAATCGTTGGACTCAATCACATTTCACTCATTGCTACCAAACTCTATTGTGTTACAATCGATTCTGTTCTAGTTCCCAGTGCCAAAAGTAACAAGACACACCGGAAACCGCCCACAGATGACGTCATCGAGGAGAAAGTAGAAAAACTGAATGTGGGCGCTGTGGAAACGATCAAATTAAATTTCCAGTCACATTTACAACACCAAGAGAATTCCGACGACAAATTTTTACCTCCCATCGCAAAGTGATCAGTTATTTATTTATTGTGGATAGAGTGGAGGAGTTTTGTTTGTTGACAAATCTCTGTAGGTCAGCAGTTCCCAACCAGTTTCGTCCCACAACTTTTCGATTTACCCCCCCCCCCCCCCCACACAACCCCCTCCCCCACCCTGTTTTGTTCAGTAGATGTAATTATGAGTTGACACTTCTACCGTAACAAAACCACCGACAAAGGGAGAGCAGTTTAATGGTTTTGTGTACGTTTTTACATATCCAGAACCAGCAACTTCCTGGTTAGGCCAAATTTCACCCCGGGGAGGGGGGGGGGGGGTGGTAAACTTACTTCAGGTTGGGAACCGCTGTTGAAGGAGTTTACAGAACATGACATGACCAGCGGATAAGATAAGATAAGATAAGATAAGATAAGATAATAATAACTTCATTGTCCTGTTCCCAGGAACTTTGTTGACACAGCATCAATAACAGTACAACAGTAAATACAATATCTAAGACCTGCAGGTCTTTAATGCATACCGCACACACACACATTGCTCACACCACATTACCAGCAAGTAAGAACATTACTCACACACACACACACACACACTGTTAGAACAATCCATAGGGAAAACTCACACCAGCACAGGCCCTACCACATCAGGGGACACCACTACTTCCAATGTCGCATGGCCAATGGTATACACTACTGGCCGCTTGTCAGAGACTCAACTATCCTCAGGCCAATGTCTGTGTTATGAAATGTTGTCTGTATAATTTAAATCCATGTAGATTTAATCCCATTTGTTTTTGTACCCAAGTTTTCATTGACTGTGATTAAAAGGTGTGCCAGATTTCTTGCTTTCCTTGTTGAAAAAAACAATAAAATAAAATAAATTAAAATTGTCTCAGAAATGGCTCTTGGGCTTCATTTTCTTATGGTTTTTTTAAAAATTGCTGAAGATGCGCCAGATTTTCTTGTATTATTGTGGCAGGAAACTGGGGGGAGGGAGGGAGGCGGGTGTTTGTGAATAAAATGTCCAAATCTGCTGTCACAATGATTAAGTTTACAGTGAATTCATGCTACAGGACAGGCTGTCAGGACTAGTTTGACATCGCTCGGGGTTTGAAAATTCCTAAACTTGTGGGTGGGCACCAGGTGGTTTACTGTTTGTATGTCTGGACTGGTGAAATATTTTCTACAAACTCTACTTTCTTTCTTTCTTTCTTTCTTTTTCTTTCTTTCTTTCTTTCTTTCTTTCTCAACTTTCTCTTTCTTTCTGTCTATATAATAAAAGTTCCATAAATCATTATTAAGAAAAAACTAAAAGAGAAACACATACGAGCCAAAAACATTTCCACATTGACATCTGGAGTCAATGAAAAATGATCGAATGACATCTGAAAATAACAACAACACAAAAGAAACAACCAGATGAACAGTTGAACAAACTAGACAAAAGGTGAGTCAAAATGCTGGACTAGCAAGTTTACTTTAATAGACCGGGATCAGATTGCTGTACATTTATTTATTTATTTATTTTGAAGACGACAGAGAATTCGAAAGTGTTCAACAAAGAATCATTTCGGTTAAAACAGACTCGTTTCTAAAATCCCATTCAACTTTTTCACTTGCCACAATTTATATATCTCTGTTTGCTGGGATTGTCCAATTTAGATAGCACCGCGTTCTCTATCAGTTCCATCATGTTACGTCACCATCAACGTAACAGAAAATGAACTTTGGATACATAAAATGGCGACACTTCACTACAACATAGAATGAAAATACGACAATGGGGGAGGGCCGGGAGAGGTGGAGAAAGGAATCAGCGGCGTCACCCAGAAGGTAATGAACTATTACACAGAGATGGTATCAAACGTATGGCCATTTGGAAGTGATCACTGGCTCAGGACGGAAGTAATATAAATAGACCATGATTATCCAAAACTCCATTTCGGCGGATAACCTCCCGTCCTTCATGCCAGCATGCAGGTAATTTCTACATTGTCTGTCACATAGATGGAAATTGTCAGTTTCTAAGGATTTTAGCCCAAGGTACATGTAACAAGATGGTGTTAGGGTGGGGGTGAAGGTGTAGATATGGTGTAGATGAACCATTGATGGGGGTTTCACTCTTCTTACTGCGGCTGGTTAGGCCGCAACATTCACTCGGTTCGTGCCAGGGCGGTAAAACTGCTCACACTGTCAAAGAAGAATATAAGTCTATTGTAGGGCACAAAAGACGTTTATTCAATAACACACACACCTGCTCTCGACTGGGGGAAGAGACGCAGTGCTTGGGGCTTGGCAGGCCCGGGGTTTTATACGATTCTTTCCAATCCTCCCACGGTCTTGGGGGCGGGTCAGTCTAACTGTCGCTCACAGTTAAGCACTGTGATTGGAACACGCTCCTTTAAGACAAAATACTGAATCCCAAAATACCACATACCACATACATTTATATTCTTTGTCTGGGTGAAAACTTAAACTGATATCATCATTTTGTTCCTTGTGTTCAAGAAATGTGGCACAAAGTAATAATGAGCAGAAGGAAGTAAATGTAGCGGCCGTTTGTAAAACAAATGCTGCGGGTGAAGATTTTTAAAAAGAAATTTTAAACTGAAAAAGTTTTTTTTATTGAAAAATGGGTCAAAACCACAACAATCATACTTTGCTGTCAGACATCAACTTCCTCGTGCCACACTAGATTTTTCTCTTGCATTGCAGTTTCCAGTTTTCGTGTATTACATAGTGAACACAGGAAATACTAGACAAGTTCCACAGTTAACTAAGTTTAAAAACTTCATTGAGCCCCATATACACGGTTCAATTTTTGTTCTTATCTCAAACTAGATTTAACTTTTGTGTCTTCACGAACGCCATAGTGAGACCACATAACGAAACTTTATAAGCGAGGATGTTCGTCTCGAGGCCTATAGAAAACATGTGCACTTCTTTCACACACACACACACACATCCATATTAATCCAGACATGGATAACAATTGTGACTAGAACAAACCCTGACATGTTAGTACTGAATGCAACTTTGTTGCTTGATATTTTGTATGGAACTCCTTACTACCAAATATTCGAAACATAGAAAGCGAGGCACTTTTGGGATCTGAAATGAAGACTTATCTCTTCTAGTCGGATATGTATTGGTGTTTTGTGTGTGTGTGTGAAGGAGAGAGAGAGAGAGAGAGAGAAAGAGAGGAGGGAGAGATAGTTTTTGTGTGTGTGTGTGCCTTTGTGTGTGTGGTCAGTTGTTAGGAATGAGATTTGTTCTGTTTCTGCATGTATTGTAAAGCGCATAGAGCATCTTTGGATATGCGCTATATAAATGAACTTTATCATTATTATTATTTCAAACGCAAGATCAACATTTTGGCATCATGGATTTTGCTGGTCAGTGCGATGATCATGGCCAGATCTTCAGTGTCGGGGTCAGACAATTATGGTCTGGACTTCCAGAGTTTGGTAGGGTCAGTGAGAGGGGCCCTGAGTGGACTCAAAACTGCACTGGCAGACAAAAGTCGAGCGATGAGAAATTTGGCTGTGCAGACAATGAGGAATCAAATACAGCATGAAGAAAGGTTTGTGTCTCTTAGCCAGCTTTTCTAGGAACAGGTCACATTGACGACCACTAACGGCATGCCACATGCTGGGTTTGTATGAAGAATAATGACAGGAAATTTTGGAGAATGTAAAAAATCAGATAAAATGAGGCGGGAGAGCGGGGGGCGTTTTGCATTCAGGGATTTCATACTCTGCTACCCAAACATTTTATACTGCTACCCAAACATTTTATACTGCTACCCAAACAGTTTTTTAAAAGCATATTTTACAAAGCCCATAGGGAGACTATCGAGTTGTGTTTGCAGTTCAGCTAGCACTCCAGGCCTTGGTTGAAGGAGTTAATTTTGTAAACATAACTTCCATCGCTGTAGGAAAACTATTGTTGTCTCTTAAATTGTGTCAGCATCATGGTAAAATCGTGCTCGAATCTTCATCAGTTTACCATTATTATCATACTCATTCCGTGCAATGCTCCTCATATCCCGCTCAACATCAGCTCGCCAGCTGTGCACACGCTATGTGTAGAGACGTGAAGAAGTCACTATCAGCTCTGGGGTCTTTGATCAAAGTTACACTTGCAAATTGCGGATCTTTCTCATGTCAAGATTTTATGAATTGAATTTGTCACTGACAAAGGTAGCAAAAGGTGAAAGGAAAGATAACTCACCTGTCTGACCGTGAGATGTTTATGTTTTGTTGATGCTGTTGTTGTTGTCTGTGACCGTTTGCCACCTGTACCCGCCCCGGTAAATCCCCACACAACACTATCATAATTAATTTGAAGGAAAAAAAAAAAGGATTATGGGAAATATTCGTGCATCCGCTGCCTCGAGTCACATAAACTAAGTGAATGATTGTAACAAATCTATAACCATTTTTTGATGTTCAGGATTCGAGCTGAGGGTGACTCTGGTATTGTCCAAGTGAGGTCACTCAGGGAAGGGGTCAAGAATTACCACTCGTCCACCGCCACGGGTCACAGTTTCGCTGCTCTCCATGATCATTCTTTCTCAAGAGGAATACTGGGCATGAGAGAGGTGCTCTCTGTTGTTCTGTCCGCTCGCTTCAATATAACATGTCAGGGAAACTTCACTTTGTGTTTCTCTCAAATAATTATTGTAACAAATACAAATACTCTGTTGGTTGATGTGGATTAAGTTAGTAAATAGCTGAGCCTAATTACAGAAAATGTTCAATGCAGTTATTTGCAGATGTTGGTGGACAAACGGCGAGGAGAGCCGCTTTGAGTTGTTAATATTGTTACTTACACAAATCCCTGAGCTTTTCGTATTGCAACACAGAATGATAGTTCTTTTTGAAAAGAAAAATTAGGATTTAGTGATTAAATTATTGTATAAAATTTTGTCAACCTACCCAAACTTTCTACCTCCCTCAAGGCCACCGTCGTCATGAATGGTGTCGAGTTCCGTACAGCCCACAGTGACTATCGTCTGGTGAGACCATCTAACAGCACCGGTGACTGGTTAGCTGTAGAGCCCATACCTGTACCCCCCGTGCCTGACAGTGTTCTGGCCAAAACTACCGTCCAGGTAAGTACTTTCAACTAGATACAAAGTGTGTGGGCCAGGCCTATTTCCGCACTGAGCATTTGGAAGTTTGCTTTCATCCTGGCTGGCTTTCCCACACTGATCGTAGAGTGAATGAGTTTACTGAAGACATCTAGTTAATTTAAATTGTTCCTAAAATAACAATGACATCAGCGGTTTTTTCTCTCGTTCTGTTGTTGACCATAGATTCAGGTCAAAAGGTCAGAACCAATGAGGAATTTTTTGGAGAACGGACTGCTGTCACGTGACCCGATTGTTTGTGTATCAGACTTGACCCAGTTCACTGTCAGTCTATGGCAAATGAAAACAAAACTAGTAAAACATTTTTTTTCCCCTGATATTCTCAGGCTGGAATGTCCCCGTGGTAATTCACTTGTGGAGAAAAAAAAACAACAACAGCAGGATTTCACTTATAACTGATTGAGATGATTGTGTGCACGTCGGTTATGATTGTGTGCACATCGGTGACAATGAAGAACAAAATAATGTTCAGTTGCCAAATTCCAGGACCAAGTGACGGAAATGATCGAGTATTTCCGTGCGTTTAAACAACAAGACAAATCACTCCGTGACTACACGCCATACTTCAGACCTGTGCAGTGTTACATGGAGGCGGCTTGGAGCAATGATATTGACAACTTCAATGACTGGTTTGAGGGAGAGAACTCCTTGCTGGGAGGGAACAGTTGGCAGCAACTTCATGACACAGCAAGTTTTGTTGTTGTTGTTGTTGTTGTTGTTGTCGTTGGTGTTCTTGTAAAACGTCTACCCATAAAACAAAGTTGAGCATGTGACAGAAAGGAGGCGAGTGAAAGTTCTCCAAAATGGAGCGTCAATACTTTATGTGGAAGTTAATTACTTTTCTTTAACCCTTTAGGCCCCCCCCCTCCCGGTAACTACTCCATACTTCAGGCTCGCCATCTGATCTTCAAAAGATTATAGAAAATTTGTGGCAAATTTTACTTTATTAGTGTAGATGTTTTTGTGATCACCATTATTAGACTTGTGCATTCACTTGACTATTTTAGATCAATTTAGCAAGTTTCAGAAAGCTGAGATTTAACCAAAACAAGACAAAAATGTCTGGGTATAAGAGGATTAAAATGCATGAATTTGAATCTTGTGGTCCGATTTCATTGTTTAAATGTGAAAAGGACCGCAGACATCCTAGTCTACGAGATCTCTGTGCCGAACTTCTACTTTTCGCGAAAAACGTCCTTATGTAAGGGGACTAGACAGCCACAGCTTGTTATCGATAATAGGTGACGGTCTGATGTCAAGTGAAATATCGTCGTTTTTTCCCCCTTGAAACGGACAGAAAATTCGGTACAACAGAAAATTCTATTACATTTTATGTGATGAAGGAAATAAATTAAAGAGGTAAGCAGAAGCAAAGCCAGATGGATTTGACTACTTTGACCGACACGATGTGGAACTACAAATGGCGAGTGGCGGTGTTGGGTGGGATGAAATAAACTGGCGATTTTTCAAAGCCTATCACAATTTATTTTTTTTTTTTTAATGTTCCAGAAAGGCAGAGCTTTGTCTGACTGTTTTATTTGGTATATGGTCTTGTAAAAAATTATTTAAATTTGGTTTCTAATGTTGTAATGGAGAGAAACAGTTTGTTTTGCCACTTAATTTCGGAAAGATTGAAACACGAGTAGGGAAAGAAATGAGATGGTGCATGCACTCCAGTGTGACTCGCAGTGATATGCTTCACTCATCTCACACACGGGCGGCTATCCTCTTCTGAGAAAGACATAACTATGGAGGAATGTTTAACGATTCTGCAATTGGTCAGAACAATTCGTTCTATAGATCTGTGCCACAAGTTCTAAGGATTCCTAGTCAAGTTACTTCGTTATTGTCTGTTATTAAGCTGTGACATATTCATGTAATCATCTGTGAAATATGTGCATGTGCTCTTGTTGTGCTATGAAATTGAATTCTCTACCAGTATTATGATAATAAAGTGATTCATATCTTACCTTATTTCAACCGCCCAGTGTCGTGCTGAAGCTGTGACAGGTACGAAGGCCAAGTATGAGCAGAACGCCTTCCTCCCCACCAGCATTGTGACAGTGGATGAGGTGACGGGGGAACCTGTGTACGCTCAGTGGAATTACAGACTTTTGTGTTTCCCCGTGGATGCAGAAGTCCCAACTGCGTTTTTCAAACAGGCAAGTTTTCTCATTGGACAAGTTGACTAGACTGAACAAAGCTGCCTTCATTTGGCCTGGAATCCGAACTTTTGTTTTGCAGTGCCATATTTACCATTAGGCTAAGTAAGCTGAAGCCTTGGGCCTCAAAATCTAGGGAGAGGAGTAGGCCTCACCGCCTCAGGCAGTTCTGCATAGTAATATGTGACACGCGTAGCCTTTTCTTACAAATGATGTTGCGATAAACTGTCGTTTCTGAAGAAATCTGGTTTAATTTCCCAGCTTATGTTCTCACGAGAAGGAATTGTGAAGTGCAGAGAGTTGAACACCTGGGCTGTCATCATCATTGGCGGTGCATGTACTCAAATTATTTAAAACACCTCTATCTTCCTATAGGCGTGAAGCTGGGGGATTGTTAGGGATTGTTGAACAAACAGAATGAAAAACACACAAACACAATGTATGGACACTCTTTAAAAATGTTTGGTAACTAATGTTAAATTATTTCTTCTCAACTGTATCGTGTGTGTTTCTCTCAGTTACACGAGGTGGCCTATCGTCAAGCTCGGAACCTGGACAGAGAGGCGACAATTCTGACTCGAGGAGCGCATTTTTACTTAGATAACTCAAATTCACCAGGGTAAGCAGTTTTCATAATTGAAATGAATCGTAAGTGGCTTCTTTTATCATCATCATCATTGTTATTATTATTATTATCAATACCAATGTGGGTCCCAAGTTCAGATCGCGAAACCTTCATAATTAATTTTGCCATTGATTGTCCGTAAAACTGTCAGTCTCTCTCCCCCCCCCCCTCACCCCACCCCCCCCCCCCCTCAACCACTGCAGCGAACATACTGTAATATCTCTTCTGTAGGAGACAACGTTTGTGACGACACAATCAAAATCGTTCATGTTTAATATAGACTATAGATGCCTAACCTATTTTATAGGTCAATACAAACATTCGTTCCTTGCGCACGATCCTTGGTAAAGAGTAGACCGCTTAGCTTGAGTGTTCAAGATGTGACTGGAGACAGGGCCCAGCTAAGTTCCTTGTTCTGCAATGTCACCACAGTCAAAATGCTCCAGATCCTTTCCTTAAGGCTTGGGTTTGAGCTGGACAATCGGAAAAACTTTTCCCAATAAAACGTTTTGTTTTTATTAATAATAATAGTAGTAGTAGTTATGGTACTGATAATGTTATGGTGAATTATACACACTGTATTATTACTATTGTTATTGTATCATAATTACTGTAATAATCATCATTTAGTTTATTATCATCAGCATTATTATTATTATGATTATGATTATAACTAGATTTGACCCTAAACCTTCCCACTGTACAGTGAAAGCAGACATTTATCGATTATTATCACTAGGCCTTATCATGTCTGTTTGAAATGGTCTCTGGTGTGTTTTCTATTGACTTCCATGGCAACCAGCAATGTCGTGGACGGGTTCCTGCATCAGCTGGTGTCTGAGATCCCCGGGATGGACAATATCCCCGCGATACTCTCACAGCCCGCCCTGGGAAACCCCCCTCAGAAACACGTGACCTCAGGACAGACGCTCAATCTGGGCTACTACAACCATTGGTATGACCTTGGCTTTCACAACGGATACACGGTAAACTGGAGGCATGTTCTATCTGTCTGCGTTCTAGTTTCGACTGTTCACATTCATCTCCAAAACACAAAGTGAGCACTAACTAGCTACCAGACCTATCAATACCATATTGTGACGCCACAAACAGTGTTCACCTCCGCCATTTTGTTGTGCCTGACGTGTCGTGGTTACCAGGGCCGCTAACTCATATTCCTTCTATTACATCAAGTACAGCTCTGCAGTCTTTGATTTCCTTCAATTTGGCTTTCTTTGATTATTTTGACGTGTTTGATTAACCGTTTTGTTGTGTAAGTCTTTGTTTATCACAGCTGAGAGAAGCGCATTAATTAATTAGGAAATTTCTTGCATTGTCGTGATCGGCACCCACCCCCAAATCCATATTTTAAAACAACCTTATCAAACGTAGAGAGCCATTATGTTTATAATACTGCAGTGAATGAATTTGTTTCACGATGTCGCCAGGCTAGACAGTCTGTTTAGATAACCAATAGTAAACACTCGAACTTCAGATAAAACAAAATGGCGCTCCGAGCTTTGCAGAGAATAATCCCAAAGTGCCACTGACTGGTAGATCTAGTTATTCGTCACTCTCAGCTCTGTGGTGTTACCCAATGTAATTACTAATTTATACTCTTTCTGTTCTTCCCATACAGAGTATTCCTCGAGGTTTCTCTGGTGCAAATCTGTATGTGGCTGTGACCAGTCAGGAGAAAGTGGCCGCGGTGCCAGTGACGTATTGCAGCAAACGAAATTCTTGCGACCGTCACAGCCTGCGGGTGTCCTACATGCTGCCGCTGGACGTGGTCTATCTGAGGGCTCTTCACAGTTGGAACCCACATCGTGTCGCAGATTTCGGAGTTAGTAACTCAGACATTCTCTAATGTACATAGTTTGTCCTTTTCTTGACTTCTGTTTTTTTTTTTTTTTAAACAAATGTTGATTAGTTTGGGAGAGAAAAGGATGTAGATCAGTTAGCTGAGCTGACGTAAGATACATGTGGACGTGGCTGGTGGCGACAACCAGGAAATGAAAGCAAAGACGGTGAAAAAAGAATGACCTAAATTATTTTTTATGTGATGAGCAAATCCCAACACCTTTTGCCCATTGACCTGGAAATCTTTTGTGAGATGGGGAAAGTCAAAAAGGTCAAGATTTGTTATTTTTCTGTCAATTTGCAAGGAAAATTATTTGATTTAGGGATTTAGTACTAGTGTTGACATAGTTACCTGCTTAAAGGAGAGGCTGTCTTAAGACACACGGGATCTGCAACAAGATCGCATGTGGTAGGCGCACCATCACTGACTTGCAGGTGCACGATTAAGAGCACAAACCTGCACTAAATTGCACACGTCAAAAGTCTTGGGAGTGACAAATTCCACACCTTCCGTGCATTATGAAATCCAGTGTGCACATATTGCCTGTAATTATCTAAGCAGTTTAAAGGGCATAATAATTATGGTTCGTGCTTACATAGTAATTTCCAACATATTATTATAAAAAAGAGGCAAGGCTGGCTGACTTGATACTGGAATCTCTAATCACATATCAGGTATATTTACCATTTTTGATAGGTCTAGACTCTAGATCAAACTATTTGCACCTGTTTTTTGTTTTTTTTTAAATAAACAGACAGACACGCAGGCCAATGGGGTATTTATGTAAGGTCAACCTGCCCTGCGGGTGAAACTAACCTTCCTATTTTGCCAGGCTGATAACAAAGCACCATACAATGGTGGAAGGAACGGCCGCACCCCACCGAGAGCTTACAGCGGAATGAGCGATTTATTCTTCTATCAAACTCCAATAGAACTTTTCTCCGGCCCTCCGGTGGATCCAGACCCCAGCGGCGAGGACAAACATTCGGTCTGGGTTCAAGACCACAAGGTCAGATCACGTGACCGGCTTCCTTAGTCCAAAAATGTTTATAAATCATTTTGAGAGCAGAGAAACAACGTACATACAACACTCAGATGGTCAGTTTTCAAGACAGGTGGGCTAACCCGATCCCTAAAGCAGTTTTGAACAAAATTTGAGGTTCAAGATTTTTAAAAAAAATCTGATTTATATTCTAATGGACACGCCCATGTTTGTAATTATGAATTGGAAATGGAGCTTCTCGCGAAGGCAGAACAAGGCCCAGTTTTGACATGTGCTGTGAAATCCCAAATTTGGAAACATGTGAAATAAGCCATTTGTCTTTAAAACTGACCAAATGGAAATACTTGTCAAACTCAGGCCAATCTTTGTGTTCAATGTGCCCCCCCCCCTTACAGACCCCAGTAGCTAGGAAACCGTGTCATTAACCCCATCACAAATATTATTTCCACAAAAGATGTCACAGTCTCTCAGGTCACTCGATGAGAGATCATTTTCATTTTGTGATCCTAAGTCCTGGAATTCGGCGCAACAAAACCTGAGAGATATAACAAAACACTGAAATGTTTAAGAATCGTCTGAAAACACACCTTTTAATTTGATGTAACACAACCATTGCTGTTTCTGGCCGTTGTTCCCTGTTTAGTATGTCCTTTATATTGGTCAATTGATGTCAGTTGAAAAATGACTGCCAAAAGCTTACGGCTGGCATGTGAAAGAACAAGGCGCCAAAGAAAGTTTTAATGTTAATATTCATTTTTATTATTATCGTCATTTTTTTTCTTCCTTTTGTATTACAGGGTGTATCACGTGAAGTGGCGCCCAGTGGACTACGCACGATCCTGCCACCAATCAGCGGGGGTGTTGGAGAAGTCAGAACTAGGTACCCGATCGCTGCAGTCCACGGTCTGGGCAGTTCTGTCTGGAAGGAGCTGACCGCTCTCGAAGATTCCCTAGGATAATGAAAGAAACTCCTTGTCTCCGCAGACTGCCAGGTGCTGCAAACTGAACTTTTCTCAAATTTTTCCCAGTCAGCATTCTTACGTCAATTCGACATAGATTAATATAGGATTTCCATAAGGTTGGTAGGATTGACGTAGGCCGGATTTCCCACATCAGATGGCTGTGCGATATCGTAACCAGCGGATTTACGTCGGAACGCTGTCATTTTTATGAACGAATTTGAGGCCAGTCTCATTGGTCGGACTGAATGTAGGGTGGTTGGCTGGCTTCATGGTCTAAACCAAAACTAGTGTATGTAATTAAAACATTGCTTTTATTACTGATTGTTCAAGTATCAGAACTTTATCTTGTGATGACGTCAGTGTCTTGACGTTGGAGAATGGGCAGATCGGACCCCAATTTCAGTCTAAGTTTTACATAGATTATCTGTTTTATACACCGCAGACACACCTGACATTTAGAGTTGTCGCTGCTGTGTCATTGAAATTCAGACAATGACCATGAAAACGTTTAGTCACACGATGTTTCAAGTTCAGGGTCGGGTACAGCTATGATCATGGAGGAATACAGCAATAGTATTGTAAATTTAAGCTAGAGGAGAGGGAAAGTCATGGCGTGTAATATAATGAAGTATACGCCGATTACAAATATATATAAAAAAGTATATAAATAAAAGCGAATGTCTGTCTGTGAGTTCGCCAAAAATACTGGCTCTTACAGCTCGGATTTAGATGAACTTTTAAAGATGAATATGCGCATTCCATTCATTCTGCAGAAGCTTCTTTTTTAGATGTAAGAACTCTAAAAATTTTGTTGTCGTTTTCTTAGTTTGCGTTGTATCGCTGACTGCTCGCCTTCAGTTCTCATTTTCACAAATGCATGAACCCGGGATGTCATCATTCCTTTCCGATGTGTTCACCACACAAATTACCCTGTGCGTAGTTCATTGTCGTTTCATGACTGCTGGCGAGGGGCGTAGGGCTTCAACGTGCAAAGAGGGTGCAGTAAGGAGCAAGGCTAATACATGTAGATACAATACGACTAGACAGTCCAGGAACAAACAAACAAACAAACAACTGCAAAAACAAAATACATTTAAAGGCACGAGGAAAGTCAAGCAGATCCTGGCATGATAATCACCCAGACCTGAATTAAGCGCCGGGCACCTCAGCAAGTGCATATACAATACAATGAACATCTATAACCCGTGGATTTATGTAATCGAAACAACTTTATTCAAGAAAATTCCAGATAAAACAGAGACACAAAAAAATTTAGAAAATGAAAAAAAGAAAAAAGACATCCATTTCAACGGCATTAAAGACATTAAAAAAGTAAAGACTACAGGTACCAATAGTCAGGTTGAGTTTCCATGGTGATGGTCAGTTTAAAATGGACAACCTTCAAAAAGCGATGGTACTCTATAAAATACACGGGAGGAAATTAAAGCTATCTAATTCCATAGTTACTTCATGAAACATTAATCATTTTTAAGTGCAAAGAATTTAATTTTACAAAAGAAGAACAAAAATCCCGTGCAATGTAAATGTAAACCTCATCTTTTATATATTTGCATTTACAGAGATATCTATTTATATAAACATTTGAAATATCACACTGCCCCCCCCCCCCCCCCCCTCCCTTACTCAGTAGACAAAATAAAAATCTTCCCAAAATTCATGAAATATTTGGCAAAAAACAGTTGTGATCTATTTGGTAGCTGTAATATTGCTAGGGTAAATATTAATAAAAGTTGAAAACATCGAAAGTTATCGGTAGAGAATCAAAGCTACACGTACTTCATATCAACTTAGTTACTCAGTGAATGCTGGAAAAAACAGAAGCAAACTCAGACTCAAAAAAGCAGAATAAAACAAAACAAAAAAACGCCTGAACAGTGAAACTCTGGATTTTCTTATTTAAATGAAAGTTTATGTAATCTCTAAAAAAAAGGGATGACAAATGGCCAGGATAGTGGGGTCAAACAGACCCAGTTTTTAGCCATTGAACCAGGGTCTGCATATATATCAGAATCAGCTGAAAATGTCAGAGTCATGACTTTATTATTGTTTTGAAATACTGAAAATATTTCCCCAAAGCTGAAGCAATCTTGTGTATCCACAATTACTGAGCATATCACGACTAGCTAGTCATATCAATGTCACCATGGACAAAGGTGAATTAAATCAATGCTCAGCAGAGTTTAAAATTCCAAGTGATAGCCGATTTTCTATTCTCTACCAACTCAAAAACAACAACAACAACAAGAAACCTTGAACATCATGAAGCCCCAGACGCCTATTGCACACTTCACCTTATAGCGTTACTTTGCTTGCATTCTCCAAACCAACCTTGCTCCAGTGGCATCTAACTCTGGATTACTTTAACCAAAGTAACATTGATTTACTTTTCCAAATATGTAAATATAAAAGTTGTTTTTTTTCAAGGTTTTTTTTTTGTTTTGTTGTTGTTGTTGCTGTTGTTCATTTTCCTCCACAGGCAAAATAAAAATGACCCGATGATGAATTTACATAGAATTTCAGAACCACTGACTGCAACACTTTGTTCCTTTTTTATGTTGAAGATTGAAAATTAAACAAATCCTTTTCTCTCACCTTCTTTTCAATTACCTCAAACAAACAAATGTGAGTACCAATTGATCGGCGTGTAGACTACTCCTAAACATATTTTCAGCTAGTAAAAAATGTTAATGAACAATTGGAAATTTCGAACTCAGAGAGGTTCTTGCAAAACTTTCAAGACAACGACAAAAGTGGAACATGACATCCAGCACCAGACATCTGAATGGACATTGACGTCGCAAAGACATTCAAAATTAAACAAGCAACATCATAGCCAGTCAGAATGTGGCTATTGTTAAACCTTTTCTTTACCGGCAATGATTGAACCGGCAACGATTGAACCATCGAACAACTTGTCCTACAATCATGGGGCACAATTCGATTCCACTTTTCATATGGGCAAAGATGGACAAAAGCATTTTTGTTAACCAGTACCGTTTTGGTTTGTCAATTAAGACATGTGATTATCAGTTTTACTGACTACGGTCCATTGTCATCAATCTTTGGTGGTGCAAATCAAAACAAAAAAATGTACATGTGTGATTGTTTCAATTTCGTATAAGAAAATGTAAAACACAAACAATGAAAATAGAAATCAGGTTGGTTACAGGAGTTTTCACTTCAGCTGAAAAAATAATTACGTTAATAAATGACGATAGCGGTAACATCACTGGAGCCAAAGTCAGTGGCACTTGATGACCTACTATATTTATGACACACTAAACTATGCCGTAGTTTGCTAAAAATGAACTGTCCTAAAGCTCTGATGAACAATACATCTGGAACAGGACGCCGTGTGACATCATCAGTCAGTGCATATAAAATACATGATACACGAAAGTGTTAAACAAAATTTTCTTAGTTTCAAAAACAGCATTAAGAAAATAATAATCACGAGCTAGCTCATTCAGACCAATGCATGTGGTCAACAGATTAGTCTGCCCCTGAAAATGACTTGGGGTTTAAAAAGAGATAATGACAACATTTAAGGATGGTGATGGCGTCTATGTAGAAGATTATAAATTATGTCTAATATTGACATTTACTAACTATTTAAATATTTTTTTTCAATTAAAAAAATAAATATAAATCGATCCTTTCAAAGAGAAATCCAAAGAGTTGAGAGCTTAACTCATTAAAGATCTTCCATACAGATTATGCACGATTGGCTATGCTTATATTTCCTACTCCATGTACATGGCTCAGACATAGACATACACTTTAATTAGTCTCCATTCCGCTAGCATGAAATGTTTTCATTCACTGTACACTTGACAAGTATAAATAACCATTGGCTGCTCTGTAAAGAATCCTACCTCACTGTAAGCAACCAATATCATTAAACTACAAATCTTCTCAGTGTGAACTAAATGGATTAAGAATGCTATGAAGTTAAGACTGTATTGATACAGTTATATAATATGCTTGATTGTGATTTAATTAAATGTGTTGTTCAGATGACACAGAAATTAACATTTTTTGCAACAACAACAAGCAATATAAGCAAGAAATTCATACAAGTTTATTAATTTCACCAGTTGTATAATTATTGATCAATTATAGTATGATTAAATTACAGGCCGGTTGTTAATTCAGTGCAGTTCACGACTTTGAATAGCGAGGTGATTTTCTTTGTTCCTGTGAAGCGAGACTCCAACTGCAGGATCATAGTATCCAAAATGCCATAGAACACTTTTTCTTTGAAGATTCTCTCCGGGTCGATATCATCATCAAACTTTACTGCTGCCTTTCTCTTCTGTTTGAATGTTGTGGGTATGGACCATCGTCGAGCAGTGTCTTCACTCTTCGCCAGAAATGACTCAAATCCTGTCGATGTTGCTTCAGTTTGGACAACACAGCATCCAGCTCACACACAGCTTTTGATAAGTCAAGATCTTTGGCTTGAAGCAGCTTTGATGCTACATTGATGTCGGACAAAACGTCACTGAGCACTGTGAGAATCACAATGAAGTCAAAATTTTCCATCTTGTTCCTCAGTGATATACCTTCATCAATCGTGTCCTTGTTTGTATTCTGGAGAGCAATCTTGCTGAGAGCTTTTAAAACATCTGGAAATCTTAGTCTCACAGCAGTTAAAGAGGTGACTCTTCCAGACCAGCGTGTAGGGTTTAACGTTTTCAGTGTACTTTCCGACTCAGAAGTGATTTCAGCGAAAATGTCCCACCTGTTGATGCTGTGGCCGAAGAATACGTACAGCTGCTGAATGATATCGAAAAAAATCCTGACTTCTACAATTCCTTTCACTGCGTCGTTGACAACTAAATTCAGGTTATGCGCTGCACAATGCACGTAAAATGCGTTTGCTTGAGAGTCAATAATCCTCTTTTGAAGACCTTGGCATGACCCGGACATGTTCGCAGCACCGTCATAGCCCTGTCCTCTGCAGTGTTTTAAATTAATTGAATGCTCCTTTAGGAACGACAGTAGTGCTGTTTGTAGGCCCTCCGATGTCTGGTCGTGGATATGATAGAAATTGATAAAAGCTTCATGAACTTAAACACTGTCCTCCACTAATACATATCGAAAAATTAAGCTCAATTGGTCTTTTTTCGAACTGTCCTGGGTGGTGTCCATGATGATGGAATAAAATCTGGCACTTTTCAATTCATTTAAAATGTCTAATCTCACTCTTGATGCTAAAATACCAATAAGTTCATTCTGAATAAGTGGACTTAAATAGTTAGTAGACCCTTTCTTTTTGCCATCTAGGGTATTCATAGAAATATCAAACTTGGCCAACAGTTCCACCTGTGAAAGAAAGTTCCCATTTGAAATAGCACCAAGTTGATCAGTCGTTCCTCTCAGGGCGATGTTATTTCTAGCTATTGTCAAAATAATTTCAACAAGTCTTCTCAAAATCTCTCTCCAGAATCTAGTCACATCAGATAAACTTGCATCGATCTTGTGATCGACTGTTTTGTGTTGTTTCCAATGGTTTCCAACTATGCAGGCTTGAATGTGGGCTCCTGATAGTGCATGCTCTTTGACCTTTTTAGACAAACCTTGCCAATCCCGAGTGTCGAACTTTCGGTGGTCGGGGAAAAAAAGCCAACAGAAATGGCAGTAAGCTACATCTTGTATTTGTGAATAGCAAAGCCATGTATTAGAAGAATGTGAGAACTGTGTAGAATCTTCACTATAGAAATAAGAAGAAAAGCTTCTATTTTGTGTATTCCTTGGAAATGGCCCTTTCGGGCGACAAAGTCCATGTTGAACGATGAAATGTTTCATATCATCGGTTAGATCATCGGCAAAATGACCCTTGTCAGTTGGGTAGTCCAATGTTAATAGATCTATTTCTGGTACAAGTAGTTCTACACTACCTTCTTTCGTGTGACCTGAAAAAAAGGTGAGATAAAGAAAGAAACAGTGACTTATATCACTAGATATAGATATAGATAGATCTAGTTTTCTAATTCATACTTTGTTGTGATATACGTTACATTTACGTTACGATTGGAAAGACAATAACTTTAAAAAATGAAAACACAACAAAACAACAACAATAACAACAACAGCAGCAATAGCAACAACACCGGCACTACTAGATCTCGTGCTCGTAATTTGCTGGGCTGGAAGATCACAGTGTTTTCAGAGAATTCTAAATATAGATCTAGATCTATACCAAAATTTTTGCCGTCTCTTTGCTGGCAACTCAATAATTACATGCACTAGAATTTAAGTCAAGAGAAAGCTAGATACATGTATAGATTTAGATCTAGACGTCTAGATATATCTAGAATCTAGATCTAATCTTGATCTAGATCGAGATCTTGGCTACTTACCAGTGGATTTTGATTCCTCTTGTTGCATGCTTGGTCCAGGTTCTAAAGTTGGACTTTGATCTGACACTGGCCTGGGGTTGATACAATCACTGGCATTACCAAGCTCATCCATTTTTGGGGGTTGCTTAAAAAAGGCATCTATTTTCGGAATTTTTTTCATTCCCTCTTCATTTTGTTTCGCTAATTTTTCGCTTTTGAGCACCCGAGGGATATTCCCGTCGGTTCATCTTGATCGTCTTGACCAAAACAAAAAAAAGCAAGTTTTTTTGCACTCAAAGGCCGAGAGCCATTTATTACGAGTGCCTTAACCATAATTATAATTTGATCGGAAAACCAGGTTAAGGGGCCCCCGGCAACCATGAGTCAGTTAAGTAAGGGGCCTCCGACAACTACGATTTTGTTGAGGGGCCCCCAACAGCTACGATTTTGTTGAGGGGGCCCCGACAGTTATTAACACTCTTGTCTCTAAATTGTCTTTTTCTGCTTTGCTGAAATTGCTGGGGCCCCCAGATAATTCCAGACTCTCTCTCTCTCTCTCTCTCTCTCTCTCTCTCTCTCTCTCTCTCTCTCTCTCTCTCTCTCTCTCTCTCTCTCTCTCTCTTCTTCTCTTTTTCTTCTTTTTCCCTCTTTTTTTCTTTTTTCTTCTCCTTTTTTCTCCCTCTTTTTTCTTCCGTCCGGGGGCCCCCTACCCTCGGGGGCCCCCCCGCATTGCGGGGGCTGCGGGGCCCTAGTTACGGCCCTGTACCTAACTACCTAGTCTGATTTGGAAAATCATTTTTCTGTTTGTTAGTTCACACGAAAAATGTCTAAAAACCAATATACTATAGTTTTTCATGCTGCCTGCGAAACCGTAACTACCGTAAACTGGTCACGTTTTATAAATACATTATTATTATTATTATAAAGGACTATTACGTACAAATGATAATTCTGCACATTATGTCTTTTGAGATTTCAGATTTCTTGGTATGAAAAATCTTCATCCATATCTAGTGAATTCCGACAAGTTTTTATTTTTTTGTTTTGCCAGTTTGTCAGAGTAGTAATTCATATGTACTTACTGGTTTATTGGTCGACCTGTTGTTTCAGCTGATTGAAGGACTTTTCTGTCATTTTCTGACATGTCTAGGGACCTCAAACAGGATGTAGTGCTGTGGACAGGAAAAATGAGGGCAGATTAATAAGTGGTGTTAAGAGAAACTGCCAACTCCAGCGGGAAATAACAAGATAATGGATAAACAAGAAAAAAAAACCTCCCTTCGCCTGGCACTGTTTCCTCAAGTTCATCTAGAATATTTTGTTTGACTGGAAAACAATTATGTTTGTTAAAAAAAACAGGAAAAAAAACTGCCACAGAATTTGCTTCTTCTGTCTCATCTTTTCTTCTATCACATTTTGTTTCATCAATTTATGACTCTGTGTGTCATTCCTATTTCATGACTCTGTGTGTCATTCCTATTTCATGACTCTGTGTGTCATTCCTATTTCATGACTCTGTGTGTCATTCCTATTTCATGACTCTGTGTGTCATTCCTATTTCATGACTCTGTGTGTCATTCCTATTTCATGACTCTGTGTGTCATTCCTATTTCATGACTCTGTGTGTCATTCCTATTTCATGACTCTGTGTGTCATTCCTATTTCATGACTCTGTGTGTCATTCGTATTTCATGACTCTGTGTGTCATTCCTATTTCATGACTCTGTGTGTCATTCCTATTTCATGACTCTGTGTGTCATTCCTATTTCATGACTCTGTGTGTCATTCCTATTTCATGACTCTGTGTGTCATTCCTATTTCATGACTCTGTGTGTCATTCCTATTTCATGACTCTGTGTGTCATTCCTATTTCATGACTCTGTGTGTCATTCCTATTTCATGACTCTGTGTGTCATTCCTATTTCATGACTCTGTGTGTCATTCCTATTTCATGACTCTGTGTATGGTTCCTATTTCATGACTCTGTGTATGGTTCCTATTTCATGACTCTGTGTATGGTTCCTATTTCATGACTCTGTGTATGGTTCCTATTTCATGACTCTGTGTGTCATTCCTATTTCATGACTCTGTGTGTCATTCCTATTTCATGACTCTGTGTGTCATTCCTATTTCATGACTCTGTGTGTCATTCCTATTTCATGACTCTGTGTGTCATTCCTATTTCATGACTCTGTGTGTCATTCCTATTTCATGACTCTGTGTGTCATTCCTATTTCATGACTCTGTGTGTCATTCCTATTTCATGACTCTGTGTGTCATTCCTATTTCATGACTCTGTGTGTCATTCCTATTTCATGACTCTGTGTGTCATTCCTATTTCATGACTCTGTGTGTCATTCTTATTTCATGACTCTGTGTGTCATTCCTATTTCATGACTCTGTGTGTCATTCCTATTTCATGACTCTGTGTGTCATTCCTATTTCATGACTCTGTGTGTCATTCCTATTTCATGACTCTGTGTGTCATTCGTATTTCATGACTCTGTGTGTCATTCCTATTTCATGACTCTGTGTGTCATTCCTATTTCATGACTCTGTGTGTCATTCCTATTTCATGACTCTGTGTGTCATTCCTATTTCATGACTCTGTGTGTCATTCCTATTTGATGACTCTGTGTGTCATTCCTATTTCATGGTTTTCACTAGATATATTGTATAGGGAAAATGCAGATTAATTTCACATCTAACCAGAATCAAGACCAGCTTCATTGTTTTCCAATATGCAGAATTGAATGAACATTTCTGTCTTGGATTTTATGAAATGCAAATCGTTGGTCTCTGATACTAATTTTTACAGGCAAAATTTACCGCTTGACCCCAAAATTTGCATCCCTTCCTAGGCAGAGCAAAGTCTTATCATGTCACTTACATGTAATAATATAAAACCATTCATATCAATCGGATTTTCGTCACTAGCCACTCACATTTGAAAATCTGTTCATTCCCTCAGTGTCAGATCAAAAGTACAAAAAGTACGAACAATCCATAGCTAGAGACACCAATTTTCAGGGACATTTGGGTTCTTCTTTTGTTACTGAGAATATGAATATTTCATAGCCGAGTACAAAATATCGCTGGCCCTGTCGTGAGATAAAACATGACACTGCAACTTTTTTTTTTTTTTTGGCCAGATGAACTCCTTGAAGAAATTTCATTTTATCCCTTGAATACAGTGGAGTACAATACTAGAAATGTAAGCCAACCAATGCATGCGGAATGAAACTTTTTTTGTCTTTTATCTCCTGTAAAATATTGTTAGCTTCTTCGCACTTGTGCAATTTCACCACAAGGCCTTTCATGCAATGCATATAATAGCTCCCTCATAAGTAGAGTTCATTTTGTGTCTCCGTAAACGAACATCCGCGGGAGACCCTTATTGTCTACAGAGTTTAGGAATGTACAGCAAGATAACAGAGTAGATAACAGAGTAGATAACAGATTAGATAACAGTGCAAAGCTGGCTAAAACTTCAAGAATATTTTGCTCCTACGTTCCAGACTTACAATGTAAAGCATTCATGGTTTTGAGCACAAACTGGGTTTATCAAAATGAATATTTAATCCCAAATAAACTGTGTTTTCTCCTCCGCTATATTCAGGGAGTAAATAGTTTTTTCAGACGCCAGAAGTTTTGATCAATAATTATAATCACTGAAAACAAAATAAATCTTAAATCTGGAGGAGTTTTCTGCTATGGGTAGTTAGCAATGTGGAGAACATAATTACAGTCAAATGCAGCTTTGCAGGCATATCTTAGGAAATAAGATTTTTTACTGAGAAAATGTGTTTCTTTGACGAATACCTGCAGTGGTTAGATCGTTCCCGTTTCCTAAACATATCGTAGATGTCAGATGCCTGATTCAAGGATATTCTGGGAGAAGCTGCTGCTTCAGTGGTTTCCTCGGCTGAAGCTGTACCGGTCATTGTGACATCTGTATAGGAAAAGGATTTGCACACAATCTATGTAATAATAAAACCACAGATATCCTTTTTTTTTTTTGTTGGAAAAGAACAAGAAACATTTTTTTTCCGTAAATGGATGTGTGTTTAGGATCAACCTCACAGCCTCAATATAGTCATGGAACGCACACACGGTTAAGGGGATTTTGCTGTCTTCATCTGTTATGTTCACATTGGCCCCAGCTTCGATGAGCAGTTTCATTATTTCTGCATTACCATTTGTGGCTGCTTTGACAAGTACAGGCATTCCTTTCTTGCCTTTCATGTTGATACCTAGGTTGGGTTTTTCATGTTTGTTCAGCAGGAGTTTCAAAATCTGTTTATGATTGTTCTGAACTGCCCTGCAAAGTGCATATGTGGTGTAATAATCAAATATTGAATCATTTGCGCCGGCGTCAAGCAAAATCTCTACTATTCTCATGAATCCCTTCGGACAGGCACACACCAGGGGCGTGTCACCTTGTTTCATATTCAATAACCATACAAAAAAGTTGCTATCACTGCAACAGCAACAAATAAGCAACGGTGACAATCAACACACACAAACATTTTTGACCATACTAAAAAAATAAAAAGTTTGAATTGGAACAGCCCATTGATCTATTTCCTTTCCATACATAAGCTTAAGCTCCAGATCATATTATGACAAATTATTGCACCGTCCTTAAAATCAAAGCGGGGATTTTCATTGTAGAGGGTAGAAAATCTTTACATTCTTGATATATTTCCGTTACTGCGCAATATAAAGTGAATCAAGAAAATAAACAAAATAAATCAGAATACAAAAGTTACAAATTTAACATGTGTTCCCTGCATAGTAATGGTTTTCTTCTTCTTCTTCTGCGTTTTTCGTGTCAGTTAGTAATGGGATAATTGTGCAAGTGCTACAATTCTTCGAAGCTAGTGAGGTTAATCCAACGAGCTTTATATAGTAACAATGTACATTAATTTCTGTGAACAGATTATTTTGAAAAATCACCACCTTAGTTATTATTTGTTCCAACTCCACTTTTTGCACAACTGGGAAATTTAACGTTGAACGTTTGCGGCTTTAGTATTATGATAAAGAGTTAGAATAAATTGGATCTGTGAAACAGCTGGATAAGTGCCACAACGTGTTTTAATCAAGTCTCAAAGTCTGTGTTATCATACCTGCTCTACATACGAAAAGATCTCCAGTATTCCATGTATTTCAGAAAATGGAGATTAAACAAACCAGAACTAAGATGACGAATTGTCATGAAAATATCAACAACAGTTACTTAAATCCATGCTGTCTTATAAATTGGTACACATTGAGTACATTGGTACACATACAAACACTCGACTATGTCGGATGACAATTTTAATAGCAAATAGAGCTATAATATATCGTGTAATAAAAAAAAAAAACTGCCCCAACATTGACACCAAATATCTCGCAATCCTTTTGATGAATCCGTGAGAAATTTGGTAGAGTTATGTCCATGATATGTTGTCGCGATGGGGAGAATTCGACTGACACTCTTTCGAGGTCCGCTCCCACAATCGACGAACACACAAAAAAAATACTTGCACTCTAAAAACTAAATAAATCAATTGCTTTGATTTTTAGCAGAACTGTAGGGCAGTTTAATTACAGGAATTAATGTAACAAATATAATTATAAATATAAATATCAATTCAAAGGCAACTGAATCTAACTAATGAAACTACAGCTTTCTATAAAGACTAAGTTATTCACTCTAACTACTTGAAGGTCATATGAGTTAGATGCCAAATAGAATCCGCGCACGTGGCGACGGATATAATAGTTTAAATTCTATTAATTCAATGAGACATGTTATGATATGGACATTTCCTCTAGACACGCCATGGAGAATGCTTGTACAACCATGCGTTGTCTGGCGGTAGCTCTGAAACTGTCTTCAAAAGTAAGTAGAACGGTTCACTTTCATCATTACAAATTAGTATGAACTCTCACCATTAGGCCCTCACTGGGAGTGAGAGCGCTGGATGTAAACGCTGCGGGTTCATATCAAACCAAGTAGCTTAGGCTCTGGAGCTTTAAAACATCTCGCTCCTCACAATATGGACTGCTCAACTGCGTCTCTATGTCTCTCATCTGGCTGAGGACTATCGCCGTCCACCTCGTAGATGGATTGTCTACATGTGGCCTCTATCTAAGCTCTGCACGGTTTTAAATATTAAGCTATGTCTCGACCTTCCGTCCAGATTCATACATTTGATTGGTGCAGTCGCTTCAGCTCAGCCTGCAATATTAATTTATGTTTGTCATGGACTTGCGCCAAAATCAAGGTCAATTTTACGGTCTAGACAAAATTTAAAATGCGAAACATTAACTACTAAAATCTTCAACCCCCGTGCTTTCTACTCTTATGCACGAATTTCCGAACGCCAACTAAGCGTCTAAATAAACTACCTTTACTCGCCCCTTATCTATGTTAATCAAAATCACGGGGTCGAGAACTGCTCTGTCATTCCTAGCTATACATTTATTCTGTCTCGCCCCTCCTTCTCTCCATCCATCAGAAAAAAGGTGTTTCAAAACAAACTGTTCACGAGAACAGATCAAGGACAAATTACGCTGGTTATAATCAACAAGATCGTAAAAATTAAGTCACTGACGTCGTGACCTAGCACGGCATTTATGATCCTAATGTGATCATGACACATCCCCCACCCCAGTGAAAACTTAGGGTTTGAACGACATAACTGTCTACTAACGTTGCTATGTAATAGTACTTTGGAAAGGGCTATATAGTAAAAAATATAGCGTTACTGAAAGTCAAAAAAAATATTCTAAGAACGTGCATTATCGATGGACAATAGCATCTGTATATTTATATGCGACGTTCTGTGATAATATATAATTATTGTAGCACTTAAGAATTAAAGTGATAAACTTCTCTCACACAGACATACCGTAGAGACTGAAATATTGAGCAACTAGCTCATCGCTTCACTGAGCGTAATTAATACATTCATAGAACATGAACGAACAATAGTTAAAGTAATGCTATCCTGGCAGCAGTAGGTCTGGTCGCTCGGTTTGCCATTTCCTCATCTCATTGACCCGCAGACAAAGGCGTCAAGGTTGTCTGGAACTCAGGTCATGGTCAGGATGGACGCTAGTGGAAAAAGGAATCACATGGAAATTTTGAGAAAGAATGTCCATAATTGGTAGGACAATATAATGTGAAACCATCCACGGTCTCCGAAAAAGGTGAAAAATGCTCAACCTCAATGCTTAACAGTCTCTATATAAAATAGCAACATATTCTGGTTTATCAATTATAAATTTCGCCATAGTGAAGCTGAAATAACAAACGTCGACAAGATAATTAGCCTGACGTACTCTTTCAAAATCTGCGTAGCGCTCGTCTTGATTTAAGAATTATAAAATGTAGCGTTTCTCGCATTCAACAATAATCTAAATCTGAATTAAATAACATTACACTTTAATCTATTTCTAATTATATCCAATCCGGGATAGATGAGGTGCCACAAGGCGATAGCAGTTAATTTAATGCGACGTTTCCGTACGCAAGCCATGCACACGTCAAGTGTCACAGTCATCTCGGTATATAGTCATAATCGGTTCAATTCAATATCCATATCGGGTATGTTCTTAGATAACTCATCCACTGACCGCATGGAGAGTCACAATCATAATCGGTATTCTTACTTGTCATATCTAGTATTACGTTAGATGGTCCACGAAACGCGGAAAACCATAGTCATAATCGGTTGTATAAAAAAACAACTCCACTCTACTTCACAACTTCTTAAAACGCGACCACGCAGTGTCCTCTGTTACCACTGCAAAAAACTCTCAAAAACGCGAACACGCAGTGTCCTCTGTTACCACTGCAAAAAACTCTCAAAACGCGAATACTCCCTTCCTTACATAACCGGTCTTACACTGCCCGTCGGTCTTACACTGCCTGCGGCCTTACACTGCCCAGAGGTCTTACACTGCATCTCGGCGTCTTACACTGCCTGTGGCCTTACACTGCCCTGAGGCCTTACACTGCCCTGTGGGGCGTACAATGCCTGTAAGAAGGTTCAACAATAACACGCGAATACGCGGATACGCAGTGTACTACGTTAGCACTGCCAAACATCTCTCAAATAATCGAAAAATACCAATATCATCCATCCCATGAGGCAATCTCATTATTGCTCTCCTCGGGTCGACGTCATACGCAGACGACTAAAAAAAAGTATACTCAATATATATAATTCACACAGCTCTTATATCGACATCACCTCGATACTGATACAGAATCTTCCCATGAGACAAATTCATTGCTCTTCGGGCGGCGGCACCAGCCGACAATAAAATCAATACTCACTACTCATCACTACACAAAAAAAAAATCACCTTCCTAAACAGTCTAATACTGCCCTCTCGGGAGCTCGTCAATATAAAGACGAGATCGGTTATACGTGACGCTTAATAAGCTCCATAGAACTGGCAGTGTGCTAACTGCACGAGTTCCAACAATTCAATAAAATCGTTACTCTCAATAACCAGATCAAATTACTCAATCAATGTGTCAATGTAGACACATGAGTTACTTAGGTAAAATAAGAAACAAAGGAATGTACCAACACGATAATGATAAAGGTCTAATGAAAAAAAATACACCAAACACGACGCTGGACAAACAAGAAAAGACGAATGATAACAGACCCTACAAATCCTGAATATAATTACAGATAGGTGAGAAGAGAACAAGAGAGACGTCTTCCCAAAGAGACGAGGAAGATGTAAACGCCACAATCTAAACAAATATACAGGTCCCTAACAAAGACTATTCTCACGAATGCGAATCCTCACTGTTTCAATCACCACTGGTTGTTGCGAGACCGCAGACGTTGTCGTCGAAACGGCAAAATCGGCGACCAAGCCACCACTTTGGCACAGAGGACACGCACACGTAAGAACCCTCGCCGACCTCCAGCAGTTCTAACAAAGAAGAAAAGTATAAAAAGCCTGTAAAACACGAGGAGGAACACTCAACTCCCCAGACGCAGACAAAATTTTAGGATGGAATCACTTAACTTTCAAGGAACTGGGTGGTAATTCCTTTAGCCCTTGCGTACACCACAGTCAGTCTTTTTTGTCTTTCACCGTTCTAAGTTCTGTTCTGTAGTCTCCCTGGCCTCGGTCATCGGGTCAATGGGAGAGCAGCGACATATGTGGAAGTAAAAGTAACAAAGCAGTATACAAAACTAAATAATAAATAATTTTTAACGAGCTCAACGTGCGACACCCCGTGAGCGACGGATCATGAAAAGAACAAAAAATGTAATGCAAACTAAGGGAAAAGGTGATTATAATCTAACGAATTTAAGAAAGTAAGGATTAAGAAATTTGGTAAGTCCCCTCCAGTGTCGCGATGTGGGTTAGATGGGGAGAATTCGACTGACACTCTTTCGAGGTCCGCTCCCACAATCGACGAACACACAAAAAAAATACTTGCACTCTAAAAACTAAATAAATCAATTGCTTTGATTTTTAGCAGAACTGTAGGGCAGTTTAATTACGGGAATTAATGTAACAAATATAATTATAAATATAAATATCAATTCAAAGGCAACTGAATCTAACTAATGAAACTACAGCTTTCTATAAAGACTAACTTATTCACTCTAACTATTTGCAGGTCATATGAGTTAGATGCCAAATAGAATCCGCGCACGTGGCGACGGATATAACAGTTTAAATTCTATTAATTCAATGAGACATGTTATGATATGGACATTTCCTCTAGACACGCCATGGAGAATGCTTGTACAACCATGCGTTGTCTGGCGGTAGCTCTGAAACTGTCTTCAAAAGTAAGTAGAACGGTTCACTTTCATCATTACAAATTAGTATGGACTCTCACCATTAGGCCCTCACTTGGAGTGAGAGCGCTGGATGTAAACGCTGTGGGTTCATACCAAACCAAGTAGCTTAGGCTCTGGAGCTTTAAAACATCTCGCTCCTCACAATATGGACTGCTCAACTGCGTCTCTATGTCTCTCATCTGGCTGAGGACTATCGCCGTCCACCTCGTAAATGGATTGTCTACATGTGGCCTCTATCTAAGCTCTGCACGGGTTTAAATACTAAAGCTATGTCTCGACCTTCCGTCCAGATTCATACATTTGATTGGTGCAGTCGCTTCAGCTCAGCCTGCAATATTAATTTATGTTTGTCATGGCCTTGCGCCAAAATCAAGGTCAATTTTACGGTCTAGACAAAATTTAAAATGCGAAACATTAACTACTAAAATCTTCAAACCCCGTGCTTTCTACTCTTATGCACGAATTTCCGAACGCCAACTAAGCGTCTAAATAAACTACCTTTACTCGCCCCTTATCTATGTTAATCAAAATCACGGGGTCGAGAACTGCTCTGTCATTCCTAGCTGTACATTTATTCTGTCTCGCCCCTCCTTCTCTCCATCCATCAGAAAAAAAGTGTTTCAAAACAAAATGTTCACGAGAACAGCTCAAGGACAAATTACGCTGGTTATAATCAACAAGATCGTAAAAATTAACTCACTGACGTCGTGACCTAGCACGGCATTTATGATCCTAATGTGATCATGACACATCCCCCACCCCAGTGAAAACTTAGGGTTTGAACGACATAACTGTCTACTAACGTTGCTATGTAATAGTACTTTGGAAAGGGCTATATAGTAAAAAATATAGCGTTACTGAAAGTCAAAAAAAAAAATTCTAAGAACGTGCATTATCGATGGACAATAGCATCTGTATATTTATATGCGACGTTCTGTGATAATATATAATTATTGTAGCACTTAAGAATTAAAGTGATAAATTTCTCCCACACAGACATACCGTAAAGACTGAAATATTGAGCAACTAGCTCATCGCTTCACTGAGCGTAATTAATACATTCATAGAACATGAACGAACAATAGTTAAAGTAGTGGTATCCTGGCAGCAGTAGGTCTGGTCGCTCGGTTTGCCATTTCCTCATCTCACTGACCCGCAGACAAAGGCGTCAAGGTTGTCTGAAACTCAGGTCATGGTCAGGATGGACGCTAGTGGAAAAAGGAATCACATGGAAATTTTGAGAAAGAATGTCCATAATTGGTAGGACAATATAATGTGAAACCATCCACGGTCTCCGAAAAAGGTGAAAAATGCTCAACCTCAATGTTCAACAGACTATTTTAGAACACTAAATCAAACGGGACAATACATCAGCTTGTAAATTATCCTCCCCAGGTATAGCCCGAATAGTAAATTTGTATTCCTGGAGCGCAAGGCTCCATCTGGTTAGTCGAGCATTCTTGGCTCTGTTCGACTTAAGAAACAGTAATGGTCGATGATCCGTTTCAGTTATAAATTCGGACATTAATAAGTATCGAGAAAATGCATCTACCACGTAAATAATTGCGAGGCACTCTCGTTCGACAATCGCATAGCGTGTCTCTCGATCAAGTAATTTCCGGCTTGCATATAAGCACGGTCGCAAGAAACCGTCACGCTGTTGGAGTAACACGGCGCCTATTCCATCATCTGATGCATCCGTTCGGACGACGAATGTCTGGCGTATATCGGGTAAAACAAGCAGGGGGAAAGTAGAAAATAAATTCTGAATAGTCTGAAGGGCATCAGCGCACTGAGGCGTCCAGACGGCTCTATTTGGAACATTTTTCCTCGTTAGATCAGATAACGGGGCTGAGAGAGAGGAAAAGTTAGGTATAAATTTCCTGTAATAATTCAAAAGTCCCAACAAGCTACGGACTTGCTTTTTAGTTTTAGGGGGTTGCAGTTTCAAAATACTGGATATCTTGCGATCGTCTGGAGTCTGAACCCCGTGGGTTATGGTATGACCCAAAAAGTTTATATGGTGATAACCCAGGAACACTTTACTGGGTCGCGCGGTAAGGCCAGCTCGGCGAAGAGCGGCAAAAACTTCACGAAGGGCCATTAAGTGGCCAGCCCAATCAGCCTGAAAAATACATATATCATCGAAATATGATAGAACGCAGCGCAGTTCATTTAGTAAGATGTTCATCATGCGCGCGAACGTGGCTGGTGCAGTAACCAGTCCAAAAGGCATATATTTCCATTGCATTAAACCCAGAGGGGTTTGAAAAGCTGTATATTGTTTCCTTCCTTCTTCGAGAGGAATCTGCCAATATCCTTTGGATAAGTCTATTTTAGAGAAGATACTTGCATTGGAAAGCCGCGCGAATAAGTCCTCCTGATTGGGAATGGGTTACGCATCATAGATGGTTATAGCATTGAGCTTTCTATAGTCAATACAAAAACGCACGGTATCGTCTTTCTTCTTGACCAAGACAATCGGCGAGCAATACGGACTTGTTGATCGCTCTATCACGCCTAGCCGTAGCATGGCACGTACTTCTGTAATTATCGTTTCGTGAGCGTGCAGCAGGCGCGGGTACGATTTAACAAACACCGGTACGTCTGTCTGAAGTCGTATTACATGTTGGACTAAAGACGTACAACCCGGTAAATCAGTGAACACCGTGGCAAATTCTTGGAGCAGGTGTGTAAGATCCTGTTTCTGCGACGGCGCAAGCTCATCATTGATATTAACATCGTTTATACTCTCGGTGGCCTGTAATATGGGCAACAATTTGTCGATACTCAAAGGGTCCTCGTCGTCGACAGTAACTAAAGCCGCGTTGGCCATTGGGACGACATGAACGGAGTTGTAACGACGATCATCGCTAAGCAGGTACTTTTTCAGTATATTAATATGGAATATTTTCCTCTGCCCACGAATATCTATCAAATAATTCACTCTGGAGAGTCTCTTAAGGACTCTGTATGGTCCCTTCCAAGTTAGAAGGAGTTTGTTTTGCGTTTGCGGCAAATGAACAAGTGTCAGATCTCCGACTGACAAGGCGCGCATTTGGGCGCCCTGATCGCGATAAAATTTTGAAGAACTCGCTCTAGCGCATGCAAATTGCAGAGCGGTTTTGCATGCATTAATAATTCGTTGTCGGAGATCGACAACATATTGATACGCGGATCGCGTATCATAATCGTCGGTTTCAGAACCGGCGAACAATTGACTAAGTATGGCCATCGGGCCACGTGGTTTACGTCCGTATAATAACTCAAATGGGGAGAAACCCGTGGACGCGTTCGGGAGTTCCCTATAGGCGAAGAGAATAGCGGGGAGCTGACGGTCCCAGTCTCCAAGTTTGTCGGCGGATACGCGTGCTAGCATAGACTTCATGCTCGCATTCCACCGCTCGCAACAACCATTTGACTGCAGATGATAGGGGGACGTTAATTTCTGTTTAATTCCCGCTAATTCTAGTACCTTTTTGTATAGATCAGAGGTGAATTGTGGTCCTCTGTCTGAAAGAATCTCGGTCGGAAATCCGACTCGCGAGAAAATAGTAACTAGTGCCTTAGCGACATGGTCAGCCGTAATGTCTCTTAAAGGAATAGCCTCAGGCTAGCGCGTCGCGTAGTCGATTACCGAAAGGATGAATCGATGGCCTCTGTCTGATTTACTAAGAGGACCTACTATGTCAACTGCGACACGCTCGAATGGTATTGAGACTGGAGGCATCTCCTGAAGGGGTGCGCGTGATGCTTTACCTTTAGGTGTACGTTTTTGACATACATCGCAGCGCGCCACAAAACGGTTCACGTCCGCGTATACACCAGGCCAGAAAAAATGAGCCAATATCCGTGATTTGGTTCTGGCTGAACCTTGATGGCCTGAAAATGATGTATCATGCGCGAGACGCAGAATGTCGCGACGAAACGACTTAGGCACCACGAGCTGTTCAATGGTCTCACGTTTACTTCGGAAATTTCTGTATAATAATTCATTTTTAATGATAAACGGAGAGGCATTTCCGTTCTGAGGCTGAACTTTCGCAAACAGCGGTTTTAGTGATGGATCGCTTTGTTGTTCCTTATAGAAAACTGTAGGCGTGACATTAAAATCAAACGCAGGGGTTTGTAAAGTACCATCCGGTGGACGTTTTGACTGTTGTCGTGTGGCGACACACGCAACGTTTTCGTTCCAAACTTTTAACTGGCCGTCAGGTGTATCATTAACCTGTGGTAAATTACCAATAATTAGATCGGCGACCGGATTTGGTAATACGCATGCCGTTACGACACCTGTAATAAAAGGCGTGTCGATGTATACCTCCGCGAGACGGAATCGCTCGACGGAGCCCCCGAAAGTAATGCAAGTTGCCTGTTGGTCAATCAGCTGGGTCGGTCTGACCAGTGATTCCCTAACACCGATAGTGGTGCAACCTGAATCGCGTAAGACAGACGCGGGTATGGCGTTAACATGACCCTCATATAAGGTCAATGACCTGTGTTGATGGAGGGCCGACATAACCGGAACGGTGCCCGTCATGGGCGACGTGAGTTCAACGCTACGGCTACTCTGTGCAGCCGGAACAATGACGGTGCAAGCATTTGCAGCTTCAAACTTAACCCTACAATATTTTGACGTATGACCTGGTTTATTGCACCGATAACACCTAGTGCTGTCATATATATTACGTCTGGGTTGCATTGGAGGTGCATTATATGGGTTATTATAATATGTCCAAGGAGGTGGACATGGTGGGCTCTGATAATGGTAGCCCTCGTTAACGTCACGACGGGGCGGACCTGAATAATTAAGAAAATGTCCCCGAGTGGGAGGTCCAGCACGGCGTGGAAAACCGCGAGCTTTATTGGGCGGCGGTTCGGAATATGCACGCGGAGGCGGCGCCTGGCGATGAACTGGTCGAGAATTTCTTGTACCCATTGGCGCAGTTCCACCGACTCCGGCATAAAACGTTTCGCTAGTTTTGGGTTTAGACAGCGAACGATTAGGATGTGCGGACGCGTACTGTTCTACTAAGGACGTGATTTCCGCTAACGTCTTAGGTGCCCACTCCTTAATGTGGGAGACTAGTTCTGCGTGGCACGCGTTAAATATTTGGTCCTTCAGAACGAGCTCATAAAGCCCTTTAAAATTACCGTCAGCGACACCGGCCAGCTGAATCCAGCGGTCTAAGTAGTGCTTTAGGCGGTCGACGTACGTTGAAAAATTTTCGGACGGGTCTGGCTTACAACTCCGGAATCTTTGGTGAAAACCGTCCTCGGTGTGTTGAAAACGCTTTAAAAGAGCCTTTTTAAGGATGTCGTAATTTTTAGAATCCTCGATGTTGAGGCCATGGAATACCTCAAGTGCACGGCCCGTTAATAAATTTGCAAGGCACGAAGTCCATTCAGTTCTTTCCCATCCGGCGGCTACCGCGTGGAGCTCAAAACGATGAATATAAGAATCGATCTGGTCGACCTTATCATTATAGGTTGGAAGCTTTGGTTTTGCTTTAACATTATTCGTTGGAACACTTGGAGCCGCGGTCGGTTGGTTTCCTTGCAGCTCTAATTTCTTTAGGGCAATTTCGTGCTCTCGATGAGCCGCTTTGTCGGCTCTTTCTTCTTTTTCTCTTTCTCTTTCTTCTTTTTCTTGTTCTCGTTTGCGTTCTGCGGCACGCTCTTCTCTAGCTAGGTCTTCTTTTAGTCTACTCTCGCACCAAGAAGCCAGCTGGTCCTCGGGTATGCCTAACAGCTTCGCTGAATTTATATAGGAAGTGTAATCGGCCATTATGATTAGTTACACTCACAATAGGTCTCTACAGGAGATCTATTAATGTTAATGGACAGGTATCCGGATAAATTCACGCAATAACCCGTCTGACAGTGTACTATGTTATCACTGTAGTATTTACGTTAATCCGATACGCGATAAAAAATATTTACTTATTTAACTCCGCGATTATTAATCCCTGAGGTAATTTGCACTCGTCGGGTCGACGTCACTAGGAGACGACAAAATACAAACAATGTTCCTTCTTCAATGAAATCGCAGTGTCCTTACTGTTATCACTGCCAATGTAATATATAATTACATGTGAATCAACGAATATTAGATCGTTGATTAATATTTTTAGCTATTTTTCTATAGCTCTAGTATAATTGCAATTGCAAGGTAATTTTATTACCTGAAGTTCTCTTTAAAGAACAATAACTTCAGTAATTATATACTGGATATTCAAGGCAGGTGAACAACTGCACTTGAATGGGGAATCAATATTCCCAATATATAAATATATACTCTGGCGTATCAGCCTTATACGTCACAATAACCAGATAAACTCAATTAATGCGTCAATGTAGACACATGACTCACACAGGCATTATATTAAACAAAGGAATGTACCAACAACATAATGATCAAGGTCTAATGAAAAAAAATACACCAAACACGACCCTAGACAAACAAGAAAAGACGAACGATAACAGACCCTACAAGTTCTGAATATAATTACAGATAGGTGAGAAGAGAACAAGAGAGACGTCTTCCCAAAGAGACGAGGAAGATGTAAACGCCACAATCTAAACAAATATACAGGTCCCTAACAAAGACTATTCTCACGAATGCGAATCCTCACTGTTTTAATCACCACTGGTTGTTGCGAGACCGCAGACGTTGTCGTCGAAACGGCAAAATCGGCGACCAACCAACACTTTGGCACAGAGGACACGCACACGTAAGAACCCTCGCCGACCTCCAGCAGTGTACTACTTTAAAATACCCTGCTCAGGAAATCGGCACAGACATTTTCTCTGCCTTTTACGTAGTGAATCCTGAATCGATAAGACTGTAAAAATAAACTCCATCGTAATAACTTTGGACTGTCAAACTTGGCAGAGTTCAAAAACTCTAATGACCGATGGTCAGTTTGGAGCACAAACTCCTTTCCATACAAATACAAAGTAAACTTTTTTACAGCCCAAACAATAGCTAAACATTCGTGCTCTGAGACCGAATATTTTGTCTCACGAGGCAATAGCTTACGACTAGCATATGCCACAGGGTACAACTTTCCCTCGTGTTCCTGCATAAGACTAGCGCCTGATCCGCGATCTGATGCATCAGTTGCTAAGACAAACTCTTTGGAAAAATCTGGCAAACATAACACGGGTTTGGAGATAATGACATTCTTCAAAGAGGTGTACGCTTTCTCCTGCGTTTCATCCCACTGAACTATGTTGGGCTGACCCTTTCTAAGTAAATCAGACAATGGTGATGCAATTGCTGAAAAGTTAGAAATAAATTCATGGTAATATCCTAATCCTAAGAATGCTTTCACTTCCTTCTTAGTGGTGGGTCTGGGTGCGTCTCGTACCTTACATACATTCTCTTCTAACAGGCCAATCATACCTTCTCCCACTAAGTGTCCAACAAAGTCTACTTCAGACGTTCCAATCACACACTTCGATGGTCTTGCAGTTAATCCAGCTTGGTCCATCCTCTGCAGTAAGTCCTTGAGAGTCTTCACATGCTCGTCGAATGTCTCTGTATGAATCAGCAGGTCGTCCACATATGCTGTCACATTGTTCATTCCACGGATCAATGGCTTTACGATTCTGTTCAGCGTGGCTCCTGAGTTCATCGTCCCAAAAGGCATCCGAATGAATTCATAGTGTTCGCCCATGGTGACGAACGCCGTCTTGGGAATGTCTTGCTCTCGAACTTTCACTTGCCAGTATCCCTTGCTCAGGTCAATCCGAGAGAATAATTTTCCTCTCGAGAGACTCTGAAACACTTCTAATGGCGCTGCTGTCGGATGAGGGTCGAATACTGTGATCTTGTTTAACCTCCTGTAGTCGATGCAGACTCGGTTGGATCCGTCCTTCTTCTTGACGACAACAATAGGTGAAGTATACGCTGATGAGCTCCTTCGAATGATGCCCAGCCGTCCCATGGTGCTAAGCTCCTCCTTCAATGAGTCGCGCATAGCGTAGGGCACCGGGTATGGTCGTTGACGAACTGGTACTTCTGTCGTCAGGTCGATGCGATGTTCACCCAACTGGCAGCATCCAGGGAGATTGGTGAAGACGTGCTGGTAATTCTTCACCACATCGCAGAGTTCTTGACGTTGTTCCGATGTCAGTTGCGTTCCATACTGGACATCTCTGTAGCTTTCCTTCTGGTCCCAGCTTCCTAGGTCGGCAAGGTCCTCCGTCGTTCCACTGTTGTCGCCTTCCAGGTCGCAGTCCTCGATGATTGTCATGCCAGCTGACTCCACGGGTTGACTCTTGTCCATCATGTCGTCCTCTGCCAGTACAGTCTCAGCACTATCACCGCCGCCGTCCTTTATGGCGTTGACATGTCCAGGCGTGGTATCTCCCCTACTGTTGTCCATCCCACACATCTCGGTCACAATAGGTCTCGGTTCCATTGCCACTGCTGCTGCTTTTGACGTCCTTGGAATGTATCTCTTGAGGAGGTTGGCGTGCAAGGTCTTTTCTTTTGCACCCATCTTGACTCTATAGTCGTTAACACCGACAACTGAGACTACCTTATATGGTCCCTTCCATTGGACTAGGAGCTTGTTAGTGTTCGTCGGCAGTAGCACCAACACTTCATCTCCGGGGCGGAACTTCCTCTCTCGCGCCTTCCGGTCGTAGTAGGTCTTCTGTCTACCTTGAGCCTTGGAGAGTTCTTCCGTCGCTAACTTCCATGTGTCCTCCAGCCTCTCACGTAGTTCCATGACGTACTGGTAACTGGTCTTCGTTTCCGGCTCCTCTACGTCCTTGGTCCATAGTTGTCGTAAGATGTGCATTGGTCCTCTCACAGTTCTCCCATACAGCAACTCGAATGGGGCAAACTTGGTCGACTCTTGGGGAACTTCACGATATGCGAAGAGCAGCGGGTTGATGTATCTGTGCCACTGCTTGGGTTGCTCTGCGCACAGTCGTCTCAATGTTTTCTTCAGCGTGCCGTTGAATCGCTCCACCAACCCGTTGCACATAGGGTGGTAGACTGTAGTGGTCGACTGTCGAATTCCCAGTAGTCTATTCGTTTCCTTCATGACATCTGACATAAACTGGGTCCCTTGGTCCGACAAGATCTCTTCGGGCACACCCAAACGGCTGTAGATGTTCACTAAGGCTTCTGCTACCGTTTCTGCGTCGATCTTCTTCAAGGGTGTGGCTTCGGGGTAACGAGTAGCGTAGTCTATATACACCAGGATATACCGATGTCCACCTTCACTTGGGGGGTCGATAGGTCCTACTAAGTCCACGGCCACTCGCCTAAATGGTACGTCCACTACTGGCATACTCTGCAGGTGCACCTTTGGGGTCGCTCCTTTGTTCACCGTCCTCTGGCATATGTCGCATGAGCGGCAATATCTCGCGACGTCACCTTCAATTCCAGGCCAATAAAAATTGCTCATAACTCTGTCTTTGGTTTTCTTCACGCCGAGGTGTCCTCCGACGATCGAGTCGTGGGCTACACTCAGTACATACTCTCTCAGTTTCTCGGGTAGTACCACTTGCCTTATAACCGTCGCCTGTCTCAGGTCCTTGTAGATCCGGTACAGTACTCCTCCATGTTTCTCAAAATGAACAGATTTATTGCCTCTATTAGTTAGGATCTTCTTCTGCTCTAACTTCCTAATGACTTCGTCTTCTTCTTGGAGTCGGATAAGTTCCTCTCTATCCACTCCCGCGTGCCATTCTGCCCTCGGCACCTTCAGCGACGTAGACCGGTCCTTCCTCTTCTCCTGGGCCCTCGTGGTCACCGCTCCTACCATCACCTCAGTATCAGGGTCGTACGGATCCTTCGCTCCGTCCACGTTCCCGACTACTAGGTCGCAGATGGTCTCCGGGAGACACAGCGCCGTCACTTTGCCCGTCAGGTAAGGCGTCTTCACGTCGATAACGGCTTCCTCCGCCGCTAGCAAGGAGTTATCGATCCTCGCGATAAGTTTCTTCCCACCGGTGAGCTGTCCGTCGTCCACCAGTGCTCGCCGCACCACTACACCTTCACAGCCGGTATCTCTTAGGACATCTACTGCTCGATTTCCAATCAAGCCCTTCATCACTGGTAACTTCAGTTTCTCCACGGTCCTTCCGTCACTGCATCCTCCGCAAGTAACAGGCACCGCTAACTGTAGCTTCCCGTCCTTCATTACCGCTTGAACGTTGATGCTGGTGTCAGCCGTCGTCACATCTTGTCTTGACGACTCGTCCGCCGCTATAACTACGGCCGCCGCCGCCTTGTTCGGCTTGCCTCGTCCCATATCCTTCTGGGCTGGACACATCCTCCGAACGTGGCCTGGCTTTCCACAAAGGTAACATCTGAACTCACCTTTGTCTTTTAACTTTGCACGACACTCCGTCGCCTTGTGTCCCGGCCTCTGGCACCTATGGCAGACCTGTGGGCTTCTGTCTCCGTTGGGCCTCTGTCGCACTGGCCGGCTCTGCAGTCTGGCGCTCCCACTGAGCGTCCGGTTCCTCGCTACCAGGTACGCCTCCGCTGAATCTGCGATGTCCTGTAGCGTCTTTGGTTTCCTCTCCCTCACATGGGTTGCAAGGTCTGGTGGGCAGGCATCCATGAATTGCTCTCTGACGAACAGATCTCTCACTCCTTCGTAGGTCTCCTCCGTCTTCGACAGCTTTATCCACCTCTCTAAATAGGTCTTGATCCTGGTCAAAAACATTCCAACATCTTCTCCATCTTCAGGCTTACCTTGTCTGAACATGAGTCTGTATCCGTCCTCTGACAGGTTGTACCTCTTCTGCAACGCTTCCTTGACTTTGTCGTAGTCCTTGGCTTCGTCGATCGGTAGTCTGCAGAAGCACTCCAAAGCTCTCCCGGTCAGCAGGGCAGACAATGATGTCGTCCAGGTGGATCTGGGCCATTCAGCTGTCTCGGCAAACCTCTCAAACCGCAGCAACCAGCTATCCAGATCGTCCTTCTTGTCCTGAAATGCAGGTAGCTTGGGTCTCTTGGAACTGGCGTGGTCGTCGGTCTTCTGCGCTGAGTCGTTGCCTCCACGTTGCTGGCGCATCCTCTCTATCTCCAACTCGTGGTTCATCTTTTCCCTTTCCAGCTGTCGTTCAGCCTCCTTCTCTTGTCGTTCAGCCTCCTTCTCTTGTCGTTCAGCCTCCTTCTCATGAGCCTGTCGTTCAGCCTCCTTCTCCTGTCGTTGAGCCTCCAGCTGTCTTTCTCTTTCTAGGCCTTCACGGAGGTAGTCCCGTCTCTCCTGCCCAGTGAGCTCCATAGCGTCCGCTTCCTGGCTAAGCCTTCCAATAACCTCCGACATGTTGTAGATAGCTTGTCGATGATATTCTACAATAAACTATGTAAATAAATCTAGTAATTTAGATCTGGTCCGCTCGAATATGGTCGGATCCCGGACGAGCCCCCAATATGTAACAGCTGAGGTTGTTCTAGCACGTTATAGTAGGGGGGAATTAGTTGATCTAACTACAACCCTTTAGAAAACGAAACTATAACAGCTGTAAAATAAATAAACACGAGATCCGACGATAGATTAAATAATACTAAAGTTTAATAACTGTATAGTGAACAATAAATTACTAGGAAGACGCCAGCGAAACTAAATATCTACGCCACACAAAAGGAAACTCACTTACTCACCCCCAACCACTCACACAGGTCTATATATATAAACATTTCTATAGAAAGTTCCCGAAATAAACGTTACCTTTGCCCTCGCACAAACTAACCAATCACGCATCAATACGTCATCAGGTTACATCACTCAAGGCCAAATCTGGCGTAAACATCCTTATCCACAGTGTTATCGAATGTTCGGGAACATACTAATATTTACTGAACGAGTCAAAACACCTGACAACAAGCGAGCGAGGAAAAAAACTACTCACTAGAAAAGAAGGTCAGGTCACGGAGTACAACAATAAAATGAAAACAGAAATGAACACATGCTCACCAGTGTAACAAGAAAACGGGGGAGGGCAAGGGATAGCTTGCAGATGCTACAACGACGCAGTGAAAGGAATTGTAGAAGTCAGGATTTTTTTCGATATCATTCAGCAGCTGTACGTATTCTTCGGCCACAGCATCAACAGGTGGGACATTTTCGCTGAAATCACTTCTGAGTCGGAAAGTACACTGAAAACGTTAAACCCTACACGCTGGTCTGGAAGAGTCACCTCTTTAACTGCTGTGAGACTAAGATTTCCAGATGTTTTAAAAGCTCTCAGCAAGATTGCTCTCCAGAATACAAACAAGGACACGATTGATGAAGCTATATCACTGAGGAACAAGATGGAAAATTTTGACTTCATTGTGATTCTCACAGTGCTCAGTGACGTTTTGTCCGACATCAATGTAGCATCAAAGCTGCTTCAAGCCAAAGATCTTGACTTATCAAAAGCTGTGTGTGAGCTGGATGCTGTGTTGTCCAAACTGAAGCAACATCGACAGGATTTGAGTCATTTCTGGCGAAGAGTGAAGACACTGCTCGACGATGGTCCATACCCACAACATTCAAACAGAAGAGAAAGGCAGCAGTAAAGTTTGATGATGATATCGACCCGGAGAGAATCTTCAAAGAAAAAGTGTTCTATGGCATTTTGGATACTATGATCCTGCAGTTGGAGTCTCGCTTCACAGGAACAAAGAAAATCACCTCGCTATTCAAAGTCGTGAACCCACCATCGCTTCTCACTTTACAAGAAGTTGATATCAATACTGAAGTTGACAGGCTTGTTGAAGCGTACCCTGAAGACCTGTCTAAGGCACTAGCTACAGAGCTGGTTATGATGAAGACCTCTATGGGTGATAAACTAACAGGATTGTCTTCTGTGCGACAGCTCGCAACCTGCCTGCTAGTAGATTATAAAGAGGTTGCTCCTAGCTTTCCCAACATCTGCGTTCTCCTGCGCATCTTCATGACAATCCCTGTGACTGTTGCATCCGCGGAGAGGTCATTCAGTAAGCTGAAGATTATAAAAAACTATATGAGAACATCCATGAGCCAGGAACGCTTGCAAGGTTTGGCACTGCTCAGCATTGAAGCAGAGAGAGTAAGAAAACTAGACTACGAGCAAGTAATCAACGATTTCGCGGCCATGAAAGCAAGGAAAGCACCGATGGTTTAAGGTAAGCATTATTTTATTTTTTATTTTGCTTCTGTTCATTTTACTGGTTTTTATTTTTAGTTTCAGTTGCTTGCATGGTTATTGATGCTTGGATTCTTTTGTTATGTAGTTGCAGTTGTGTTCATTTTAATTTACTTTTATTTTCTTGTTTTTTGTTTGAGGATAGTTGTTGTTGTTGTTGTTAGTGGCGGCGGTGGTGGTGGTGGTGGTAGTGGTAGTGGTGGTGGTGATGGTGTGGTGGTGGTAAATATTGTTTTATCCACTAGATTATTCCGAATAAAAAATCCACGTGACGCGCCCAACGTTCCCTGCGTACCATACGCCACTATATTTGGCTGTTTGGGCCACACGTCCTCAGCTCCGGTGCTACAGTATAAGCGAATACATGTACATGTGTTGGGTGGGTAGGCCTATGCTTAGTCTGCGGAAGGGGGGCCCCGATAAGAAAGTTTGCGGGGGGGCCCCCGCTTGGCTAGTTACGGCCCTGGATTGGAGGTTAAAATTCTGAAGACTTGGGGTTAAAGGCGTTACTATTATTACTGAGTCTGATCAAAAAAGGCATTCAGTATTTTGCTTCACCTGAAAAATGTTTAAAAACCAAGATACGATGCGCCTGCGAAATCATAAATACCGTAAACTGGACAAGTTTTATAAATACGTCATTTTTATTATTGTAAATGATCATTACATACAAACTATAATTCTGCACATTACGTCTTTTGAGATTTCAGATATCGTTGAATGAAAAATCTTCATCTAGATCTAGTGAATTCCGACAAGCTTTTGCTTTTCTGTTTTGCCAGTTTGTCAGAGACATAATTGATAAAATTGTAGGCTACAGGTACTTACTAGTTTATTGGACGACCTGTTGTTTCAGCTGATTGCAGTAATTGCTCTACAAAGTCATTTTCTGACATATCCATTGACGACTCACTGGATGTAGAGCTGTGGACAGGAAAAATGAGGGCAGATTAACAAATGGTCTCCAGAGAAACAGCCAACTCCAGCAGGATAATTAGAATATGAGACTGGTGAAAAAAAACAACAACAACAACAACTGTCACAAATCCCAGACTGGGAGATGTAATAGTTTATGACAGGACAACAATCACGAACAAACAAGTTTAACACTTAACAAAACAACCCATCAGACTCACACATTTATTAAACATAATTATACATATAATAGCGCAATTACATACATTATATTATTGAAATGACTGCCGTACAACGGCCTTATTCTCACACACACTCTCCCTCGGATCCACAATCCGGTAGTTACTCCTAAAGGCACTTCGGCCTCAGCCTCTCCCCTCAGGGTCTTAATAGCACCTTAATAATTTACTGGCCCCGCAGTCTCTCAATATCCCCTTCCTATTGTCATACACCTTAGCACTCCCCTAGCACCTCAGCAGGGCAATAACACATTATTATTTCCATAGCCATCAACATGGCAACAACATAGTATCAGCTCACTAGCCTATCAACATGGCAACAATATAGTATCTCATTCACTCTCATATCTACGTCCCTGTCCGTGGCCTGACTGCCACGACTTTATGTGCCTCTACTGTCCTGCACTGACAGCCTCACTTCTGGCCTATGTGTGGCCTCCGGCCCTATGCTGGCCTATCCCCTGTGCTCATCGAGGTGGCTCTGCGGCCCGTCCTCGACACCAGTCATTACTGGAACAACACTCATCCGTCTCCCGACTGCTTTCACTTATGTCCGCCCGCTGGGCTCTTCCTAACGTCCGTTCAATAGGACCCTCTAACTTGCAGTGATAGTAATACCGCGCTTTCGCCTCATTCAGACTTCCACACCCTCATACACGCACGCTTTTCCCACTTGTCTGCATGAGTTATTTTTACTCTTCCCCTTTCACGTCTTTTCCTATCCGTCTGTCGTGAGCTCTTCTTATTCTACACCCGCTCTGTAGCAATCCCCTTAATTGCACTCACTCCACTCGTGACATCATCCCCCACCCCAAAAAAATTAATGCAATTAATTTCAAATCGCATCAAGATGACTGTCAACGAGTGGGCGAGAGCAATACCTACACTAGAAAAATGACCTAGCAGTTCCCCCAGTATATAGAATACCGAAATCAGGGGAAAATATGAGGATCAATATGGTCTGAAATATGCATATATGTGTCACATCATGAATAGCTAACTAACCACCATACTTAATACAGAATCAAAAATCATTCAACCTATCAACCATTCTTCATATCATATTTATAATGTCAATATTTTAAAGTCGACTTATTCACACAGATCCTGTCAATGTTCCTGTCCTCTGATGTATAAGCTCCTGAAATCTTCCCCTAGGCTCGACTAAGGTAGTCGGCGATATGATTGCTGGTTCCTGGAATTGGTTGAATAACGAAGGTATACGGCTGCAAAGCCAATGCCCATCTAGACAAGCGTGGGCTGGACGAACGATTCTTCGACAAAAATGTCAGTGGCTTGTGGTCTGTCTGGATACAAAATTCTCGTCCCATGAGATAACGTCCTAGTTTCTGGACGGACCAGACAATGGCAAGACACTCACGCTCTATCACAGAATACTTTCTTTCTCTCTGCAATAACTTCCTACTGACATAACATACAGGATGGAGACATTCGTTCTTCTCCTGTAGAAGACAAGCGCCGACACCAGAGTCCGACGCATCCGTTCTGAGGATAAAATTAGATCGAAAATCGGGTAATATCAGAATGGGTGACGATGATAATGCTGTCACCAAATTATCAAATGATGTCTGACATTCAGACGTCCACTGGACCTTATCGGGTTGTCCCTTCTTAGTAAGGTCAGTAAGAGAAGATGACAAGGAGGAAAAATTTGGAATGAACTTTCTGTAATAATTTAAAATTCCCACTAAGCTTCTGACTTGTTTCTTTGTTTTAGGGATTTGCAACCCTACTAACTTGTCAATTTTTGTTTCTTCAGGTCTCTGAACACCTCTACCCACAATATGTCCTAAGAATATTATCTCTGGACATGCCAAATCCATCTTTGCGGGTTTAGCAGTTAACCCAAAATGACGTAATCGTTGAAAAATTACTGTTAGTGTCTGAATATGATCAGACCATGTCGACGTATGGCATGCTATATCGTCAAAGAATGACACGACATTAGGTATGTCCTTCAACACTAATCTCATTAATCGTGCAAACGTCGCTGGCGCGTTCACCAACCCAAATGGCATGACCTTAAATTGGAATAATCCAATGGGCGTTTGGAACGCCGTGTATTGTTTAGACTCCTCAGTAAGCGGGATTTCCCAATACCCTTTCGTCAAATCTATCTTGGAAAACCACGTGGACCCGGCCAATGAAGCTATTAATTCCTCCTGAAACGGAATAGGCTCCCTATCGCCTACCGTAATAATGTTCAATCTTCGAAAATCAATACAGAACCGCACCGATCCATCAAGTTTTTTCACGAGGACGATGGGTGATGAATACGGCGATGTTGATGGTTCTATCACATCTAACTTCAACATTGACTCAACTTCCTTTATGACTCTATCTCTCGAAGAAAAAGGCAGCGGATACGGTCTAAGAAATACTGGCTTATCCGAAGTCAACTTTATTTGGTGCTGAATCACCGTAGTGCGACCCGGCAAATCCGTAACAACATCCGGAAATGACGCTAACAGGGTCTCAAGTTCCCTACTCCTTGAACTCGTAAGGTCAGGGTTAATTTTAACGTCCCTGTAACCTTGTGTCGGAGTTAACTCCGGCAATTGAATTTGCAACTCTTGCTGCGCCTCGATGTCGCTTACGTCACAGTCCAACTGGTCTACGACCCCCGTACAAGCAATAGAGAAGACAGTGTCCTCTGGTCTTGTCTGTGCACACAGATACTGTGGTCTCTCATAAAATCTCTGTAGCATATTAACATGGAAAACCTTACTCATTCCATCAATGTGGATAGCGTAATCTACCTTTGAAACAACTCGCTCAATAACATAAGGGCCTTTCCATGTCATCAATAACTTATTATGGTCCGTAGGTAACAACAACAGAACCTTGTCTCCTGGCTTAAAAATTCTCAGTTTGGAACCTCTATCTTTATAGTCTTTTGCTCTTTTCGAAGCGATACCCGAAGCTTCTTCTGCTATAGTGCGCGCTGAAGATAGTCTTTCTCTTAAATCAACAAGGTACTGAAACACCGAAATCTGCTCATCGTCTCCCGATGATGGCGACGTCATCATGTCCCGAAGAACATCAGTTGGGCCCCTAGGACTACGACAGTACATCATTTCGAACGGCGAGAATCCCGTTGACTCCTGCCGTACCTCTCTGTACGCGAATAACACTGCAGGGATATATCTATCCCAATCTTTAGGGCGATCAGCAGCTACCTTACGCAGCATCGACTTCAACGTCGAGTTCAATCTCTCGCACATGCCATTAGCCTGCGGATGATAAGGGGTGGTAGTGATGGGTTGTATACTGAATAAGCGGAACAATTCCTTCATCATCTGCGACGTAAATTGCGCGCCCCTATCAGACAGAATTTGCTCTGGTATTCCTACCCTAGCGAAAATTGCAAACAACGCTTCCGCGACTGCCTCAGACGTTATGGTCCGCAGAGGAACCGCCTCTGGCCATCTCGTAGCATTACATATGACCGTTAAGAAAAATCGATTCCCCCTATCGGTCGCTGGGTGAATGGGGCCAACAAGGTCTATCGAGACCTTTTTAAACGGTTCCGAGACCGTGGGGATCTTCTGAAGAGGAGCCTGGGGTGTACGACCCTTATGCGTCGTCTTTTGGCACGCACTGCACGTCTTACAATAGACTTGCACATCTCTGTGGATCGATGGCCAGTAAAAATTTTTAAGAACCCTTTCTTTGGTTCTAGCTATCCCCATATGACCCGCTAATGGGACATCATGTGCCAAATGCAATACTGTTGCGATCAGCAACGCTGGCACAACGACCTGCTTTAAAATGGAGGACACCGTTACATACTTACGGAACAGAATGCCCGCCTGAACAAAAAAAGAAGATGACCCGTTCTTATATCTCCTCGTTTTCTCGGTTCGCGCTTCCCCAAAACATGGGTTTAATGATGGGTCCTCCCTTTGTAATCTCGCCAAGCGCTCTGGCGTGATATCTAGGTTGACCGCTGGCGTAGCCAAAGGTCTAATCTTATCTATATCAGCTACCCGTCGACGTGTTTCGACCGCGGCGCAAAAGTCAATACCTTTTGATTGCGACCATGCTTGTACGTTCTCATCGGAAGGGGAAACTACCCGTGATACATTCCCAATGATGAGCTGGGCGCCTGGAAAACAACCAACGACTGCTTCGACTTCCCCGCTAAGGAAAGGTGTATCTATCATTATTTTTGCCATGGGTAATTTCTCAATGGCCCCCGAAAATTGGATGCACGGGACAGTCTCACCTGTAAGCTGTGAATCCCGAATGCAGTCTCTATGCACTCCCACAACGGTAGATCCTGTATCTCGTAAAACCGAGACCGGTTCGTCCCCAACAAACCCCGGATAAACCCTAAGACCACCTCCTGTATGACATGAATTTATAACGGGGATCTTTCTCCCACAAGGTAAAACACCGGAAGATAATAACTTCTCACAACTGGGACACTTAGAATACTGTCCGCCTCCGTTGTCCGATGTAACACACGCAGCCGCATGATGAAATTTATTTGGGGAACATGGACTGGAGCTACTGTCCACGTTCGCCGCTATCCTACCTGCAGGGCAGTTCACGCTGATGTGATCTGCTCTTCCGCAGTTCCAACACTTCGCGGCCCTACACTCGCGCGAAAAGTGACCCACGCGTCCGCAAGTCCAACACTCCGCTCCCTGTGCTGCCCTAGGCCTGGGTCCCCGTGACCCTTCGCGACCGGAACTAGAGTCCCTATGCCGTCGGACATCGGCAAAGGTCACAACTCGCCCCCGGCCATTACCGCGACCTAGCCCTCCTGCTCGGTCAAACTTACCGGATCCATATGCCGGTGATTGGTGATAGCCCCTATGCTGCCCCTGGGCTTGCCCACTATAGGCACCACGCTGACGCGACCTGTCCCTAAGTCCTGCCGGCGACCCCTCGACAACGGCGACGTACCCAGCATCTTGGACGTACGCCCTGGCGACTGGTTTGGACGGATGTGCCGTACGGTATGCTTCCGCCAACTTAGACGCCTCCTGCACCGTCGCGGGTTCGTTCTCTTTCAGGAAAGCCACCAGATCTTTGTGGCACGACGCGTACAGCTGGTCACGGATCATTAGGTCTTTCAGTTTAGCGAAATCCGTGCCCACATGCGCCAAGTCTACCCAGTTCGCGAAATACTCCGTTAGTCTCGCGACGAAGGCAGCAAAGTCCTCCCTGGTATCTGCACGTGCCCGCCTAAACTGCTCCCGGAAATATTCCTCGATACGCGCAAATCGGCGAAGCAGCAAAGCCTTCAGCTTATCGTAATCTTGCACGTCTTCGCGCTGTAGCTCTTTAAAGTAGGTTAACGCTCGCCCCTGCAATAGAGACGCCAGGTACGTGGCCCATAATTCCTTATTTTCCCCCCATTGCAATTGTGCGTTCAGTTCGAACCTGTAAAGGAAGGCGTCTATGTCGTCCTTCCGGTCGTCGAACGTAGGGAGCTTAATCCTAACGCCACCTTTATTGTGTACCTGCCGCTCAGCTGTTTCTGTTGGCGCATTCTTTTTGATTTCCAACTCGGCGATCTTCACTTGCGCCTCTATCTCCTTTAACTTTAACTCCCTCTCCTGCTCCCGTTCCTTAGCCTCTCTTTCCTGTTGCTTAAACTCCCTTTCCTGTTCCTTATCCTTAGCCTCTCTTTCCTGTTGCTTAACCTTAGCCTCTCTTTCTTGTTGCTGAGCCTTAGCCTCTCTTTCCTCTTCTCTCTGTCGCTCTTGAGCCTCTTTTTCTCGCTCTCTATCCTTAGCACGCTCATCGCGCAAATCCGCTTGCTGTTCTTTAATCCAGCCGCGTAGCTCTTCTCCCTCAAGGCCAAGTTCCTTACCCAACTTCATTAATTGCTGGAGTTCCGCCATTTCACAGATTTATGGTTATGGTATGTATTATAAGACGACCAACCTGTCGGTATGATCACTAACGATACGACCAGAGACCTGAGATCACACCAGATATAACAATACCCAGTTGTCTCAAATACAATTCCGAAATTTACGTACTTCCTAACTAATTCTATATTTATAAAATGTATTGCCCTATTAATAATAAAAAACGCGTAGAAAAGAGAAGAATAAGGAATTTCAGTAGAAGGACCACAAGTACGTCAAGGACAACGAACCAGACTAGGACAAAGCTTCTACAAAAGAAAACTATAATGGAAAAAAATGCAACCTACTACGCCGATTACACTACACGGTACAACAAGAACAGAGTCTGAAAAAAAAGAACGTATCTACAGATAGGGAGGAGAAGGACAAGAGAAACGTCTTCCTAAAACAACGAGGAAGATAGAACGCTACAATCTAAACAAAAATACAGGTCCCTATAGAACTGTTCGCTGTGATGAACGCGGTTCCTAGATTAGCCCACCTCCCGAAGAGGATAAACTACGCTCACCACAGCAAACCCGCGCCACCGCCCGTACAATCAATTACAACGAAAACAGAAAAAACAGCGGAAACAGACAGGTGAACAGACAGCCCTCAATCCAGGGTACAAGTTTTTGACTTTTACTTAACTTTTGAAATTTTGAGTAAAACTTCTCCCTTTAATCGGAGCTCTGGCTGCTTGTCTCCTCAGGCTGCACGCACACACTCTGGAAAGTTTAAATACACATTAATACCTATTCATCAAAATACATGCATCAATACATATTATTATTCATAAACATACATAAATCATATCATGAAATTTCCATTCATCCCACGAACAAAGACAACACAAATTCCTACCACGACAGAAAAACAACTAGATATAATGAATACACAATGTCAAAATGACCACAGGTAGACAGGACGAGCCCCCAGTGTCACAACGGACGAGCCCCCAGTGTCACAACGGACGAGCCCCCAGTGTCACAACGGACGAGCCCCCAGTGTCACAACGGACGAGCCCCCAGTGTCACAAATCCCAGACTGGGAGATGTAATAGTTTATGACAGGACGACAATCACGAACAAACAAGTTTAACACTTAACAAAACAACCCATCAGACTCACACATTTATTAAACATAATTATACATATAATAGCGCAATTACATACATTATATTATTGAAATGACTGCCGTACAACGGCCTTATTCTCACACACACTCTCCCTCGGATCCACAATCCGGTAGTTACTCCTAAAGGCACTTCGGCCTCAGCCTCTCCCCTCAGGGTCTTAATAGCACCTTAATAATTTACTGGCCCCGCAGTCTCTCAATATCCCCTTCCTATTGTCATACACCTTAGCACTCCCCTAGCACCTCAGCAGGGCAATAACACATTATTATTTCCATAGCCATCAACATGGCAACAACATAATATCAGTTCACTAGCCTATCAACATGGCAACAATATAGTATCTCATTCACTCTCATATCTACGTCCCTGTCCGTGACCTGACTGCCACGACTTTATGTGCCTCTACTGTCCTGCACTGACAGCCTCACTTCTGGCCTATGTGTGGCCTCCGGCCCTATGCTGGCCTATCCCCTGTGCTCATCGAGGTGGCTCTGCGGCCCGTCCTCGACACCAGTCATTACTGGAACAACACTCATCCGTCTCCCGACTGCTTTCACTTATGTCCGCCCGCTGGGCTCTTCCTAACGTCCGTTCAATAGGACCCTCTAACTTGCAGTGATAGTAATCCAGCGCTTTCGCCTCATTCAGACTTCCACACCACCCATACACGCACGCTTTTCCCACTTGTCTGCATGAGTTATTTTTACTCTTCCCCTTTCACGTCTTTTCCTATCCGTCTGTCGTGAGCTCTTCTTATTCTACACCCGCTCTGTAGCAATCCCCTTAATTGCACTCACTCCACTCGTGACAACAACAACAACAACAACAACAACAACAGACAAAAACTTCCCTAGTCATACGGACCTTCCTCAGATTCATCTACTGAAAAATATTTTGTTTGACTGGAAAACAACAAGTTTATTCACAAAATTTAAAAAAACAAAACAAAAAATCCCACAGAACGCCCTTGTTCTATCCCAGCTTTTGCTTCATCACATTTTTAAAAATCTATTTACTACTCTCTGTATCATTCCTATTAAATGTCAAACTCCTTCCTTTTCATGGTTTTCTCTAGATATATTGTATAGGGAAAATGCAGATTAATTTTACATCTGACCAGAGTCAAGCCCAGCTTCATTCTTTTCCATAATTATGCAGAATTGAATTAACATTTCTGTCTGGGCTTTTATGAAATGCAAATCGTTGGTGTCTGATACAAATTTCATATTGTCCTTTTACAGGCAAAATTTGCGTCACTTACCAGGCAGAGCAAAGTATAATCACATCACTTACATGCAATAATATAAAATCATTCGTATCAATAGGATTTTCATCACGAGCCACTCACATATAAAAATCCACAAGATAATCGTTCATTTCCTTTGCGTCGGATCAAAAATATGAAAATGTTATGAAACAATGCGAAATTGGGGGGAAATAGCCTACGACACCAGGGACATTTGGGTTCTTCTTTTGTTACTGAGAATATGAATAATTCATAGCCGAGTACGAAATATCTCTGGCCCCGCCATGAGATAAAACATGACACTGCAGATGATAATTTGTTTTGTTTGTTTGCCAGAAGAAATTTGGAATAAATTATGTTTTTATCTATTGATTACAAGGGAGTACAAGACTCAAAATGTGTTTAAAACAAGGAATGCATTTTTTATTTTTTTTTTGGTTAGCCTGTCTGTCACGATCACATTGGGATCATAAATGCCGTGCTAGGTCACGACGTCAGTGAGTAATTTTTACAAACGTAATTATTGTGCGAGCCAGCATAACTTGGTCTCGTAAACAATTTGTTTTGAACAGTTTTTTTCCTAATAGATAGACAGAAGATGTGGGGAAGGATAGAAGGACAGCGTAGGTGTGCATGACTGAGCACTTTTTATATCTCGTGTTTTGAACTAGGTTTAGTAGAGAGGGAAGGGGTGAGTAGGAATTAAATGTTATTGAGACGTCTGTTGACGTACAGAAAATCCGTGATCCAGAGTAAAAGCTCGGGGTTTTGAACATGTTAAGAATTTATTGCTATAAAATTACATTTTATTGTCTTGAGTGATTCGACCTTTGATGTCGACCCAAGGTCGTTGCGTAGGGCTGTTACTTAAAATAACTCGGTTCGGCAGCTGAGCTAGAGGTGGTTGCACCAATCAAATGTATGAATCTGGACGGAAGGTCGAGACATAGCTTTAGTATTTAAACCCGTGCAGAGCTTAGATAGATGCCACATGTAGACAATCCATTTACGAGGTGGACGGCGATAGTCCTCAGCCAGATGAGAGACATTTAAGACGCAGTTGAGCAGTCCATATTGTGAGGAGTGTCATGATTCAGATGTTGTTAAAACTCACGCAGAGAGTGAGTTGTTGTTGTTTACCAGGGCCATGAGAAATTGGCTGGTGGCCTTGAACGGTCCTCGCCAAATTATAGTTGGTGAGTAAATAAATGTAAAGTTAAACTGTTAGATTCACGCTTGTCGGTTTTAATGTTCGTGATTAATAAGTAATGGAGTAGGGGTGAAACAAGGTGGGGCTAGTTGACATTGTTGATTATGACTAGACAAGTTTTGCACGTTAACTGGCTGGTAGAATAGTGCAGACGTATTACTACAATTAAAATGGTGGGAGGTTTCGACCTATGAGATAGCTGAACTAATTGGGCCAGCGGACTAGCACGCTGGGTAGTTAGATAGTATATAACATCGTGTAACGTTCAGATTTAGTGAATACAGACGAGCAGAAGCATCGTGTCGTGAAGTATCTCCGGTTGACCAGTACCTGAACTGTGTGCTTTGAAGACAAGAAGTCCTTGCTAATGGACTGACTGAGCTCTAGAAAGAAAGGTCTGAGTGGGCTGACCTTTGAAAGCCCACGCTGCGCTATATTGATGTTCGCGCCTACCAGTAGGCGTGACCAATGGTACTATATCTTATTTATTCAAGCATAATAGAGATCGGAGATAGAGAGAGAACTACAGCCTCATAGGAAGACTAAGGAAACCCCAGCTGGCACTCGACCACGAGTGTCCTGTATCATAGATCTATTGCCATAGTATGATTGGAATAATATAGCACATTGTTGATGAATTGAATAGTGATTGTGCATAAAAATATAGTCTTTTGGCAACTGCTTAAATTACCTACAAGCCGAAGAGTGCTTCTGTAGGCTTTGAACATACTGGGCTCTCCTAACATTCAAGCCCATATTATTTATGGAGAGTTTGCCTGGCGACTGGCCAGTGGCGACTCAACTGTCACTTTAAATTGATATCTAGTTTCGTATAATATACCTATTTGCTATTGATTGCAGTACCTCCATAGTTACATGAATATCATTGGTTAAGTTATTAATTAGAGTTTTTTTGGTTTGAATATATACCCCTATTGTCTTTTGTTTTGTTATTAATATTTATGTAAACTATGGCCTGACCGGCCTGACATATATACGCTCTAGTTATTTAATACTTTTCTTGTGTGGTTGTGTCCGAGTGTGAGTTAGCTGCCTCTCGTGCAGTCGTAGCATCCCCAAGACCCTAACTCTGCTCGTGACATCTGGAGGGGACCCCACTGACATCTGAAGAGGACCCGTCACCCTCTGACATCTAGAGGACACTACTATCATCTGAAGAGGACCCCGTCAACAGCTGCAGGTCTACCACTCTAGACTCCACTGTTATTTATGTCATTTTTGTAGTTTATAGTTTTGTATACTGCTGATTTTTTTTTTGTTTCTCCCCCACATGTCTGGCATGTCCTCTCGTCATTGATCCTGGGACCACTACGAGGGACTGACAGCTAGCATCAGGAAAAGACAAGACCAGCGCTGTGGACCAAAGGAAAGAGCCAGTCCATTTTGCCCAGTTAAGTGAACCATCTGTATTTGTCTTCGTTTGAGGGGTTCGTCGTTCCAGCTCCCCTACTTTTGACAGGCATTATTTTTCTTTTGTGTTAGATTAGATAGGCGGGTGGTTGGAAGGGATCGAGACTCAGCATACCTCTTTTTGCCAGACTAGCAGATCTAGATGGCGTTTAAAACGGATAGGAGATATGCTTTGCCTTGAATAGTTCTGTAGGGACCTGTTATTCGTATAGATTGTTAGCGTTCTATCTTCCTCGTATTTTAGGAAGACGTCTCTCCTGTTCTTTTTCTTACCTTTTTGTAGATAGTTTCAGGTTAGTCAGGTCTGTTGTCGTTTGTTCTTTCTGTTAGTCTCGTCTTACTCTCCATGTAATTCTTTTCCATTATAGTGTTGCATTATTATATTTTGTATTCATACTTGCTATATTATTGCCTGGGATAAATCACGTGTCTAGGGCACGTTGAGAGATAATCTGGATATTAGAGTTGTTAGGCTTGTATAGCCAAGGAAGTTAATATCGTGAATATTGATTTATTCCGATTTATAGCAGAGGGAACGCTGCTAGGTGTCCGGAAAATACACTGGGAATATTACATTGGTATCGTTAGTTAACGACCAATCACGGAAGCAGTAGACTGACTGCTTGAGGATTAGGAGAAATACGTGGAGTTAAGTGATCACTGAGATAGCTCAACCACTACTTGGTTGACTCAGACGTACAGTTTGTTGTTGATTTTGTTAATTTCGTTCATACTGCAGGAACGAGCACCCGCAGAGTGCAATTGATAAATTGCTTCAAGGGAGAATAAAGTTAGAGATTTTTCAGAAGCTGTCCTCGATTAGGACATTATTATATCGCATTATCGACCGATATCATGGCCGAACTACAGAAATATTTGGAACTAGCCCAATCATTTGGCATACCGGAAGCTCAGCGTGCTTCTTGGGTAGACCAGAAACTGAAAGAAGAACGAGAAGAAAAGGCCGCGGAGAGATTACGAGAAGAAAAGGCCGCGGAGATATTACGCCAAGAAAAGGCCGCGGAGATATTACGCCAAGAAAAGGCCGCGGAGATATTACGCCAAGAAAAAGCTGCTGAACGAGACGAGAGAGCCGCGGAACGCGCGGAAAAACAGGCTCAAAGAGAGTACGAGCTCGCTTTGAAACAGTTAGAAGCGAGGCAAGCCCAACCTACCGGGGCTCCGGAAGTTACTTCCAATAATAAAACGAAGCCTAAATTGCCAACCTTTAATGATAAGGTTGATCGTATTGATTCCTACCTACACCGCTTCGAACTCCATGCCGTTTGCGCGGGATGGCAGCGTAGTGAGTACACGTCATGCCTCGCCAATCTTTTGACAGGCGTTGGAAGTTTTCCATAGCCTCACTATTGATGACGCTAGGGACTATGACATTCTAAAGACCGCGCTATTAAAGCGTTTCCAACATACGGAAGATGGATTTCATAAGCGTTTCCCCGATTGCAAGCCGGAGGCATCTGAGAATTTCTCTACTTACGTGGACCGCCTCCGCCACCTACTCAGCCGTTGGACTGAGTTGGCCGGTGTGGAAGAGGGAAACTACAAGAAACTATATGATTTGATAATTAAAGACCAAATATATATGTCCTGCCACACGGACCTGGTGGCGCATTTTAAGGAACAAGCCCCCAAAACTACCGTCGAGATAACATCGATAGCGGAACGGTATGCTGCGGCTCACCCTACTCGATCGTTAGCTAAAGCTAAAGTAAGCGAACCGTGTTACGCCGGCGCTGCTACTAAGACACCGGTACCGTCGAGACAATCAAGACAGCCCTTTCGACATTCGCCGCAGGTTCGTCCACGGTCCGAGCCGCCGGTTAGCAGGAGGCAACCGAATCCCCATAAATTTTCTCGGGACTGGGAACCCCGATATGCACGTCCTTTCCCTACCGGAGGACCGCGTAACAACTACTATCAAGCGCCCACATTTCCTTCTTTTCGAGGTACACCTCGAAGGGATGATAATCCAGTCTACTGTTATAGATGTGGCGCCGGAGGCCACATTGCGCGACAATGCAGAGTTAGATTAGATGCGGCAAATGCATGCTCTGTAGCATTCACCGAAAACCGCGGTTACAGAACTAGGAATGCCGAAACCGTAGATAAAGTTATTCCAGTTATGTCCGCCCTCCACGAGCGAGGCGCGCTGACATTGTATGAGGGACGAGTAAACGCCATACGAGCATCCGTATTGCGAGATTCAGGCTGTACGACCGTCGGTGTACGTGAATCGCTGGTCCGTCCTGCACAACTCCTGGATCGCGATGCGACATGCATTACTTTTGGTGGTTCAGTTGAACATTTTCGTTTGGCGGAAATATATGTTGACACACCGTTTATAACTGGTGTTGTCACAGCCTGCGTGCTACCAAATCCGGTCGCCGACCTAATTATTGGGAATATTCCCCACTTAAAGGACGTCTCCGATTGCGAACTCGGGATTTGGGATGATAACGACATTGCGTGTGTCACGACAAGACAAAAATCGCGTCGCCAGAGTGACGACACATTACGATCGCCTGTCGTCGATTTGGATGTAACCCCCGAGATTTTTCGTAACGAACAGCGCACAGATCCATCACTAAAGCCCCTCTTTGCTAAGATTGATCCGGACAACCCGGATACATCCAGGTTCTGCCTTAAAGACGACCTCCTATATCGCGTTTTTCGGGGAAAGCGCGAAACTATTTTGCAATTGGTCATACCGAGATCATTTCGCCGAGACATCATCCGCCTCGCGCACGACACGCCATTGGCGGGCCACCAAGGCAAAGCGAGAACAAAATCGAGAGTCCTGTCTCAGTTTTTTTGGCCCGGGGTTTACGGGGACATAAATAGCTATGTGTCGCGTTGCGATACATGCCAGAAAAGAACCCCCAAAGGAAAAACTTCGCGGGCACCTATACAAGAGATGCCGCCGGTTTCCACTCCATTTCAGCGAGTTGCCGTCGACATCGTCGGGCCATTACCGAACTCGGATAGAGGCCATCGGTTTATTCTATCAGTAATCGATTATGCCACCCGTTGGCCTGAGGCTGTCCCTTTAAAGGAAATATCGGCCGATCACGTCGCCGAGGCATTGGTGACCATATTCAAACGTGTCGGATTCCCGTCCGAATTATTGTCCGATAGAGGTCCGCAATTCACCTCTGACCTTTTCAGGAAAGTATTGGAACTCACGGGCATTAGGCAGAAACTTACGTCGCCATACCATCCACAGTCCAATGGCTGTTGCGAGCGCTGGAATGCCACCATGAAAACTATGCTGGCACGCGTTTCCGCCGATAGACCTGGTGACTGGGACCGTCGACTTCCGGCCATCTTGTTCGCATATAGGGAACTCCCAAATGCGACAACGGGTTTTTCCCCGTTTGAACTTTTATACGGTCGAAAACCACGTGGCCCGATGGCCATTTTACGCGATTTATACGCTGGTTCTGATACCGACGTTCCTGATACCGCGTATCAGTACATAGTCGATCTCCGACATAGAATAGTTAATGCATGCGACCTGGCTCGACAATTTGCATGCCTACGGACCAGGTCATTTATAGGGTATCGCGATCGGGGTAGTCGGTTAAGAACCCTGTCAGTCGGAGATCGGGCATTGGTGCTGCTACCAGAAACGAATAACAAGCTACTCCTCCCGTGGAAAGGCCCCTTTCTAGTTAAAAAGCGACTCTCGAGAGTTAATTATCTCATTACCATACGTGGTAACGATAAGGTGTACCATATTAATATGTTGAAAAAGTATCTTACCGATGATCAAACTCATCACGATCATTCATGCCATGTTGTGGCCCAAGCAAACGCAGCGATGGTCACTATCGATGACAACGACCGGGAGCCATTATCTATGACTAGATCGCTCCTATCCTTGCAAGCCACAGAGGACGCGACTTCCGTTAATATCAATCCAGAGCTGGATCAAAGTAAGACACAGGACATCATGAATCTTGTTCGGGAGTTTTCGCCAGTATTCACTGATTTGCCGGGTAAAACATCCTTAGTTCAACACGTCATCCGGTTGCACTCGGACGTACCCGTGTTTGTCAAACCCTACCCGCGCCCGCTGCAAGCGCACGACACCATACAGCTCTTACTGCTCGCCGATTGTACTAGTAAAGAAAACAGACGGTTCCGTTAGATTTTGTATCGATTACAGGAAGCTTAACGCTCTAACCATTTACGATGCTGAACCTATCCCGAATCAGGAAGATCTATTTGCGCGATTGGCCGAGTCGTCCGTGTTTTCGAAAATAGATTTGGCTAAAGGCTACTGGCAAATCCCAATGGAAGAGGCCAGTAAACAGTACACAGCGTTTCAGACCCCTATGGGTCTCATGCAATGGAGATTCATGCCATTCGGTCTCGTAACGGCACCAGCGACATTTGCGAGGATGATGAACATCCTATTGCAGCAGACACCATGCGTCCTAAGCTACTTTGACGACATTTGCGCTTTCCATACGGATTGGAAAGGCCACTTAGAAGCACTTCGTCAAGTGCTTAGTAAACTTCGAGATGCCGGGCTTACAGCTAAGCCTAGCAAAGTCTTCCTGGGTTATACGCAGATTAACTTTCTGGGACATACTATCGCCAAAGGCGTCCAAACACCGGACGACAGTAAGATAAGTAAGATTTTAAAACTCCAGGCTCCTCATACTAAGAAGCAGATTCGTAGCCTGTTAGGCTTCTTAAGCTATTATCGGAAATTCGTTCCTAATTTTTCGGCCCTTACGGCCCCGTTATCCGATCTTACAAGAAAAGACAGACCCAACAAAATTACCTGGAATACGCAGTGCGCCACCGCGCTCGCGACAGTGCAGCAACTGTTCTCCAGTTCGCCGCTGCTTATCCTACCGAATATTAGACGCACCTTCACCGTCCGAACTGACGCGTCGGACCAAGGAATTGGAGCTGTTTTGCTTCAGGAAAGAGATGGCTTATTGCGCCCTTGTATGTACGCTAGCCGGAAATTACTTCCGAGAGAACAGAGATACGCTATTATAGAGCGAGAATGCCTGGCGATTGTATACGCCGTAGACGCGTTTTCCCGCTACCTACTTATGACGGAATTCGTCATCGAGACAGACCATAAACCGTTGTTATTTTTAAAATCGAACCGAGCCAAGAACGCTCGTTTGACCAGATGGAGTCTGGCCCTTCAGGAATACCGCTTCATTATAAAGGCCATTCCTGGTGGAGATAATGTCCATGCCGACCTATTATCACGGTTACCTTAATCTTGTTGTATTTTAGTCTGTCATATGTATTGGCGTTGGATACTGATTAGCACCTCATTCAGAGACCGAGGGATGGTATCACATATTGTTCACCCATTGTGAACACTTTTCTTCACCTACCCCTTTGCTTTCCTTTGATCCAACAGCTATTTTACTGACGTCGACCCGTATTTTGCCCACACCAGACGTTGTTGCCCAGGGTCGAGGACGAGAAGTCATGGCAGACCAGGAGTCCAGATCCACTAATGCCATCGATGCTACTATAGTTATCTTTTCTTGAGTATTATTCATTGTATGTATGCATTCCTGATGACATTCGCACAGGATCAGTGTTGTACTCTAAAATTTTAGAGTTATGATTGTTAATGTCTACGTATTTAGAGGTAAGATTTAATCCTCAGAGAGATATATACTTTTGGACGGAGCCTTAAGATTTTCATGAAGTTTTTTCCATCAATGATACCCGTCCTGTAGGTTTTTTTCAACTTTAGTACTAGTCTTAGTTATTACCTAGTATTCTTAGTTAAGTTAACCTTTCGAGCAATTTCTCGACTCATGCCTTCCCCTTACGATAATCATTTATATCGTTAAAATTGCAAATTTTAACTGGGGTGGGGGATGTGTCATGATTCAGATGTTGTTAAAACTCACGCAGAGAGTGAGTTGTTGTTGTTTGCCAGGGCCATGAGAAATTGGCTGGTGGCCTTGAACGGTCCTCGCCAAATTATAGTTGGTGAGTAAATAAATGTAAAGTTAAACTGTTAGATTCACGCTTGTCGGTTTTAATGTTCGTGATTAATAAGTAATGGAGTAGGGGTGAAACAAGGTGGGGCTAGTTGACATTGTTAATTATGACTAGACAAGTTTTGCACGTTAACTGGCTGGTAGAATAGTGCAGACGTATTACTACAATTAAAATGGTGGGAGGTTTCGACCTATGAAAATGGGTAGTTAGATAGTATATAACATCGTGTAACGTTCAGATTTAGTGAATACAGACGAGCAGAAGCATCGTGTCGTGAAGTATCTCCGGTTGACCAGTACCTGAACTGTGTGCTTTGAAGACAAGAAGTCCTTGCTAATGGACTGACTGAGCTCTAGAAAGAAAGGTCTGAGTGGGCTGACCTTTGAAAGCCCACGCTGCGCTATATTGATGTTCGCGCCTACCAGTAGGCGTGACCAATGGTACTATATCTTATTTATTCAAGCATAATAGAGATCGGAGATAGAGAGAGAACTACAGCCTCATAGGAAGACTAAGGAAACCCCAGCTGGCACTCGACCACGAGTGTCCTGTATCATAGATCTATTGCCATAGTATGATTGGAATAATATAGCACATTGTTGATGAATTGAATAGTGATTGTGCATAAAAAATATAGTCTTTTGGCAACTGCTTAAATTACCTACAAGCCGAAGAGTGCTTCTGTAGGCTTTGAACATACTGGGCTCTCCTAACATTCAAGCCCATATTATTTATGGAGAGTTTGCCTGGCGACTGGCCAGTGGCGACTCAACTGTCACTTTAAATTGATATCTAGTTTCGTATAATATACCTATTTGCTATTGATTGCAGTACCTCCATAGTTACATGAATATCATTGGTTAAGTTATTAATTAGAGTTTTTTTGGTTTGAATATATACCCCTATTGTCTTTTGTTTTGTTATTAATATTTATGTAAACTATGGCCTGACCGGCCTGACATATATACGCTCTAGTTATTTAATACTTTTCTTGTGTGGTTGTGTCCGAGTGTGAGTTAGCTGCCTCTCGTGCAGTCGTAACATCCCCAAGACCCTAACTCTGCTCGTGACAAGGAGCATAATTTTAAAGCTCCAGAGCCTAAGCTACTTGGTTTGATATGAACCCACAGCGTTTACATCCAGCGCTCTCACTCCCAGTGAGGGCCTAATGGTGAGAGTCCATACTAATTTGTAATGATGAAAGTGAACCGTTTTACTTACTTTTGAAGACAGTTTCAGAGCTACCGCCAGACAACGCATGGTTGTACAAGCATTCTCCATGGCGTGTCTAGAGGAAATGTCCATATCATAACATGTCTCATTGAATTAATAGAATTTAAACTGTTATATCCGTCGCCACGTGCGCGGGTTCTATTTGGCATATAACTCATATGACCTGCAAGTAGTTAGAGTGAATAAGTTAGTCTTTATAGAAAGCTGTAGTTCCATTAGTTAGATTCAGTTGCCTTTGAATTGATATTTATATTTATAATTATATTTGTTACATTAATTCCTGTAATTAAACTGCCCTACAGTTCTGCTAAAAATCAAAGCAATTGATTTATTTAGTTTTTAGAGTGCAAGTATATTTTTGTGTGTTCGTCGATTGTGGGAGCGGACCTCGAAAGAGTGTCAGTCGAATTCTCCCCATCTAACCCACATCGCGACACTGTCCGCTCTTGCGCGATTTCATCATAAGGCCTGCGATGCAAGACATATATAATAGATCACCTATATAAGTCTTTAGTTGAGCTTTCATTTTTGAGACATTCACAAACGAACATCCGTTTGACACCCTTAATGTCTTCAGGGTTCAGGAATGAACAGCAAGATAACTGAGTAGATAACAGATTAGATAACAGATTAGATAACGGTGCAAAGATGACTAAAATGTCAAGAATAGTTTGCTCCTACGTTCCATAGGCTACTTACAATGTAAAGCATTCATGGTTTTGAGCATAAATGACGTTTATCAAAATGAATATTTAATCACAAATAAACTGTTTTTTCCTCCTCTATATTCAGGGCGTAAATACTTTTTTCAGATGCTATAAGTTTGATCAATAATTATAATCACTGAAAACAAAATAAATCTTAAATCTGGAGGAATTTTCTGCTATGGGTAGTTAGCAATGTGGAGAACATAATTACAGACAAATGCAGCTTTGCAGGCATCTCTTAGTAATTAATAACATTTTTACTTAGAAAATGTGAGTGTGCATTGGAAAACCCGTCATAAGTCGGCAACATGACATTTTGAGTTCTGTACATATAATAAAAGACAAGACATTTCTGATATATTGCAGTCAGTGACCCCCCTAAAACAAGATTTTGAGAAAACGGCATTTAATCCTATAAGTGACAATAGCTGATTGACCAAGTAACATTGAAATGATTTGCTGTTAGGAGACCGTAGTCTAATAACTAAGCAGTTATAGAGATCATAGTGAGTAGTGTTCACTGTCACGAGCGAGTGAGCGGGGATCAATAGTTACGGGGAGAAGGGGGTAGAATAAGTTTAACTCACGGCCCACAAGTAATGAAAAGCGTGAAATGTTGTGAGTTGGGGGGTTCTGCATGAGGCGAGAGCGCTGTACTGACACTCACTGCAAGTTAGAAGGTCCCAAGAGACAGACGTGAATGAAAGCAGTCGGGACATTGTGATGTGTTTTCCAGTGATGACTGGTAGGTTGAACGATGATTGATAATTATGATGATTGATGTATTATATTCGCCTATGACCATGATGTAAATAAGTATATGTGAGGAATGTGGAAGTCCTTGATTACTGTGTATAGAAATGTGCGCCATGAGCGATAGATGTAAGTTAGGTTCATGGATTCGTAGCGAGAGTGAGTACTGTGTAATACAGGGGAGGTGTGTTACCGTAAGATGTGTGGTGAGTGAAACGTGGACTATTGCGTGTACGCTTCATGGTTTGTAATGAGGGGTGAAGTGAATAGAAATGGTATGGTATTATACCAATGTAATGTTATTTTTATAGGTGCCGGGGTCGGGCAGAGACGCCACCCGCGGTGAGCACAGGGGATAGGCCAGCATAGGGCCGAAGGCTACCCATAGGCCAGTGGAGTGAAGCTGTCGAGCAGGACAGGAGGGGCGCATGAGTCGTGGCAGTCTGGCCACAGACAGGGATGTGTATAGAATTGTTAATGTGCTCTTAAGATGTACTACTGTGATATTGATATACTACTGTGCTATTGAGATATTAATGTGAATTGAACTATTAACGTGCTATGGCCATGTTGAGGTGCTATTGGAAGGCTAAGGTGTTATTGCCATAGGGAGGTGCTATTGAGAGACTGCGGTGCGAAAGAAATACTAAATGTGTTATTAAGACATTGAGTGGAGAGGCTGAAGCCGAAGTGTCTTTAAAAGTAACTACCGGGTTGTGGACCCGAGGAAGAGTGCTTGAGGGAAGAAGGCCGGTGGACGGCAGTTGAATAGAGTAACCTACTGTATGTCATTGCACTGTTATCTTTATCTTTATGTTTAATAAATGTGTGAGTCTGATGGGTTGTTCTGTTAAGTGTTATACGTGTTCGTTCGTGATTGTTGTCCTGTTATAATTATTACATCTCCCAGTCTGGGATTTGTGACATTCACTACTCATCTACAGTTTACCCTGTAACATGCCACGGTCCCCTAGCAACAGCCAAGTCGTACGTTTTTGGATCTTGTTCGGAGACCGTAGTCTAATTACAAAGCCGTTGTAGAGATCATAGTGAGTAGTGTTCACTGCTCATCTACAGTTTACCCTGTAACATGCCACGGTTCCCTAAACAACAGCCAAGTTGGAAGTTTGTGACGGACCCATAATATTTTCACTTCAAAGCCGTTTTTCTCAAAATCAGCTCTGCCGACTTATGCCGGGTTTTCCCATGCACACTCACAAATTAATGTGTTTTGTTGACGAATACCTGCTTTGGCTGGATCGTTTCCGTTTCCTAAACATACCGTTACTGTCAGATGCTTGATCCATGAGTGTTCTGGGAGCAGCTGCTGCTTCACTGGTTTCCTCGGCTGAAGCTGTACCGGTCGATGTGACATCTGTATAGCGAAAGGATTTGCACACAATCTATGTAATATCAAAACTACAGATATCCTTTTCTTTTGTTGAAAAAGAACAAGAAAAACATATTTTAACCTAAATGGATATGTGAAACCACCTCTTGTTTCACATTCAATAATCATACAGAAAAGTTGCTATCACTGCAACAGCAACAAATAAGTCACGGTGACAATCAACAGACACAAACATTATTGACCATACATAGTAAAACCATTAAAAAAATAAAAAGTTTGAATTGGAACAGCCCATTGATCTATTTTCTTTACATAACCAAGCTTAACCTCGGGATCATATGACAAATTATTGCATGGTCCTTAAAGTCAAAGCGAGGATTTTCATTGTAGAGGGTAGAAAATCTTTACATTGTTCATAATTATATTTCCATTACTGTACAATTATACAGTGAATCAAGAAAATAAACAAAATAAATCAGAATACAAAATTTGCAAATTTAACATGTTGTCAATGCATAGTAATGGTCTAATTGTGTAAGTGCTACATTTCTACCAAACTAGTCAGGTTAATCCAAAGAGTTTTATATAGTAACAATGTACATTAATTTCTGTGAACAGATTATTTTGAAAAATCACCACCTTAGTTCTCATTTGTTCCAACTCCACTTTTTGCACAACTGAGAAATTTGACGTTGAACGTTTGCAGCCATAGGATTATGATAAAGAGTTAGAATAAATCGGATCTGTGAAACAGCTGGATAAGTGCCACAACGTGTTTTAAACAAGTCTCAAAGTCTGTGTTATCATACTTTTTCTACATACGAAAAGATCTTCAGTACTCCATGTTTTTCAGAAAATGGAGATTAAACAAACCAGAACTAAGATGGCGAATTGTCACGAAAATATCAACAACAGTAACTTAAATCCATGCTGTCTTATAAATTGGTACACATGGAGTGAATATACAACTGAAAACACTCGACTATTTCGAATGATAATTTAATAGTAAACACAGCTCTAATGTATATACAATAGCAGATCTGCTAACAGATGACATACCTTCAACTGGAATCTTATCTGGTGAGTCGATGACAGCTTGGATGACGTCAACCACATCGGTTTTTCTGTAGCGTATTGCAGCATGCAAAGCTTCCTGGAGCTCTTGAGCGTCATGACCTCCACGTGCTAGGAGAAGCTTTACAGTAGCCAGCCTGCCCCCTTCAGCACTAAGTTGTAAGGCTGTCTTGCCATTGTTGTTTCGTTTGCGAACATCAGCGTTATGGTCCAACAGAATCTTGACAACAGTCACATTACCGTTTGAGGAACATGAAAGAAGAGGTGTATCTCCATCATTGTCTGTAAGGTTGACATCTGCGCCTTTATCAGTGAGGTACTGTACTATTTGTGTATGTCCGTACTGAGCTGCTATGTTGACCGCCGTGCTTTTGTGGCTGTTGGTGGCATTGACCTTAGCTCCCTTGTCTAGCAGTGCTCTTACAATTTCTGTACGTCCTCGTCTGGACGCTATTATGAGTGCAGACTCCATTCTTTCAACTTCGCACAGTTCAAGATTAATGTTTGAACCTCCCAGTTCACTGTCACTGTTATTCAAAAGATAATTGACAATATCGGTGTGTCCATTGTTGGCACTCAGCATCAGGGGAGATAAACCTTCGTTATTTTGAGTGTTGACGTTGGCATTATAGTCCAGAAGCAAACGCACGGCTTCCTTGTGTCCATTGGCAGAGCAGATGTTCAGTGAAGTGTTGCCTTTGCTGTTTTTAGCTTCCACATTCGCACCTTTCATCAGCAGGGCTTTCATACATTCTGTGTATCCGAACTGCGTGCAGTACATGAGAGGCGTCCATCCATCATTACTGCATTGATTTACATCGGCTTTTTTGTCAATCAGCAGAGAAACTAGGTCAGAATTGCCCTTGTTGGCGGCCGCAATTAGAGCTGTTCTTTTGTCATTGTCAACAACGTTGACAGACGCCCCATTCTGAATCAGAGCCTCCACCATGAGGCGATGGCCGTTCAGGGCTGCAACATGGATGGGATAACCCCCTTGGGAATTGACGGCTTTAATGTTGGCGCCGTTTTTAAGCAACAGATTGACAACATCAGTATGTCCAAAGTGTGCACTGGCACTTAATGGAGTAACTCTTCTTTGATTTACAAAGTTGACGTCAGCCCCTTTGCCTAGGAGGAGTTCTGCGATTCGGGTGTGACCTTTTATTGCTGCATTTAGCAGAGGCGTGTCGCCGTCCTCATCAGGGACATTCACGGATGCCCCATTCTCAATAAGCAATGCTGCTGTCTCTGTGCGTCCATTTGATGCACTGATACCTAGAGCAGTGGATCCTGTGTCACATTGTACATCGGGTGACACTCCATTTTCAAGAAGATACCTGACCACGTCAGTGTGTCCAGACTGAGAAGCCAACATGAGGGCATTCCAGCCCTTTCCTTCTAAACAGTGTATGTCTGCACCATGCCGACACAGCAGTTCCACTATACGTCCGTGACCACCACAAGCAGCATTCATGACAGCGGTCCATCCTTTGTTGTCAGACGATGTCAGAGATGCCCCCGCTTCAATCAGTATTTCCACGATAGAAAAATGACCTTTGTAGGCAGCTAGTAACAGTGGTGTGTGACTTTCATTGTCAGACTTGTCGATTTCAGCACCTTTGCTTAGGAGCAACCTCACAGCCTCAACATGATCATGAAATGAACACACGATTAAGGGGGTTTTGCTGTCTTCATCTGTTATGTTCACATTGGCCCCAGCTTCGATGAGCAATTTCATTATTTCTACATTACCATTTGTGGCTGCTTTGACAAGTACAGGCATTCCTTTCTTGCCTTTCATGTTGATACCTGGGTAGGGTTTTTCATGTTTATTCAGCAGGAGTTTCACAATCTGTTTATGTTTGTTCTGAACGGCCCTGCAAAGTGCATTGGTGGTGTAATAATCAAATATTGAATCATTTGCGCCGGCGTCAAGCAAAATCTCCACTATTCCCGTGAATCCCTCCAGACAGGCACACATCAGGGGCGTGTCGCCGTCGTTATCAGTAATATCCAAGTTTGCTCCAGCTCTAATCAGCTCTTCTACGATATTCCTGTAACCCGAGTAAGCACTGACTAAAAGTGGTGTTCGTCCATCCTTATCCACAACGTTAACAGAAGCTCCGCATTTGATCAGCTTTTTTATAACCATTGAATGGCCATTGTTAGCGGCGACAAAAAGAGCGGTATGTCCAGATTTATTGACATGATTCACTGCAGTTCCAGCTTTAAGAAGAATTTTGACATTCTCAAGATGACCATGACCGGCAGCGATTTCCAATGCCCTTCCACCGGAGAGTTGCGTGGCGTTGACATCAGCATCATTTTGCAGCAACAGTTCCACAGTTTCAAACCTGTTATATTGACAGCAAAGCATAAGTGGCGTCCACCGTTTGTTGTTCTTGCAATTCACATCAGCTCCTTTCTTTATCAGTGAGTGTATGATATCATTCAGTCCCCTTTGAGCAGCTACGCATAGGGCATTTTTCCCATTGTGGTTTTTGACAAATATGTCAGCCCCTTGTACAATCAGTTCTCTGGCAATGGTTTCCTTAGATAGAATTACTGCACACAAAAGGGCCGTATTCCCTTGATAGTCAGCAGTGTCAATACTGGCTTTGTTCTGAATCAAAAACTTCATCATTTCTTCTTGCCCAGCACCAGCAGCTAACATAAGGGCCGTGCCACCACTACCATTTCTGGCATTTACGTTGGCACCTTGTTCCAGGAGTGACTGTGCCAGTTTAACCTTCCCCAGTGTAGCACAGACCATAAGAGGTGTTGCATCCGTGTTTGGATCGATGTGATCAACATGGCCATTTTGCTGTCGGAACTTCTGCATCAAGTCTTCGTCTGAAATCAAGGAACTCCCCAACTCTTTCAGCAACTTTTCCTGGAATGATGATCTGCCTGTTTCTTCATCTCCACTTTGTTTTCCGTGGCGTCCTCCTCCTACATTCATAAGCTGTTGAAGTTCTTCCATCTGTTGTTGAAGTTGTTCAGCTAGACCTCCTGGGAAATCTTTTTCCGAGGGAAGATTCAGGTCGTTCCCCATGTTTGATTCTTATAAAGGTGAACCAGAGACGACAGCTGTCTTAAGGAACAGAGATACATGTATGTACATAGAGTCACACAAGATGGTATGAAGAGTTCAAAACAACAACAACAACAACAACAACAACAACAACAACAACAATAACTGGCACAGAGACAAGAATCTCAGAAAACAAAACAATCAAATCGCAGACATGAGTACCTTTTTTTTTTTTTTTAAGAAATCATTATTATCATGTTTTTTGTTTGTTCTTCTCTCGGGTCTAGTAACAAAAACAGAACACGACATTTTACCCGATGATTCAAATTCTTTTTTATTTGGGGGGGGGGGGCGGATGTGGTCCCATAGAACGTGATGTGTTTGGCCACCTGTAGATGCCAGCTCTGTTTTGCCAAATATTAAAATTTGCAGTAAATTAGCAGGGAAGACAACAATTGGCCGAAGTTCACAAGTTGACAACTAAGAAAAAACATATTGAAAGTAAAGAATCAATTCTCGGCAAAAAAGGTTTTTCTTTCCACCCCAGGAAATGTCGGATCTTTCGTGCTTGTGTGGTTTCATGGTAGGGCTGTGGTAGGGCTGGCTATGGGGTATGGGGGTGGAGGGTGGCGGTTGGGGGGAGAGGAGGGGGGGGGTAGCACGGCCATGGGAAAGTTGTAGGAAACGGTAATTATGTGAGAATCGATTTCAGGATGGAGAATTGATCTCAAGTAGAAGGAAATATAATGAACCCCCAATGCTTTGACCAGCCATTGGTTGTACATGTAGGTCTTTAGTTCAGGAGAATGGCTGCTCTGGGCATTTACATCTCAATTTACATCTCAATTTACATCTCAATTTACATCTCAATTTACATCTCAATTTAATCTTCTTGTTGTTTGTGCTTTACTTGTTTCCTTCCTGCTGTTGTTGTTACTGTCGTTTTTCTCCTCGTCCTGGCTGTCTTAACCCTCAGAAGGGCTAGATAGAAAGAAAACAAGAAAAAAAAAGTCTAGCCTTGCTCTTTACGGCGTTAATCTAAATATAGTGGAATCGAGGTGGGGTTTTTTTCGGGCCCCCCCGGGGGGGGGGGGGGGGTGGGGGCACATTCGCATATCTCGATGACATAAAAATGTCATATTAGTTAGGTCAATCAGAAACAAAAGAAAAAAAAAGTAAAAAGCATTCTTTACAGAATTGACCTGTAATTGAAGAGTAATTGTAGAGCTCACAGAGGGTAGTGCAGGGTGGTGCAGGATGGTGCAAAGTGGTGCAGGGAGGTGCAGGATGGTGCAGGGTGGTGCAGGATGGTGCAAGGTGGTGCAGGGAGGTGCAGGATGGTGCAGGGTGGTGCAGGATTTTGCAGGGTGGTGCAGGATGGTGCAGGGTGGTGCAGGATGGTGCAAGGTAGTGCAGGAAGGTGCAGGATGGTGCAGGGTGGTGCAGGGTGGTGCAGGGTGGTGCAAGGTGGTGCAGGATCTTGCAGGGTGGTGCAGGATGGTGCAAGATGATGCAAGGTGGTGCAGGGTGGTGCAAGGTGTGCAAGGTGGTGCAGGGTGGGGCAAGGTGGTGCAGGGTGGTGCAAGGTGGGTGCAGGATGGTGCAAGGTGGTGCAGGATGGTGCAATGTGGTGCAAGGTGGTGCAGGGTGGTGCAGGGTGGTGCAGGGAGGTGCAGGATGGTGCAGGGTGGTGCAGGGTGGTACAGGATCGTGCAGGGTGGTGCAGGATGGTGCAGGGAAGTGCAGGATGGTGCAGGGTGGTGTAGGTGGAGCAGGGTGGTGCAGGGTGGTGCAGGTGGTGCAGGGTGGTGCAGGGTGGTGCAGGTGGTGCAGGGTGGTGCAAGGTGGTGCAGAGTGGTGCAAGGTGGTGCAGGGTGGTGCAAAGTGGTGCAGTGAGGTGCAAGGTGGTGCAGAGTGGTGCAAGGTGGTGCAGTATGGTGCAGGGTGGTGCAGTGAGGTGCAGGGTGGTGCAGGGAGGTGCAGCCAGTCATAAACAACAAGGGGTTGGGGTCCCTTTAGTTAGTTCTCTATCTTTCATCACTTCAAACCCCCCCCCCCCCCCCGCCGCCCGTCCAGAACAAAATTTGAAAAAGTAATAATAAAATAATATATAAACTAATTTGATGTATAAGATTTTGAAATGGTAGTTACTGCACGACTTGAAACAAAACTTCAACCCGCCCGCCGGAGAACTTCTAGATTTAAATCTAAATATTTTTCTTTCATAACCTCTAACTATTCGAACCCCCAAAGCAACGACTCTCGATCGCCCATCGATTTCGTACAGGAATTATCACCCTCCACCCCAGCCCCACATTGTCTTCTCGATCCCAGAGTGTAGAAATCAACCATATTAACAAATTACAATAATAATTTGTCTTGACATGCACGAAACAAACTTAAGTGTGTCAGACGGAACTGCAGTAGCCAAAACTGAGAACCTCTGGTTCCTGGGCTTCTCTAAAAATCGGGTATTCCCATTGGGCATTACGAATACATGCAATGTCATGCTTGAACTATAACAATTAATGATTAGGCACACGCGTACGAGTCAGATCAAGGCCGCTTAGATCAGCTTTAAAAATATCTTGTCGTTTTACAGATAGAGCTAAAAAAAATACTGCCAATGAATAGTAGAGTCTCGATTAAACCTACCGCCCGGAAAGTCCGTGCGTCTATTTTTAGAAAAGGGGGGGGGCAGATATCGAGCTGCATCTGCTCGCGTTCAACGATGGCAAATAGCAAAGTTAGTTTCGAGGTGAAGAACATTTTGTTTTTGCAAGAATTTCTACACAACAGAAGGGTCTCTGTGTGCAATCAGAGGAAGCAAGAGCTTGTCCAGCTATATGATGCAGCAGATAAACTGCAAATTGAGCTCTATCGTGACCGGCTGTTGGAAGATAAGAGCGCTAGCACCAAGAGCAAACTGTCAGTGTCAACGAAAGTAAAGAACTTACCGAGCTTACCTTACCCACATTGATGGCCACCACAGCGGGTCTGTCTCAAATGACTGTGGTGGCATTTTTTGATTGGCTGCAATATCTGAGTAAAGTACACAATTATTCTGCTTTCCGCAACCACAGACAGCTGGAAGGCTACACAACGTGCAAAAATGGTTTTGTGCTAGACCTGCAAGGCTGCAGGTACGAATCCGAAGAGGAAAGCCCTTATGCAGCATTTTTGGGGAAGGTTAAAGTCCGTACAAATCCAAAGGTTCCAACCACAGGCCAATTAAAGTATTGATCAGTTTTGTTTTTTATTTTAACCTGTATCTACTTTGTAATAATCCAGTATGAATATTTTATTGTGAATTCTGGAGTGAATAAAATTTACTTTATGCCCCCAGCACTTACTTTTCTTGAGTTTGGATTAAACGTGATTTGTCTGGACCTTTTTACAGTTTAGCCTGGTTGTTATCTCTGCTCACACAAGTAGGCTATGACTGAACTAACACAATGCCTAGTCAGCACACTTGTACACAAGACCTTAGATTAGGCCCACTGTTGTTTTTTTTGTGTTTTTTTTTGTTTTTGTTTTTTTTAAATAAAAACACTCTGAAAAAAACAACAACAAAAAACATTGATTAGACCCTGAGTATCTTGATGTGGCGCTGGAGTTTCACTACGGTGGAACCTGGATAATAAATTATAATATGGACACAAAATGTTCTCTTCCTGCCATGCACAATTCAGTTCTTTTCCTCCTCTAGCTTTGTTATTTACACCTTGATATTAAGTATAAATTCTATACATTTATCCAGATTCTGAAGGTAGCACTAGCGGTGTCTTTGAAAGTAAAATATCTTGACACCATACTTCATCTCAGACTTAGATCAACCACATAGTACTCGATGATCTATAGATCTAGATCTAATCCCTGTCACATAAGTTAATAATATTGTAAACTTAAACTATGGACAATCAACACAAATCTTGCTGTTGCTTTGTTTAAAAAAAAAAGCGCACAGTCAATACAAACACCCACGCTCGAGCACACGAGATGCTATAGTAACCAATGTTGCCGATAGGAAACAGGCTAGCTATGCAGGCGATTCCATCGCCGTATCCACTCCGTACATCTTTCTGGTTGTGTTTTGGGCTGTGGAAATCTTTTGAAAGTCACGCCTTTCATATCCTCATGATCTTTTCGCCTTGATTCGCTTTTACACACGCCCCAAGAGCATGTTTTGTTAACCATTGTTCCGATTCAAACCCTCAATGGAGTAGCCAGTGGCCTGATTGTTTAAGCGCAGTGTGGTCGGCTGACAACCTTCTAAATATAGACGCCGGGGGTTTCCTGGAATGCGCTAATCGAGACAAGTCTATTAAGCGGAAAGGAAGCGGGAAAATCCGATTCAGATTTTGCCAAATTTGTATCAAACGAGGTCTCTCCGTTATCCTTGTCAGTGCAATAGTCGAACTCATGTAATTCTATTTTATTATACTTTTGAAAATAAGTTGACCCCACTTTTCAAATGAACCTTGAAAAGAAGAGAGTCTAGAGCTGGGACAGCGGATCCATTTGGCACAAGACTGTTCAAATTCTCGCCACAGTCGTTTTGGGAAATCTGGCAAGTGTTGGCCGTTCATTCGGTGAATGCAAGCTAAATATAGAAGTGAAACTTCCTGGTTTGTGCAAAGACAGTGAAGGCAAACAACGCAATTCCCTACAGCAAAAGGAAAGTCGGCCGGTGCACGAGCTACACATTCAATTTCCAGCGTTCTCACTGCTATATGTTAAATTAAGGCCCTTGCTGATATTGCATATTTTATTATGAAATACAAAAAAGCAATTTGAGGTAGTGTGTGACGCCCTACCCCCCTCCCCGCCCCCAAATATAAACGGAAAAAAACACCTGTGGTTCTCCTCCTCCTCCCCCCCCCCCCCGCCCATTCCCGTCTGCGTGATATTTGTAACCATAGCAACGAATGTGGGATATCTGTCTCAGACACTCGATCAAATTCTAGTCCTAGCTTTTACTTTCTACAGTAACATTTTCTTTACGCTAGGCGTCCATCGTGCAATAACTTTACTAACTCTGTAGGCCTATGTGTATCACAGAATGTTTGTGTGGATTTTAATCTCTTAAAGCCTGTCTCACCCTTACATTCGCGTCTGATGGTTTTATTTCCCCACACCAATACAAACTCGATTCACAGCAACACTGACTGGGCAAACCGGTTCATCAAAATTTAGCAGCGGAGATTGAACTGAACGTCTATAGCAATCATGATGCATAATTTGAAATAAAAAAACTAAAAGGACAATACGTAGGGCCTACAAGTGTCCATTCTTTAATAGCCTTTTTCTAAAGTTTCAAAATCTCCAAAAAAAATGATTTATCTCTGGGCCAAATCTACCCCCGGGGAGGAGCCATACACACATATATATATTCTTATAGAGAGATAAAAGAAATAATTTTATTATGCATGTAGGACCGGTACTACATAATTATGTTCATTTTATCCACTGCTGGGCCTGCAGTTGACGCGAGTTATGAAAAGTCAGTTCTGTAGCGAATACAAACCCTGACGTCGTGTTGACAGGTCTTTCTACAACTGTTGTTGTGTGGAGACTTTAGTCCCTGTCTATAGTTTTACTGTTCTAACTATTTCACTTTCAGCTCTGTTAAGAAAATCATGTCGGCGCTTGTAATTTGAACTTTGGGTGAGGCAAACGAGAGTCCTCTGTCACCCTGGCAACTTCTGAAACTTCAATTAAATATGCCAGACGTGTGTTCATGTGATTGAGAAGGAGAAAATAACCACGGGACGCTGTCAGTGTCATAGACAATGGACATGATGTTATTTGTTGAGATGGTAAAGGAGATCATACCGCGTCGGACTAAAATTCATAAGTTAGCGGTATTGAGATTGTGAGGGGTGAAGGAAGAAATAGATAAGTAAAACCGTCAATTTGTGTGAATTTTGTAGGATTACATGTATTACATAGCAAAAAGGTATTTATGTTTAGACACAATCAGACGATGTAAGCCATAACCCATCCAGCAATGATAGCATTTTTATTCCTTACTGAGGATCCAGGCGGGTTCGTAGAATTGAGAATTTTCCTAAAATCTGGTGAAGGGACTTACACAAGAGAGTGGACATTGAATAACACTGCTGGCGATAGCCTGAAATAATATAGGAAAGATACAAGTCAAAGGTAAAGGAAAGGTAAGATAACAGACTTGTCTGGTCTTCACTTTTCCTTTGCGTTTGATTGTAATTTGTATCGTTTCTGTGTTACTTCTTACCGGAGGCTTTGCTTCATACAACGTTTTCTTTTTTGCCCTATTTTGACAGGGAATGATTATGTAACACTTGTGCATTGTGGCCACAGGACACCCCTGTAAACAAAGAACAGTCAAAGAGACCGGTAGAATGAATATAGACAAATAAAATGCTTTTCTAACACACATTTAAAACATTTAGACTTACTGATTTCCCCGAGACACACCGAGAGAATGGACTTGGGTGATGTTAATATTGGGTTTTCCCCAAACACGCCATTGCCGTATTGGTTTTCCCGGTGTTGTTGTTGTCGTTTTCCCCCGGGGAACAGGGATTCTCATAACATGGGCCATGACCAATTACGCCATTCTTTCAGTACAAGTTTACCAGTATACCGTTAGGTTTAGCGGGCAGAGTGAACATATGGGGTAAAGGCCCAATTCCTTGCTGATGTTTATAACCGTTAGGTTTAGCGGGCAGAGTGAACATATGGGGTAAAGGCCCAATTCCTTGCTGATGTTTATAACCGTTAGGTTTAGCGGGCAGAGTGAACATATGGGGTAAAGGCCCAATTCCTTGCTGATGTTTGTGAGCCTTAGGAAGAAGAAAAACATGGAAAGTTTGTTGTCAAGGAAAAGTAATGGGGAAAAGAGAGACAGACAGAGAGAGAGAGAGAAAGAGAGAGAGAGAGAGACAAACAGAGACAGACATAGAGAGACAGAGAGAGAGACAGAGAGAGAGAGAGAGATAGAGACAGAGAAACAGAGAGCGACAGAGAGATAGAGACAGAGAGAGAGGCAGACAGAGAGAGACAGAGGCAGAGAGAGAGAAACAGAGAGAGAGAGAGACAGAGGCAGAGAGAGAGAAACAGAGGCAGAGAGAGAGACAGAGGCAGACAGAGAGAGACAGAGGCAGAGAGAGAGAAACAGAGAGAGAGAGACAGAGAGAGACAGAGAGAGACAGAGAGAGACAGAGAGAGAGACAGAGAGAGACAGAGAGAGAGACAGAGAAGGACAGAGACAGAGAAACAGAGAGAGACAGAGAGAGACAGAGACAGAGAAACAGAGAGAGACAGAGAGAGACAGAGACAGAGAAACAGCGAGAGACAGAGACAGAGACAGAGAAACAGAGAGAGACAGAGAGAGACAGAGACAGAGAAACAGAGAGAGACAGAGAGAGACAGAGAAAGAGAAAGAGAGAGACAGAAAGAGACAGAAACAGAGAGAGAGAGACAGAGAAACAGAGAGAGAGAGACAGAGACAGAGAGAGACGGAGACAGAGAAAGAGAGAGACAGAAAGAGACAGAAACAGAGAGAGAGAGACAGAGAAACAGAGAGAGAGAGACAGAGAAACAGAGAGAGAGAGACAGAGAAACAGAGAGAGAGAGAGACAGAGAAACAGAGAGAGAGAGACAGAGACAGAGAGAGACAGAGACAGAGAAACAGAGAGAGACAGAGAGAGAGAAACAGAGAGAGACAGAGAAACAGAGAGAGACAGACAAACAGACAGAGAGAGAGAGACAGAGAGAGACAGAGACAGAGAGAGACAGAGAGAGAGAAACAGAGAGAGACAGAGACAGAGAGAGACAGAGAGAGGGAAACAGAGAGAGACAGAGAGAGAGAGAGAGACAGAGAGAGAGACGGTGAGAGAGAAACAGAGAGACAGAAAGAGACAGACAGAGAGAGAGAGAGACAGAGAAACAGAGAGAGAGAGACAGAGAAACAGAGAGAGAGAGACAGAGAAACAGAGAGAGAGAGACAGAGAAACAGAGAGAGAGAGACAGAGAAACAGAGAGAGAGAGACAGAGACAGAGAGAGAGGCAGAGAGGGAGAAACAGAGAGAGACAGAGACAGAGAGAGACAGAGAGAGAGAAACAGAGAGAGACAGAGAGAGAGAGAGAGACAGAGAGAGAGACGGTGAGAGAGAAACAGAGAGACAGAAAGAGACAGACACAGAGAGAGAGAGACAGAGAAACAGAGAGAGAGAGACAGAGAAACAGAGAGAGAGAGACAGAGAAACAGAGAGAGAGAGACAGAGAAACAGAGAGAGAGAGACAGAGAAACAGAGAGAGAGAGACAGAGAAACAGAGAGAGAGAGACAGAGAAACAGAGAGAGAGAGACAGAGACAGAGAGAGAGGCAGAGAGGGAGAAACAGAGAGAGACAGAGACAGAGACGCAGAGACAGACAGACAAACAGACAGAGAGAGAGAGACAGAGAGAGACAGAGACAGAGAGAGACAGAGAGAGAGAAACAGAGAGAGACAGAGACAGAGAGAGACAGAGAGAGAGAAACAGAGAGAGACAGAGAGAGAGAGAGAGACAGAGAGAGAGACGGTGAGAGAGAAACAGAGAGACAGACAGAGAGACAGAGCGAGAGAGACAGAGCGAGAGAGACACAGAGAGAGAGAGACAGACAGAGAGAGACAGAGAGAGACAGAGAGAGACAGAGAGAGAGACAGAGACAGGGAGAGACAGGGAGAGACAGACAGAGAGAGACAGAGACAGAGAAAGAGACACACACACACACAGACACAGAGAGAGAGATAGAGACACTCAGACAGAGAGAGACAGGGACAGAGGGAGATAGAGACAGAGAGAGACATAGAGAGAGAGAGAGAGAGAGAGACAGAGACAGAGAGAGAGAGAGAGAGAGAGGCAGAGAGAGACAGAGACAGAGAGAGAACTGCTACCCTTTAACAAACGAAGCTGTCTCGAACTGTTGTAGAAATGAAAAAATGAAAAGAGGATCCGATAACATTAACATTTAATAACTGTAGATGAAAGCTGGATATCTCACAACTTACTTACGGGGAAGGCACGCAGTTCTACCTATAATAACTTAGATTGGATCTTGCCCACCACTCGCTCGCTTGCCATCCTATCATCAAGATAGAACGTTCACGAACGGAAAATTCAGAAACTACGGGATGCATGAAGGCCACCTAATCGCACTTAGACACGTCACAGAATTGCGACACTCCAAGGCCAACCTAATGCAACTACTCCGACATAAATGGTATAGTATGTTCTCGACTGACCTACAATAAACAAATACGTCACACAGCGAGACATCAAAGAGAAGTAAAAACTAGCACAGGAGGGGTCGCCGAGGGCTGCGGACAACATTTGTTAGCCCGTAGGTGCTACACAACTCCCCAATTTAAGTTGAACATTTTCAACTATCTACATCATAAAGCGTCTACACCATGATAAAATAACAGACACTCATTACTCTTCAATCTCACAGTAGACATTGCTAATGCTATACATCAGTAATATAATAATAATAATAATAATGTACAGCATTTATATAGCGCATATCCATTTAAAATGCTCTATGCACTTTACAGAAACAACATGTCAACCACAGAGCAGAATGGAGCTGCCTGCGAAGCGCTCAAGACACTGCATTGCTTCTTTCTCTATATAAACTAGGTGCTTTCCCAACATCATAAATACAATACCATAACCAGAGTATCCCTATAACACTAGTACAATGTCATCATAATATCATTGCAGTGCCATTACAAAGCCAACACAATACCATCACTGTGATAAAACAATGGTTAATGATACTGTTACAAAACTAATACAATACCATCACTGTGATAAAACAATGGTTAATGATACTGTTACAAAACTAATACAGTACCATCACTGTGATAAAACCATGGTTAATGATACTGTTACAAAACTAATACAATACCATCACTGTGATGAAACAATGGTTAATGATACTGTTACAAAACTAATACAATACCATCACTGTGATAAAACAATGGTTAATGATACTGTTACAAAACTAATACAATACCATCACTGTGATAAAACAATGGTTAATGATACTGTTACAAAACTAATACAATACCATCACTGTGATAAAACAATGGTTAATGATACTGTTACAAAACTAATACAATACCATCACTGTGATAAAACAATGGTTAATGATACTGTTACAAAACTAATACAATACCATCACTGTGATAACAGATATTCCGCACTGTATTATTATTATTGTTATTAATTACTATCATTATTATTACTATTATTATTACTAGAGGAGACACCCGGTGTTGCCCGGGAAAAACCTGCTTCCTCCTACTCCCCCCGAGCCCCCCGCCCTCCCCCTCCCTCTGTCTCCTCCTTCCCGACCTTTATGCCCCCCCCCTCCCTCCGCTTCCTGCATTGCACCCCCTCCCCTTTCCGGTTTCTTCCCCTCTGCCTTTCCCTGTATCTCTCCGCCTCCTCCCCCCCCCCTTTTCTCTGATAATTTCCATTTACTCAGATCCTAGTTCCTACTGTTGGATCATTCACAATCACAGGCATTTTTATTGTTGTGGTTGTGACCATCATCCCACCATGCCAACGTGTTGTTGAGTCTGTAACAACGACCTTTAGTGCAGACATCGTGGTTGTGCAATGTCTGCTCTAGTCATTCTTCTCCTCAGGATCTCGACACTAATTATCATGTCGACGGCCCTATGGTCAAACAGTCGTAACTTGACATTTGTTTTGAAAAATTGAGATATATGTGTCTTGTCTGTAGCCCTTGACGACCCGCAGGCTGGGTTAGAATTCAGGGTCGAGTCATTTCTTTTATCATGACATAACTATTAAATCTGATAAATTTATCAGTCTTTACTTCCCCTGAAAATTTTGCTGAGACGGGAGTTACGCCTTTGATATTATCTTCGATTTGCAATTTCATTTCGTCTTCAGGCCGTTAAAATGTCGGTAAAATGTTGAAGCAGGATTGGCGGCAATGGAGTAACCCTATGTGGTCATTATAAATCAGCTAATTAAGGGGATATTTGACGGTGTCTACTATTACCTGGGATATGTTCATTGATTCCCACATCGACACTACACGTTTCCAGAAGGTGAAGTCGGCGTTGTTGTACCGTATACCAAACAGGTAGGCCTAAATAATACCGAAGTACGAACAGGGAATAAGCTGGAAAGTCTCTATAATTTGCTGTCCTGTTTCATGTCCTTTTTGTATTTCATTCTAGGAGGGAACTGTAGCAAGTTGACTGTGTATCAGGTGCAGTCTTGTTCTTTATCCCGAGTGCATTAATGCTCGATGCACATCTTTCTTGGGACAGACAGACGTTTTTGAGAAGATTTGAGTCTGGAGAGAGCACGTCGACATAGATTAGGGCCATAGTGCTAGAATGACAGGACAGAAGGGGAAACTATCAGAAGCACCCACGACCATACGCTCTTGGGAGAGAAAATTATCGAACTTAAAAAAAAAAGCAAGTGCCTACGGAGGGACACACACACACATGTCCCCCTCTAAGCAAGTGCTCGCAGAGGGACACATATCCTGCTCTAAATGTGTGCTTACACTTACAGAGGGACACATCGCATTATATAAGATGTCTCTCAGCACAGGAATTAAGATATCTCTCAGCGCAGGATTTAAGAGGACAGCTGGATAGATCAGTTCCTTAAGTATGGAGGGGCATAAAACGTATAATGCAGTCATTGTGTGGGCTCTCAGGCAATATTTTTGAAGATCAAGATCTAGTTGTGGATGTCACAGATGCAGGGGCCATAATTTACGCTCAAAATTTCAAGTTTGTGCAGCCATTGAAGAGAAGCACATTGAAGAATGACAGGATAGAAAAAGAGCCTATCAGGGACATGCACCAGCTGCCTGTGCCAGCCTATACGTGTGAGAAGAATCACAAGGTAGCAGAACATCGGAGTGTCTATTTTACGTATGACGGCAAATAGTCTGTATGTGCTGGGAGGGGGGGGGGGGTATTTTTGTCACTTGCAGGAAATTGTGTGTTTAATGTCCGTTTTGAGCTTGAATCAGTAACGGTGCTCATATCCAGATGAGACCACCAAATTTACGCCCACCTCTGATAGGACTGGGTCAAGAATCTCGAATTTGTGAGAAACATTTCAAGATCCACGGTCACACATGCGCGGCCCAGGATTTGCATGCGAGGCAGATACGCTCACATTACATTAATTACAAATGTATAAGTATTCATTCGCTGTTGTTCTCCTGCTCATCTCACTCAACTCCAACTTGTCAGTATTGAACCTAGTAATTAATTAAGTACAAACAACAAACAGCTGACTTGGTTTCTCTTTTTTTGCCTTTTGACTTGAACACTCCTTCGTGTGTGTATCGGTAGGTGACCCATGCGTATGCAAAAGAGTCACGATATGCCAAGTCCTTGTTCTTGAGTTAGGCATTGGCCCTTGCAACAGTCATGTTGCCGTCATTAAGATATACTACACGAACGGTTGCCGTTGCCTTCTTCACGGACTTCATTATATTTCTGGTGCCGCCGTTGGATCACACGTTTGAAGTTTTCAAAAGACTTAAATGTTCTTCCAACATCTAGATCTAGGGCTAGTTCAGCCTCTCTGGGTGGCGCCGTGTTGGATGACCGAAGTCAAATTTAACATCAGGCAACTTCCCAAAATAGACTATCTGTCGATTGGCTGAGTAAAAATAGCAAGTCACCATATTTCGATGACGTTTTTCACATATGCCCCCCCCCCCCCTGTAAGCATTTGTTTAGAGGGGGACATGTGGTGTCCTTCCCTAAACACTTTCCAAAAAAAGAAACTCAACACATTTCACAAGTATTCGCCCCTTATAAAAAAAAAAAAAAAGACTACTGAAAGAGGCCAAACGATTTATTATTAAACAACACACAAGAAAAGGTTAAGGAAACAGACAGACTGACCTAGGGCGCCTAGAGACTGACCCATACCGTTTGCTATTTCTGGTGTTAAATTATCTCTTCCCCCCCCCCCTCCTTCCCAGGTACCGAAGTTTTAGTCTCTTGAAGTCAGCGGTCTGATCCAGTGGTCTGATCCTCTGTAAGGGTTGGAAAAAACATTCTATACTCGCTGAGGTACCCAGCCTTGCCTGGGGTAAATATGTTTATTAGTTTCAGTTCTGATTGATTAATGAATGGATCGGCTTTACCTTGCCCACTTTTTCAGGGTTTTTTTTTCTTGTTATTACACCCAATTTGTTTATTTGTTCGTATGTTGCCCCCCCCCCCCACCCCACCCCCACCTCGCCTTGGGCATTAATGCCCAGCGCACCCTGTCTTTTTTTTTTTTTAACTGGACAGATTGCCATCATGATTATGGTTATGACTTTGAAGAACTAAATGAAATGGTCGCTGTTTTGATCCATCAGGTCATCACAGGACAACCTGAAGAATTTTCTAGCCAAATTTTATAGCTACGAGTGATTTGGCCACCACAGAGCAGTTTGGCAAGTTGTCAAAGGCCAACAAATTTTACAGACTGAGAAAATGATGTCTAAACGTTGATCTATGTACGTCCCAATAGCCAACGACAATGCGTTTATTACAATTTTGCTCTTTGGTTAAAGAAAAACAAAAAACCGTGCCTTGAGCTTGCAACCCCCAGCGGTACTGGACACCCCACCCTCACGCCCACCCCCACGCCCACCCCCACCCCCACGCCCACCCCCACGCCCACCCCTACTTTTTCTTCTCCCACCATTTTGAATTTCCCAGAAAAAGTTTTTGTTCCTTTTGTTTGTTGTTGTTGTTTGCATCCAGGCGGATCGTCCAGATTTCTTTCTTGTCAGAACGTGGATTGTCTCAATGTCATAAAAAAACAACCCAACTTATTATAAAAATAAACAACAACGCGTGCATTCTGGGCAGAGATGATGGCAAAATTACCATTTAGACTCCCTCTTCCCCCAACAACAGTTATGCCAAGTGATCTATGTTGAAGGATAAAGAGAAACCAAACAGCTAGTGCAGCAGCTGTTTCAACAACCAGGAGTACAAATTGTACATCTAATTATTGAAAGTTGCTCTTTGAACATTCCAAATCTGAGCATTAGAATATTGACTTGCACTCTGTGACAACATTCTGGGACATCTAACCGATATTTCGCTCTTTGAGTCTAAAAATTTGATGAGATCCTGCCAAATTTCGGAGAAAAGTCAAGCATTCACAAGTGTTTGTCTAGTTAGCGCTCAGAAAGAAAGAAGAAATATAAGTGACTGGAGAGGAAACAAACAATTTGTATTCGTTCTCCTTGATTGTTCTATTGGGAGTGAATGAAGAAAGGAGGGGGGGAGGAGGGGGGGGGGGTGGGCTGACACGGGAGAGGTTGGATCTGGTGCATGAATACTCAAGTCAATAAGAGACATCGCTTGGTAGTTCCGCTGCCATATTTTGTTGTTGTTTGTTTGTTTGTTTTGGAGAGACGGAGTAGCCGAACACCACAGCAATTTGTTTTTTCCTTCCTAGCGAGGCGGTTGGTGCCGTGGCAGAGGTCGTGGGTTCAAGTCCCGCCTTGGACACTTGTGTTTTTTTCCTTTCTTTCACTCCCGTTTGTCTGAGCACTAACGAGGCACTACAATTCTAAACGGTTCACCCCAGACCTGTCACTCGGGTTTCACCTTTTGTCTGATTCATTTTCTGTCTGCTGCGTCTGAGTGATTCATTTTCTTGGTCTTTCTGACTGTCTTCGCCTGGGTTCTGCTTGCCGCTTGCCATTATTTATCACTGTGCTAAAGTCAGATGTCGGTACGTCAAAAGGGCGTCTGAAACGGGCGGACGGGCGTTTCATTCTGTGGTAAAAGCGCCATCGAAACGACACTCAGGTCGAGTTTTTCTGCAGAACAGAAACGATAACTGGTTATCTTGGACGCTTTCACTGCCAACCTTTGTCTGTCCGTTGGTTGTATCATTCGACTGTCTGAGTGCTGTGGTGATGCGTGGGATCTGGTAAACATTGGATTCATAACACACTGAGACAGTCCACATTCTTTGGATGCCGGGACCTCGCGCACAGCGGTACCAGCGTACATTGATATCTCATAGCGAGGGGAAACCTTGGCAGGTCAATGATGGCAACCAATCATTTGTCTGCACGAGTCGTAGGGATGGGGAATTGCCGGGGTTCCTGGGAGGGGGGGGGGGTACACTGACAGACAAGTTCTTGGATTGTTGACTCAGCCAACGATACATTAGCACTGAAAGGACATCAAACCACAGATTTCAGATATATAAAACATTTTGACCTTTAATTTATACCGGGACCTGTTTTTTTTGGTGACCTCAGGCTGATAGCACAGAGAGACAAGTCTGTCTTACCTCGGTTTTGTCTCAATGTGCGAGCTCTCTATTTCTCCCAGCTGGCTCAAGACTGTTTTTACGCGCCCCCTCCCCCTCCCAACTAGTGAGACAAACATGTGTAATCTGTCTCTCTCTCTAGGTCAAATGTACCGGGCGAGTGACAAGTTGGTTGTGAACGTTTCTGACAAAAGCTGAAGGTGCAAATTTGTAAAACTTGTGTGTAAATATTATGTTTGTAACCATCTTGTGTGCGTAGAGATAAGGGGGAGGAGAGGGGGAAGAGAGAGAGCGTGTGTGTGTGTGGGGGGTGAGAGAGAGAGAGAGAGAGAGAGAGAGAGAGAGAGAGAGAGAGAGAGAGAAAGTCAGACATTCAGACAGACAGAGATAAATATACAGGCAGACAAACACAAAGAATGACAGGAAGAAAGAGAGAGAGGGAAACGGAGATTGAGAGAAAAAAAAACAGAGAGAGAGAGAGAAAGAGAGAGAGAAAAAAAAGAAAGAGAGAGAGAAAAAAAAGAAAGAGAGAGAGAAAAAAAAGAAAGAGAGAGAGAAAAAAAAGAAAGAGAGAGTTAAGAAAAGAAAAGAAAGAGAGAGTTAAGAAAAGAAAAGAAAGAGAGAGTTAAGAAAAGAAAAGAAAGAGAGAGTTAAGAAAAGAAAAGACCCCAGTTTAAAGACTGTTGATATCGTCCTTCCCTTAATCCCTCTAACTCTAAACAGTTTGGGTTGTGAGATAGAATCGATTAATTATGAGCGGAAAGGCTGAGAGTTGGACTACGATAGCAGCGACTACTGTGTTTAATTAAGACTTACAGTAAGACTACGATACCGACTACTGTGCCTATATTGAGACTTACAGTAAGACTACAATACCGTCTACTGTGTCTATATTGAGACTTACAGTAAGACCACGATACCGTCTACTCTGTCTATATTGAGACTTACAGTAAGACTACAATACCGTCTACTGTGTCTATATTGAGGCTTACAGTAAGACTACGATACCGTCTACTGCGTCTACATTGAGACTTACAGTAAGACCACGATACCGTCTACTGTGTCTATATTGGGACTTACAGTAAGACCACGATACCGTCTACTGTGTCTATATTGAGACTTACAGTAAGACCACGATACCGTCTAGTGCGTCTATATTGAGATTTACAGTAAGACCACGATACCGTCTACTGCGTCTATATTGAGACTTACAGTAAGACCACGATACCGTCTACTGTGTCTGTATTCAGACTTACAGTAAGACCACGATACCGTCTACTGTGTCTGTATTCAGACTTACAGTAAGACCACGATACCGTCTACTGTGTCTGTATTCAGACTTACAGTAAGACCACGATACCGTCTACTGTGTCTGTATTCAGACTTACAGTAAGACCACGATACCGTCTACTGCGTCTATATTCAGACTTACAGTAAGACCACGATACCGTCTACTGCGTCTATATTCAGACTTACAGTAAGACCACGATACCGTCTACTGTGTCTGTATTCAGACTTACAGTAAGACCACGATACCGTCTACTGCGTCTATATTCAGACTTACAGTAAGACCACGATACCGTCTACTGTGTCTGTATTCAGACTTACAGCAGAGAGTATAGATATATAGAGAGGGTTCACTGTCGGCCGCTCTGCACTGCGAGACACGGGGGGGGGGGGGGGCCGCGAACCAGCCGGCGAGCGGGCTAAATGTAGGTCGCTGTGGTAAACAAAACCACGTGTAGGTATTTTCAATGGGAGAAAGAGCGAACTCCGTGGTATAAACTTAGTAAACTGGCGGCTTCTTACACTTTCAATCAACCCCAAACTGTGAAGAAACCCCAGTAGGTAGATGCTCACGTTCTTTATCAAATGAAATAAATCACATGAAATTGCATTTTCGCGAGGTGCTGATTTCAAATCCGTGGGCCTAATGGCATTACAGCGTAAATCTAGATCTCAATGGATCGACAGTATGATTACATGAATCGAAAGCATCCCACCTAAATCCAGGTTTCTAGCTTTTTATTTTGTCATACATCGTGTTAAACCTAGTATTCCCTAGCTGGACTTAGGCGGTAGGTGTTTGAAGACTAATTGCCTTCCTTTCACGTCACAAAGTGCTCTCCTGTGAACTTTGTGCATTGTGAACTTGTAGCCTCTGCATGCTATTGATTGTAATTGACAAGGTACTGAAGATCGTCGTTTCTCAAGGTCTCAGCCTGCTCTGACAGGCCAAGGAGATGCATGCTTTCTGTAGGCTCCATTATTTTTTACAATAAGCTGACTCCTCAACCCGGAGTTGCGAAGACACGGAGGGGTATTGAAGCTTTCAGCTGCTGCCAACCAATATTGTTTGCAGAGAAGCTGATGGTGAACCAGACCCTCTTTCCTTTCATCTGTAGAAGCATTTCTCCAAAATAAATGTGCGGTCTGCATTGCGGATGCTTTAAAAGGTGCATGTGCATTCATTAAGCTGGAGCATGGAGATGTAAATTTTGCTATTGTGTTCGGCTTGTAAATTGTTACATGCTCATTTTGGGGTGTGCAAGGTGACGTTAATTTAGAGGGTGGTTGAGGAACGCCAATAAAATAAATAAATAAATAAATAAAATGTCAAGATAGCATGCATTCTTCTTCATGGCATACCCTCCACCTTCTCCAGAGCAGCAGCCTCAAAATGTTCAGAGCAGTGAATATTGCATTAATTGCAAAGAATATGCTGTTCAGGCTTCTTATCTAGATCAGCCCATCTTGGATTGTTTACCCACCACATGTAGCCTGAACCAAACATAACTAAGGACAGAATATTATGAGTTACCACAACTTACTTATATATTCTTGAAGGGGTGGGGCCCGGTCGTGTTATTAATCTTGTTATTATTATGATATTGTTAACCATCTTTTGATGAACAGGGAAGAGGCAGAGAAGAGTAGAACACTCTTTCTCTCTTTCCCATAGTAACAGCAACTTGTAAGCACAGTGTTGCTTCTTCCTTTTTAAGCTATACCATGATTATTTTTAGTTTTAGAAAATGCATCAGAAAGGTGAACATAAATAATCTATAATGAAATACTTTTTAGTATAATTGTACATGTGTGATATGAATTAAACAGAATAAGTGGTTGATATAAGTGTAAAATTAATCTTATTCTAGGCCTGTGCATATCATCCTGTAATTAGAACTAGATCTCCAAGCTAGATCTAGATCTAACTCGATAGACTCAAGACCCAAGTTTTGAGACCGTGTGCATGTATTTTTTCTGTTAGAATCATAGAAGGAAAGCTCTTATAAAGACCTCAAGGTTCCCCAATTAGATCTAGTTTTGAATACGATTGCGATTTTGAGTCAGCTCACAAAGTGAAAAGTCAGGGCGTGAAATTCTTGACCCGGATTATGGCTAGATTCCGTCTAAAGATGCGATCAAACATTTGTGAAACACCGGAATGATTTCCTCATTACTTTTCTAAATCAGTTTGGATGATAAAAAAATTAAGCTCGGGTAGTTTTACTGAAGAATTCATGCAATATTACTGCAGAATTCCAGCGGCGATGCGGGTTCGCCATAGTAATCTATGCTCAGCTGTTCATGTTTACCACAGCGACCTCATTTTAGCGGCGCTGACCCAGTTTTGCGTTTTGGCGGAAGTGAACACTCTCTATATATCTATCCTGTCTGCTTACAGTAAGACCGCGATACCGTCTACTGTGTCTATATTGAGACTTACAGTAAGACTACGATACCGTCTACTGTGTCTATATTCCAGACTTACAGTAAGACCACGATACCGTCTACTGTGTCTATATTGAGACTAACAGTATGTAGCAAATCCCAGATTGGGAGATGTACTATTTGACAGTAACAGTCACGAACAGTCAAGTTTAACAATTAACAAAACAATCAAACAGGCTCACACATTTATTATAACATTAATAACGACAATCCAATAAGTACATCATCTCGCTCGTTCCCTTAAGCATTCATTCCCCTTCCCGTTCCTCTCTAGGATAATCACTCCTTTACAATATTATAGTTGGCCTCAGCCTAACAATACGTCAATGGCTGCACTGCCTTGTAGCACGACGTCTCACTGCCCGTGCTCAACCTCACATCAATATCATCTCACATCAATATCTTAATACATATCGTTCCTGAATATGGCCAGACTGCCACGGATAATGTGCCCTCACTGTCCTGCGGGTGGCCTCACTGCCCAACCCATGCACCTCACTTATGCTGGCCTGTCCCCGGCACCTATAAAGAATAACATCACATCTCTATAATACTATGTACCTACTATCCACTTCACCACTCACTACGAACCATCAAGCGTACACATAACATTCCATATTTCACCCACCATACAGCTGCACCTCTCTACTGTAGCATACCCCCACAGTATTACACAGCACTCCGACTAGGCTAGGAATCCCTGCTCCTAACATACGTATCTCGCTCATTGTTCACATCTACGTACACAGTAACAAATGACTTGCACACTCCTTAAGTCCTCGCATATAACTTATTTGCATCATTGTCATCATCAGAATATAGTAGATCTATCACCACAATTATCAATCCTTATAATTCAACCTACCAGTCTTCACTGGAATACACTACAAGTCCCGACTGCTCTCTTTCACGTCTGTCCTCTTGGACTTCTCAGCCTGCAGTGACTTTTCACTACACAAGCTTTACCTCATCGCCTCCAACTTTACTCATGTCCTGCACGCTTCCAAATTACTGTCTGCTTCACTATCCCGTGAGCTAATCTCACAATCCATACCCACTTCCCCGTAATCCTCTGAATCTCGCTCACCCCACTCGTGACACAGTAAGACCACGATACCGACTACTGTGTCTATATTAAGACTTACAGTAAGACTACGATACCGACTACTGTGTCTATATTGAGACTTACAGTAAGACCACGATACCGACTACTGTGTCTATATTGAGAGTTACAGTAAGACTACGATACCGACTACTGTGTCAGACTAAGGAAGTGGAATTGCCTCATCTTGCAGGGCCGTGACGTAAAACACAGAGCGACCTTGACCATAGCACAGACTAATAAAATACCCAGACTGGATGATCCCATTGTGTGACGTCACAAAACAGCAAAAGGTCCGCCATTTTAGGTTTACGGATGCGACCGGCGCTTCAGCATAGCTACAATGCAGCGGTCGCCAAAAAAGCATACGGCCATCATTTATAAAAATATAAAAAAAGGCAGATGTAGACAATAAAATGAAAGGGCAGGCAAGTTCATGCGTTATTAATACATATACAACCAATCTTAACAAATAAAAAGAAATTTCTACTGCAGATAGAACTAGAATCGGAATTTCCCGAGCGGCGGCCATGTTGGTTATACGGTCGCCGCTCGGGAACTTCCGTAAAAAACGACACAGCCCGAAGCTCGTGTTTCCAGTCTGGTTAATTTATTAGTCTGTGGACCATAGAGACTGGGGAACACTCGTTTTTATTCTGTCAAAAATATACACAACTATAAGAATCAGGGACTGGAACAGTACAATAAGTACAATGTATACACTGACGATGTGTAGATAAACAAACATGTGTTCCTATAACGGGTGACCGCTAAGCGGGCTTTTATAACCTCAACAAAATAATAACAAACTAATTTTTGAATAGATCAGCAACGAATGACATGTGATTTGCCTCCTGGTTACATTAAAACTAAAAATTTCTGCCTCTGAAGTAAGAAAAACGACGATATTTTTATATGAAAGATACACCTACGTCATCGTGCTTACAGACTAAGGCTGCGTTCACATGGCAAAGCTGTCACAGTCAACTCTGGGTGATCTGGTGGAACTTCTCTCTCTTTCTCTTTCTCTCTCTCTCTCTCTCTTTCTCTCTCTCTCTCTCTCTCTGTTTGTGACATAACACTGATGGATGCCAATAGCTCGTGCTGAAGACATTAGAATTCTCGAGTCTTTGTCAACCAGAAGCAAGATAGAAAGATTCTAGCATAATTCGTTCAAATGGATTTTAAAATGACCCTATGAACAAGAAGGTTCTCAAAGTTTTGTTCTACTGGTAGGTGTCGTGGATGAAACATTGAAATGGCAGGAGAGACACTGTCTTGTCAGAACTGATCAAACTTCTAATTCTCCATTCCTTTTCTTTGGCCGGTTTTTTTTTTTTTTTCGCCTTTTTACATAACAGGGATGGTGTTTTCATCAAGAAGGCCGTGAAAATGTTGAAGGTCACAACACAACGATAGTCAATCTCGCACAGACATTTTCTCTCTCAGGATTTCTTTCCAGCCAAGAGACTTCATTTGAATATGAACTTGCTGCCGCTGTGCGACATACCAAAGTGGACAAGTTCCGCGAACAGATGTTTTGCCTATAATTAGTACAATTATCCGAACATTGTATGATTGAGGCAAAGTAGAAAAACTGTCCAGTTTTTTCTTTCACTGGTCAGCTCGTTGAAAGTGACCAGAGGAAACATCTTCACATCGTCAGGTCAACAGTCAATCTCCAACAGCCATTGGTTGAGGGTGTCACGAACGAGTGAGCGGGGATCAATAGTTACGGGGAGAAGGGGGTAGAATAAGTTTAACTCACGGCCCACAAGTAATGAAAAGCGTGCATGTTGTGAGTGGGGGGTCTGCATGAGGCGAGAGCGCTGTACTGACAATCACTGCAAGTTAGAAAGTCCCAAGAGACAGACGTGAATGAAAGCAGTCGGGACATTGTGATGTGTTTTCCAGTGATGACTGGTAGGTGGAACGATGATTGATAATTATGATGATTGATGTATTATATTCGCCTATGACCATGATGTAAATAAGTATATGTGAGGAATGTGGAAGTCCTTGATTACTGTGTATAGATATGTGCGCCATGAGCGATAGATGTAAGTTAGGTTCATGGATTCGTAGCGAGAGTGAGTACTGTGTAATACGGTGGAGGTGTGTTACCGTAGGATGTGTGGTCAGTGAAATGTGAACTATTGTGTGTACGCTTGATGGTTTGTAATGAGGGGTGAAGTGAATAGAAATGGTATGGTATTATACCAATGTAATGTTATTTTTATAGGTGCCGGGGTCGGGCCGAGAAGCCACCCGCGGTGAGCGAGCAGCACAGGGGAGAGGCCAGCATAGGGCCGAAGGCTACGCATAGGCCAGTGGAGTGAAGCTGTCGAGCAGGACAGGAGGAACGCATGAGTCGTGGTAGTCTGGCCACAGACAGGGATGTGTATAGAGATGTTAATGTGCTCTTAAGATGTACTACATGTGATATTAATATACTGTGCCATTGAGATACTAATGTGAATTGAACTATTAACGTGCTATGGCCATGTTGAGGTGCTATTGGAAGGCTAAGGTGTTATTGCCGTAGGGAGGTGCTATTGAGAGACTGCGGTGCGAAAGAAATACTAATGTGTTATTAAGACATTGAGTGGAGCGGCTGAAGCCGAAGTGTCTTAAAAGTAACTACCGGGTTGTGGACCCGAGGAAGAGTGCTTGAGGGAAGCAGGCCGTTGGACGGCAGTTGAATAGAGTAATATAATGTATGTAATTGTATCTTTATCTTTATGTTTAATAAATGTGTGAGTCTGATGGGTTGTTCTGTTAAGTGTTATACGTGTTCGTTCGTGATTGTTGTCCTGTTATAATTATTACATCTCCCAGTCCGGGATTTGTGACAGAGGGCCCTCCAGAAAGGAAAAATCTCCACATGTCTTCATATCTCTTGCCCGCCAGCGGCTCACACAATGATAAACCAGACTGGTCAAGTTGGAGTTTCTACTCTTGTGTTCATGAGGAAGAAAAGTGAAGTGGACGAGTGGAAAGATAACTCTACCACTGTTTAAAGAACAAAATGACCCAAGTCGCATTTCCTGCAAATTTCATTCTTGGAATAATTTTCTCCAATTCTTCTGATCTGAAGGAAATTTTAATGTTTGAGAGGAGGTGGAGGAGGAAGGGATAAACCACATCACTGCACGCCCCTGAATTATGAACGGAAAATGTGTTGTTATTGTTGTTGTTATCTTGATTTGAAAAGGCAAGAGAGAACAGGACAGAGAACACACAATTGGACAGTGAAGGGAGAGAAAGAGTTGATGACTTGATGATTTCAATTTGGGAAATGTAAACAATCCGCCGCCAGCAGTATCCCCCTCCCCCCAGGGTTGGTTTGGGACGAGACAAGAAACAAGAAAAGGGCGGAGACATCGGGCGAATTATTCATGACTGTAAAGTACACCTGAACCAACATACAGCCGCCTTGACGGACGGACGGACGGACGGACGGACAGCTCTGTCGCCTTAGTTCATTATCATTAGTTTCTACATCGTAAAACTCCAAAGTTGTAAGGGGTTTGGGGCAACTGATCAACTAGATCTATCGCTATTTCTTTTGATCTAGCAGTGAATTCGTAGAAAGTAGACACGTTAAAGCCTGTACCGGTAGTGCACAGAGATATGGACCTTTTTTTTTTCCCGTGCCTTTCGTTCCACTCCAGCTACACAAACATGATCCTTCGGTGTCAGCGGTCCCTGGATCAGGCGTAAACCTAGGCAGTTTTACTATGGTAGGCCCAAGGAGCTTGGGTAGGCCTCGGCGTAAACCCTTCTCTGAGGCTGATACGATCATCTCGTGGTGTGGCGACGCGACGGAGAGGGAAGCAGTCAGTCCTTCAGATCGACACTTGGTGCGCTTGTGTTCAGTGGCCCACTGTCGTGTAGCGGGTCAGGACAGGACTGGTGGGGTGACAATGTTTGTTGTGTCTTAATCCAACAGGTGAAACTTGTGACTGCTCGAGCCAGCACGTTACCCGAACGTGGGGGACACAATCGTATCCAGTGTGTTACCGTTGATTCAGGTTGGTGATCCTTTTTTGTCATTCATATTTCATTTTCAATAAATTTATCCTGTACAGAATACACGAAAAGTAAAGTTGTGTTGTCAAGTTCGTATTTCGTTCACATACGTTCTTGACCTGAAGACACAGTATCGCGCGGTGTTTCATTCATTGGTCACATACAATCTCACGCCACGAGCCAGATTCACGAGTCACTCTTTTTGTCTGTCTGCCCTCAACTTTCCTAGACCAGTGTGGCCGTGTTGTTGGACATTAGAGAGGACACAGAGATCTCCTAGGTAGATTAGTCCAGTATTTTCTTCTGGTCACCAAAGTCCGTCCACTCCTGTGTGGTCAAGGACAGACGTCACGGAACATTTAGTAATGTCACTCGGTGCAACACGTTTTTCACACTTTCTGTATAGATCTAGATTTCTAGTAATACTTAGAAATGGATTTTCTGTCTGTGAGAAGGGGCGGAGAATGGGAGTTTTAATTGCTTTTTTTTGGGGGGGGGGGAGGATTGAATTAAAAATGGATGTTAATTTCAGCAGTGTATTATAATACATCTGTTGTAAGACTCTGGTGCAAAATATTGGTTAGATGTATTTTTGTAGGGGAAAGAGGGGGGGGGGGGGTAGAGCGAGGGCTAAATTACTGTTGCTGCCTTGGCTGGAGGTTTGTAATAACATTTTTTGTCAAAACTCAATGTAAAAGAAAAACCTCAGTCTGTGCTCACAAAGTGGATTAGACTTTGTATTAATACCAAATCTGCGATCCAACGAAAATTGTATGGTTGTCCTGTAGTGAATGTCTCAGACATTGGGGTGGCGTGGGGGAGGGGGGGGGGATTTCGTTCGTTTACTAAACAAGAATCTGTCGCGTATTATGGGGGGGGGGGGGGAGAACGAACTTCAATTTGTTCCAGGAGATGCAGGAATTATCTGGCCCTGCGCCTCGTTTTGTTCTCTCTGTAGGTCTAGGTGTAGGTCTTGTATTAGGATGATCACATAAAAATAAAATCTTAGTGGTACACACGGTAACCCAACAGATATAGGAACACACTAACTATGGTGGAAAATGAATTTGATCCTGATTGGCACAGTCGCTGTGTTTTCCAGAAGATGGCGCAGGCACCCCCCCCCCCCCCCACACACACACACATCGTATGTACATTGCAATACATCCCTTGTTCCCTCAACCAACACCTTTAACAGGCGGATTCCATTGCTGGTTAGGCACCAATGCCATTGTTACTGTTGTTTCTGCTTTATTTATTTTTGTCAACTGTGTAATCTGACCTATTTTTAACTGGCAGTGGCAATCTTGTTTCACTTGGTTGACGATGTATGCTGCCCTCTCGTGTGTGGCACGTACATGCGAGATGTATTATAAAATTATGTATGTGTGCATATGCGTGTCTGCTTACGCGGAAGTTTAGCAGTGTTCGTATCTAGTGTGAAATGTTCTGCGTCGTGGTCATTATATTATAGCGCTTACTCTCATAATATACTCCCATACTCTCATATAGGAGTACATGTCCAACTCCCGTACAGGAATATACATGCAGGACTTGGGGTGGACTTTGCTTGTTTTTGGTGTATGTTGTAAGACGTGATCTGTTCCCACTGTCATTTTGTTAAGGTATCCTTTTCTCTGGCTCATAAAATATCTGGGGCGGTCAATGACATTCTTGGGTTGTCTGGTAACTAGGTAGTGTGTGCTGTGTCGATCATTGTAGGAATGTGGCCCTGGTCTTAGAATGACGTCAGATTAGGCTAAAGATCGAGAAAGAAATGACGTAGGACAGAAAGAGCACAGGGAACGCGCAGAGTGGAAATCCATGTAGGGAGGCCACCACGAGGTTGTAACAGTGTGATAGATTGGCAAGGTATAACTAGTAGTTATAATAATATTGTGCCTATAACTAGCGTGGGAAGATAGTTAACGGCGGGGAGACAGAGTCATTGTAGGCCAGAGGGGGAAAGTATGGGATGCAACTGAAACGCTTTGACACCCGAAAAGGGTAGTGTTTACTTGACCGCCGTACTTGTCGATCAGATCACCTGGGAATTGCTTGGGGGGGTAGAGCTGTTTCAATAGTATTTGACGTGGAGCCGACGGGGGTGGCTATTAGGATAACTAATGCACACTCGGTGGGCGTCTTGGGACGCTACCTGACTGGGTATAAATCCCCGAACGCTCCTTCCAACTTCAGACCGCTGAGAGCACTCACCAGCTTCGTGCCGAAGAGGAGACCACAACTGCAACTGTAACTTTGTACTAGTCTTGTGAGTGGGGAAGGTCAGGGAACCCGCAAACATCCTTTGTCAGAGCGTGGTATCTTTGGTATCTTGTCGGCATTTGGGCTGTTGCTGAGTGGTAAGTTAATTGTACGATGTATGTGTATTTTACTTAATGTTCATGATTGTAGAACCTAAATCTAGTGGGTTTACTTTGGTATAACTACTGCCTCTGAGAGAGTCACGGAAACGCCGTTATATATATGTTACGAAACCTTATAGGATGGGGTCCGTTAGAGAGAGCGTTATTCTTCGTGGGGAACGTGTAAATATCATTAAAACTGTATTGATCGTTTATTCTATTGCCTATATGGGAGCCTATGGAGTATGGGAGCTGCAGCCTGACTTATAACAGTGTCAGCGGTTAAAAGTGTTAATGATGAATATCCGTCATGGAGTAAGTATGGAAGTCATGCCTTCCAGCAGTAGATTAGGACTTTGCGATTGTTTTTCTACAGAGGAGGAAGAACAACACCTTCTTGGCTTCTCAACTTCTTGTACTTTGATTAACGACATCGTGGCTTCTTGGCTTCCCGACCTATTGGTACCTGCCGATACCTGTTGATCTAACTGCGCAGTCAAGCCAGGGTAGAGAGGAAGAACCAGTGCCCAGATAGCGCCATACACCCCTAAAGGAGAGGTTTCCTTATGCTGAATGTTCCCATGTGTTTTATAAAATGTGCTAGAGATTGAATATTACGAAGCCATTTAATTAGCATGTACTGATTTGCATCAACTTCATTCCATCGAAATTCACATGAAATTGTATGACCTATGTTCCTATTATTATTGAATGAATTAATAATTATTGTATATATGTAAGCAATACAGATATCGTTTGTTATAACTTATAGAAGAGAGATAGTCGATTATTTAGTGTGTTTGTGCCGTGCCCATCACGGCTGGTGTCAGAAGAAAGTTAGTGAGAGAAAGTGGAAACATCACAGAGGTGTTTCTATCACGACAGAAGGTTCCTTCAGTGCGGGACAGCAGACACCAGCAGCTTGAATGTCATTGGAGAATGGGGGATCAAATGAACCAGATATTTATTTAAACTTCTGTCACACCAGTCTGTCACATTGTGACCTGCCATGCCACTGAAGTATTTGGATAAGGCTTAGACAGCGATTGGAGGGTGACCTACATAGCCCCCAGGTGTACCCAAAATAAAGCATGAATTTGTTCCAGAAGGGCTCGCGTGTACGTCACATTTTGACTAATTGGGACACTCAAAACATCAGCGCAGACGCAAGAATCCCTTCTTAATAGGACACCAGAGATTTTTCTTATAACAGCGGAGAGAAAATCCAATGGACAATTACCAAGATATCCCTCCGAAAGCTGGGCAGTTACTTTAATGTCCTTTCCAAAGATGGAAAATTAAGAAAATATCCCCCCCCCCCCCCCCCGTAAAGATGGACAATATCTGAAATGTCCCTCACCTCCTAAACATGGACAATTACTAAAATGCCCCCCCCCCCCCCCCATGAACAATTACTAGAATGTCGTCGTCCCGAGCTCCGTCTCTTTTTACTCAGAGCACCAGGTCGTCCCGTCAGCCAGTGGACTTAAGACACTTGTGACTTGCCCGAACTGGTGAGACAAACGAGTTTCAGTAAGGGCCAGTAACTCTACCGTCCGCCTCTCACATTGAAGCAGAGACAAAACAGTCGTGACTCAGTGCGTCAGCAGACAAGGTAACCATCATTGAGACACACACGGGGACAATCGCTGAAACCATGAAATGATATAACGGTTGTTTAATCTTGATCATGATTCTTTTATGTTCATGTAACAAACTGTACCACAACGACAATGGGGAAATGATACAAAAACATTCTCTGTGTCGCCAGCGCAGGACATTTTCAGTTGTCATAGATCATTTACGTCTTGCCCTGTGGTCGGCCTAACTTAGATCAATTTTGCTTAGCCACAGGGCTGACGAGCCAATCAAATCATCAAAATTTGCATGCGTACAGAGATGATTTTTGTTGTTGTTGTTTTTTGTACTGGTCATCAAGCGCTCTCAGATGAATCGAAGCTCAGGCTGGATAGGGGGTGTGAAGAGGGGGGCTGGGGAGGGGAGCGAGTAAAGGCCACAGACAGTCGGGGCAGGATATGAATGATGATGACACCATTGTTCTCGGCTTTTGTGTGTGTGTGTGGGGGGGGGGTAGGATAGGGGGCATGGCGGTGGAGTAGAGACACTCATTCCCCCTGGAGGCCATTGGTGGAGTAGAGACACTCATTCCCCCTGGAGGCCATTGGTGGAGTAGAGACACTCATTCCCCCTGGAGGCCATTGGTGGAGTAGAGACACTCATTCCCCCTGGAGGCCATTGGTGGAGTAGAGACACTCATTCCCCCTGGAGGCCATTCTTAAAGTTTGTACGTAATTGAAGCCAAGCAGAAGAAAAGCCTACATTAGGGGTGGGGATGAGGAAAAAATCGCCAAAATGGAGGACACGCACGCACGCACGCACGCACGTATGTATGTAAGGATGGCCCCGCCAGTGTGGAAGGATCGAGAATATTCAAATATACGTGTACTGTCGCTGTAAGTTACAAAACTCGTGTACCTGCTGAGTGAACCATTTTGCAGGAGAGAGAAAGAACAAAACAAAAAAACTTTGTTGAGCTGGTGGCGTCAACACGTTAAACTGTTGTTGTTCTGGTTTACGCGTCACCGGTAGGTTTTGATCACGCATGAAACCAGTGGGGGTTTCAGTTCAGACCCAGTAAGTCATTAGAAAGCTGGAATTATGATTTGAGGTCTTTATTTTAGGAGGTTCGCTGCCCTTGGCATTTACACCTCACTTTACTTGTTTTATTATTTCTTGTTCTGGCGGGGGGGGGGGGGGGGAGATGATATGGATACATTTTAATCTATTAATTTCAATTTTGCCCGGGCAGCGGCCTTTCGGCCTGCTCTTTACGATTTCCAAGTAAAACAATGTTCCCTATCCCATAATTCTTTGGGCCAAACTTCAGGTCGGTGCGTTGTGTAGTTTCCGAGACCATAGGACTATTAGGGGTTTTGTTGTAGCTTTATTATATAGATTCTACTTAATCCTAACCCTTCGCGATGTACAAAATAAACACCCCAAAATCAGTATATTATTATTAATCACCGTGTCCCCGCAGTTTTGCCACTGTCATTTGTCTATAAATTCCGTGTGAAATTTGCAATTCGCTCTGTTGAAAAACTACTGAATCCCGTGATGTATGCAGGGCCGATGTTAGAATTCTGTGGCGTGGCGACTTCAGTGGCCTTGCTCCGCTGTCCAGCCATGACAATGTGGCCAGTCTCCCGTCTTCAGGCTCAGGTATTCTGTCCATGGGGTGAAAAGGTCAAGAGCGTAGGGTGAGATTGGGGAGGGGCAGTGAATCATTGTCATCCGTGAGGACCACAATATTTTAATGGAGTCACTGGTGTGTCAGTATGACCTGTATTCAGTGTGCAGGCCCTCAGAGCCAACCTCAGTGCTAAAGTACTCGATCCGTCATTCATTCTCTTGGCTGAAATTAGTCTCCTCTGTTCTGTCCTTTCTCTTGTTGACAGATTATAATTATATTTTAATCAGACATTGATAGATGATAGAGTACCGTGTGGCTGAAAGGTGTGTTGGAGAGAATGAAAACGAGGCTAACACGGAAATGCGTCATCAGTTTTTGATGTTATCTCTCATCATTTCATGTCCATGGCCTTTAAACCTTAACCGAAGAACTACATGGATATACACATGTAGTATTTTTACATCCTGAATAACTATCCATGAATGTGTGAGTGAGTGTGAGTGTGTGTTTTATCGAATGAATTTATTCGTGTGTGCTTGTTTTTGATTCGTGGGTGAAATGAAGCGCTTAGAGGCTAGACGGTTAATGGGATGGAGCGCTCTGTCATTATAATGCGATGTATTTTATTCACTGTCATTTAAATGTATGTTGATTACATCCCTGTCATTTCCCAAGGAAGTAAGCTGACTACATGCACTCACATGCATACTCGGGATTGATCGTGAACTTACTGTATGAATCTGTCCCGTGCTAAACTGATAGTCAATAAGAAAAGGTTTTGTATGTATGGGGAAAAGAGGGGGGGGGGGATTTGTCAGTGTCATAGAAAATTTCACTGTAGGGGAAAACATAATTAAACTCCTTGTGAACTTTTAGGTCGACCATCAAACACACAGTAAACAATACATGTGGTGGGGGAGAGGTGGATGGAGGATGAAAACTCAACTGTTTTTCCAGGAGCCGCGGGGCCGCCAGGCAGTTTTCACTTAGCCAAGCACAGGCACGAACAAATTCAGATTTGATTATCGGGAAAAGTCAGGCCAAAAAAATGTCCGTGTTATCTCTGAAGAGAAAGAGAACCGAAACATCAAATGTAGACTGCAGAGAGGAAACCGCCAATGGCGGTTAAGGAGTGCTGTCCGGTGCAAAGTCTCTCCAGTGTAAGGACAGTAGGTTTAAGCCCTGTGTAGGTGACTATATCAGTAGTGTCAGTGTTGTATCTGAGTGGTGTTTCAGCCCAACTGTCTATCAAACAATAGTTATCTTCTTTCTGACTGATATCGTATCACGAAAGGAATTCTTTCAAAAGGGAGTGAGGGAGATAAGTCACTTCAACATCACTTAAAACTGGGATTGTGTCTGACCTATGAACTCCTCTAATTGCCACCAGCTAACAAAAACAGATATACCATTCAAGTGTCGTGGTGACACAGTTAGCGAGAGGTAGACCACATGTGCGGGGACCAAACTATGGGCAATCTACATTGAGTGGCCTGTGACATGTATGGATGATACATTGACTCATCCAGTGAATTATACAAAAGGTCATTCAGAAAGGGAAAAAAAGGGGGGGGGGGGAAATCTGGAGAGCGTACACGTATATGTTGGATGAACTACGAGTGGCTAATGTGGTTACTGCGTGGGTTCAATAGTAACTCCCTTAAGGATACACAGGATTAACAAACACAGGGTTCTGCTGGCAATCTTATTTATTCAAAAAGCCTAACAACGGTATCACTACCAAACAAAAAAAAAAGCCAAAAAAATGAAACCCAGAAAAAGAAGAAGCCCAAAAAAAAAGAAACCCAACCAGCCATAAGCTGGAACAAGAGAAAAAGACGAAAATATGATTAGGATATAATGACAACATTAATCAGGCAATCAATGGTGGACATACATAGTAATAGGATTAAGTATTAAATCAAGCAACAACAACATAATATAGAATTTAAGCAATAACCAACTGGATATGTATGCATGGAATAAAATAGCGCTAAGGTTAATGAATAACAACTACAAGTGGCTATATCATATACACAAGGAGTTTCCTAGTACACTGGCAACATAAACTAATTAATGTACTAATCAAAGTATGAAGGACATAACAAATGAAGGGGCAAGAACACAATAGTTTCGCTCCACTGAGCCGGTGTACAACACATCCAGAGTGGCCATTCCATTTAATAACGCAGTGGCCAACATGGCCCACTGACCGTCCATAACACAGACGCTGCATCCCAATGCAGGCCATCCTCATAGGCCCACTCCCATTATTAGTACTAACCCGCCCCAGGGCTATTGTATTGGTTACTTCCCTTCCCAATCGATACTGAAGGGTCATGCCCTTTGACCTTAGCCGCGGAGCTATGCCGCCAGGCTAACATGCGTATGACACACCACTAGATACATAAAGTAATGTGTACATTCCTTAAAATGAAACTGTCCTTCACACACTTACGAAACTCATATAGAAGCATGATACATCTGGATAACTATAATACATGCACATGATATATATATATATGTCGGCGAGACTCATTGCAACATGTGTAGACTCATTGAAACATTGTTCATCCACCGCCGCACATAGAACAATCCTGGGGCTCACCCATGTGAGGCCCAACTAATATTATACATCTCCAATACATGTAATTAATTACACATCTTAAACACTAAACACGCAATCACAATCACACTGCTCTCTATAGCATAGTGGTACTGGCAAGGTACACAAATACCCGTAATACAATCAAGCGTATAGTGCCGCTCGCTGTAACATAAGCCATCCACATCAACATGTCAGGAAATCCTCACTGCCTACCACAACAAGGCAATGCTACACATACACTATATATATGCACACAAGCAAATCTTGATAGCTTGGTTAGCGAGCCATCATTATCATCTAGCACCGCAAACGTTAACTTTGACAATAAAGTCACAATATCAAGACACTGTACTGCAAAGCGCATCTTACACGAATAATGACAATGGCAATTACCGTTGAGCCGGACTCATAATGGTCTCTGTAGATCAGCATTCTCTACGCGGCATCCAAGAAAGGGGGGGGGGGTGCGCAAATTAAAGTCACTTCTAATATAATAGTCTCCAACTTACCCAAAGTTTCTCTGCTACTGGCGCAACTGGACTAGGCCATGTCTTGGGCGAGGCGCGCCACGGCAGGCCGCCGCCGGCCTAGCTTCACCGTGCTGTCGGCTCTTGTCTCCTGCGTCTATGATGGAGTGTGTTGACCACTCGAACCGCATCTTATTTATGAGCCCGCGCGGACGTCCGAGAGAGCTATTACGTAGCCCGTGTTGCACAAGTGAAAGGCTCGGACATGGAGTCCAGCCCGACAACATAACCGGTTAGGGTCCTAACACAATCGAATTTACAGTACGGTTAAAAGGGTGCACACAAAAGTCAATTAGGTATCCCAGTAAACTGCAGAAATTACTCTAACGACCCCTCCAGCAATAATTGAATAAATTTGACCCAGGTTGGATTTATCGGGGATAACATGCGTCTAACTCGTGGTTTACTTTAAATCCGAGATCCTCTTATTAATTATTTCAATAGGATATGTGCATCAAAGTACAACAAAATTGGTACCATTATAAAGTAGAAACTTGCTGCTAAAATTCTAACTGACTACTTATACCAGAAACCCGGGAATAGTTTTAATATAAATTTTCAAAGTGTCAGGACTAACAACATTCGACAATTTTGTGCGGGATACTTTCGTCCATTAATACGACGTATCTCCATTGATAACAAACGTTATCATGAGTACCCATTTTGTACCGATAGGGTATTGTCTACTCTCAAAAATGAATTCGGGTTCCCGTCTTTCTGTCGGTGGATAACAACGAGTGAGCGAGTTGTAAGAAACTCAAAGCCATGATATAAGAGTTGGAAGCCCGGTACATTTCCAACTGACTAATCAAAATGCGCGCTTTTCACCGTGATGTGAATAACGGGTCCCGCGCTAGTATTACAAGGGAAATAATCCAATTAATGGTACTCGGCCAAGTGTCCATAAACTACTATGAGTGGCCGTCCCTCACTCACGCACTAGAGTTACCATGAAAGCACATATTAAAAATAGAAAATCGTTCATCCTCTCACATTCTCCCCTGCTAAGTCACGTAGTCCCTTACGTGACACATACATCAATTCAAAGGTTTACAAAAGACCACTGAAGGTATAAACAAACTCTAAGGGGCTATGATACCATCACTTAGAGTAGAACAATTGCAAATTACACACGGTGAACCGAAGTACAACAATGGTCCATCCTCTTTATAACCACTAACAGGTGGCGTGAACCGGCTAAGTTACTACTGGCATCCTGAAGATGTACACAACAGTCTCAGCTCTGGCTGTAGTAAGTTACATCATATGGACAAAACAACAGGTCCCAGACCTGCAACGGTGGTCCCAGACCACTATCAGGGTTAACGTAGGATCGAACAGTACAAAAAAATGCAATATGCTATAAGGGCACTAGGGCAATGAAAAAGGTAAGGTCAACATAGGCATAAAAGTAATTGTAATTAAGCTGTGGAGAAAGCCAACATGGGCATACTCTCTAACTTAAAATCTTGAGGCGGAGCTCCCTTGGATTCGGTGGTCTATCATCTGGCCTGATGGAAACTCGGGGGGGGGGGGGGGGGGGGGGTCTTGATGGGTGCGCTCCCCTGCTCTTTCTGCACTCACAGTCAATGTCTAATGTTAATCACCAATAAGAGTCAGAGGTCCAATCTCTGGGGTTGTCTGTGTGGGCGGCTGGACCGTCGCACAGGAGGTAGGCGCTGGGAAGTTGTCATCCCAGGTTGAGGGTCCGGTCGGGCTGCAGGTGGCTGGCAAGGGTGGTGAGCCGGGAAGTACCAAACATCGGTCGACGCAGGCAGTGGAGGCGGGTGCTGTGGATGTGTGTTGACCACTGGGGGGTGAAACAACCGCAAGAGGTCTCCGTTGACCGCAGAGGCATCTCCATCTGGGTTTCTGATGGTAAAGTAACCACCATGAGGCGGGGGAACAGACAGGACGGTGTGCACAGGAACGGGATACAGGTCCTGAATCTTGAGTTGATGTTGGAGGGCGTTGGTCTTCGTGGCTCCATGGTTCCTATGGGGTGGGGCAGGGGTTGGCTGGCTGGCTGGGCCTCAAACTAAAAATTTCCATGGCTGGGTTTTCTACACTACAAACTAACCCTTCTGTGTATCCCACTTCTGACACCAGAAAATGTTGGATGAACTACGAGTGGCTTAATGTGGTTACTGCGTGGGTTCAATAGTAACTCCCTTAAGGATACACAGGATTAACAAACACAGGGTTCTGCTGGCAATCTTATTTATTCAAAAAGCCTAACAACGGTATCACTACCAAACAAAAAAAAAAGCCAAAAAAATGAAACCCAGAAAAAGAAGAAGCCCAAAAAAAAAGAAACCCAACCAGCCATAAGCTGGAACAAGAGAAAAAGACGAAAATATGATTAGGATATAATGACAACATTAATCAGGCAATCAATGGTGGACATACATAGTAATAGGATTAAGTATTAAATCAAGCAACAACAACATAATATAGAATTTAAGCAATAACCAACTGGATATGTATGCATGGAATAAAATAGCGCTAAGGTTAATGAATAACAACTACAAGTGGCTATATCATATACACAAGGAGTTTCCTAGTACACTGGCAACATAAACTAATTAATGTACTAATCAAAGTATGAAGGACATAACAAATGAAGGGGCAAGAACACAATAGTTTCGCTCCACTGAGCCGGTGTACAACACATCCAGAGTGGCCATTCCATTTAATAACGCAGTGGCCAACATGGCCCACTGACCGTCCATAACACAGACGCTGCATCCCAATGCAGGCCATCCTCATAGGCCCACTCCCATTATTAGTACTAACCCGCCCCAGGGCTATTGTATTGGTTACTTCCCTTCCCAATCGATACTGAAGGGTCATGCCCTTTGACCTTAGCCGCGGAGCTATGCCGCCAGGCTAACATGCGTATGACACACCACTAGATACATAAAGTAATGTGTACATTCCTTAAAATGAAACTGTCCTTCACACACTTACGAAACTCATATAGAAGCATGATACATCTGGATAACTATAATACATGCACATGATATATATATATATGTCGGCGAGACTCATTGCAACATGTGTAGACTCATTGAAACATTGTTCATCCACCGCCGCACATAGAACAATCCTGGGGCTCACCCATGTGAGGCCCAACTAATATTATACATCTCCAATACATGTAATTAATTACACATCTTAAACACTAAACACGCAATCACAATCACACTGCTCTCTATAGCATAGTGGTACTGGCAAGGTACACAAATACCCGTAATACAATCAAGCGTATAGTGCCGCTCGCTGTAACATAAGCCATCCACATCAACATGTCAGGAAATCCTCACTGCCTACCACAACAAGGCAATGCTACACATACACTATATATATGCACACAAGCAAATCTTGATAGCTTGGTTAGCGAGCCATCATTATCATCTAGCACCGCAAACGTTAACTTTGACAATAAAGTCACAATATCAAGACACTGTACTGCAAAGCGCATCTTACACGAATAATGACAATGGCAATTACCGTTGAGCCGGACTCATAATGGTCTCTGTAGATCAGCATTCTCTACGCGGCATCCAAGAAAGGGGGGGGGGTGCGCAAATTAAAGTCACTTCTAATATAATAGTCTCCAACTTACCCAAAGTTTCTCTGCTACTGGCGCAACTGGACTAGGCCATGTCTTGGGCGAGGCGCGCCACGGCAGGCCGCCGCCGGCCTAGCTTCACCGTGCTGTCGGCTCTTGTCTCCTGCGTCTATGATGGAGTGTGTTGACCACTCGAACCGCATCTTATTTATGAGCCCGCGCGGACGTCCGAGAGAGCTATTACGTAGCCCGTGTTGCACAAGTGAAAGGCTCGGACATGGAGTCCAGCCCGACAACATAACCGGTTAGGGTCCTAACACAATCGAATTTACAGTACGGTTAAAAGGGTGCACACAAAAGTCAATTAGGTATCCCAGTAAACTGCAGAAATTACTCTAACGACCCCTCCAGCAATAATTGAATAAATTTGACCCAGGTTGGATTTATCGGGGATAACATGCGTCTAACTCGTGGTTTACTTTAAATCCGAGATCCTCTTATTAATTATTTCAATAGGATATGTGCATCAAAGTACAACAAAATTGGTACCATTATAAAGTAGAAACTTGCTGCTAAAATTCTAACTGACTACTTATACCAGAAACCCGGGAATAGTTTTAATATAAATTTTCAAAGTGTCAGGACTAACAACATTCGACAATTTTGTGCGGGATACTTTCGTCCATTAATACGACGTATCTCCATTGATAACAAACGTTATCATGAGTACCCATTTTGTACCGATAGGGTATTGTCTACTCTCAAAAATGAATTCGGGTTCCCGTCTTTCTGTCGGTGGATAACAACGAGTGAGCGAGTTGTAAGAAACTCAAAGCCATGATATAAGAGTTGGAAGCCCGGTACATTTCCAACTGACTAATCAAAATGCGCGCTTTTCACCGTGATGTGAATAACGGGTCCCGCGCTAGTATTACAAGGGAAATAATCCAATTAATGGTACTCGGCCAAGTGTCCATAAACTACTATGAGTGGCCGTCCCTCACTCACGCACTAGAGTTACCATGAAAGCACATATTAAAAATAGAAAATCGTTCATCCTCTCACATATACTTTTCAATAATGGTCATAAAATATAAAATTGGGTTTTCATTCCTGTTTTTCTGCAAACTGCAAATTAAATTGTTGGATTGAACAGCAACAACAGCAAACAACAAAAATGTTTCCACTGAGACAGTCAAATGCCACCACGAGTTTTAGAGTTTTCAGTTTTAGGAGATCAGGGCCTTACCGAAGACATTCACCATTCTGATGGCCGTGCGCTCGTGCAGACGAGGGGGAGGGGGGGGGGGCTCACGTGAAGAGTTGGATAAGCTTACATGGAGGAAAGGGTGGGGGAGAGGGTTAAATTGTCAAAATCCAGAGTCCGTTGGCGCCCAATTTAGAGATGAGACCGGGTTGGTAAAGTGCACTGAATGAAATGTAGGTCAGACGGTAACCGACTTGTGGGGCACGCTGCTGTCCGAGATACAAACATTCTGCTCATAACATCCCAAAAAATCTGACCAGTAACACATAGATCAACTGCGCCCATTACATTGTGGGCCAAGGGTAGAGAAAATGAGAGAACAAAGGTCGGGGATTCGAAGGGAAGGGACACAACAAATTGATCATATCTGGAGTAAAGTGCAAGGATTGGCTACTGGTGACGTTAATCTTGAACTTTTAAACTTATCAGTTGAAGCTGCACATGAAAACAGAGGCAAAAAAAATGGACAAACCTGTACTGGCATGTTTATAGATATAAATGCTTCAGACTGTCCAATAGGATCGACGTGCGTGATAATTTCATTTAGGACTGGTGAAGACTGATAGTACAGCTGAGTGATAACACAGTTTGAACTGACAGTTTATTGATTTTGATAAACGTATTGAGAGAAGCTACAAGTAGGTCATTCTAAAATGATAGGAAATTAAATTCCTTGAACAGGGTGGCTAAGAATGAGGAAGTGCAAGCCATTAGTTTCTGTCTGATGAAGGTATAACGTGAGGACACACAAGTAGCTAAATGAATACATCCTGAATGGAAGAGTAATCAACTCCACCAGAACTGTTGTTGAGAAAAACTGAGTTCTGCGAGTATTTTAGAAAAAAAAATTAAGTGGTGGACCAAATGAAATGACAGAAATAATCAGTTTGTTTCGTCGTGTGGAAGTTAGACTTTTCTTTCTTCGAAATGTTGGAAGGTCCTAGACACGCTCAAAAGGTTATCTAATAAAACTGGAGTGAGACCATTCCTTTCTTTCTGGGCATAAATTGATCTAGGCTTCTAAAGAAGAGCCCCTGCGTGATGTGCCAAAGGCACTCATTTTTACGTTCAGTCACTGCTATAGATGGGATTCTTTGAGTCAAAGGCCAGCGTGTATTAGAATGATTATTGTTTCGCTTCCTTTCGGCCTCGGTAAAAACTTGTATGTTTTTGTCGTTTGTAAACTGTAGCATGTAGGCTATCGTCATCATTGCCTTTCTCACCCTGGATCAGGGTATAGGCCACCAACAAACACTTTCCATCCCTCTCTATCATGGGCCAGCCTCTTTACATTATTCCAAGTCTTTCCGCTTCGTTGCACATCATTTTCTCTGGCTCTTCTCCACGTTCCGCGCGGCCTTCCTCTTGATCTCTTGCCCTGGGGATTCCAATCCAATACCTTCTTCATGATGCTGTTTCCTGGCCCCCTGAGAGTGTGGCCGATCCATCTCCATCGCCTCCTACCAATTTCCTCTCTGACTGGGCTCTGTCTTGTTCTTTTCCATACAATTTCATTGCTGACCTTGTCTGTCCATCTTATCTTAAGTAGCTTCCTCAAACATCTGTTGGTGAAAACTTGGATTCTCTTTATGCAGGCCTGGGACGCATTCCAAGTCTCACATCCATACAACAGGACTGACTTCACGTTCGAGTTGAATATCCTCAGCTTTGTTTTTAGAGATATATCCTTGGTTCTCCAAACTTGCTTAAGGACGTGAAAGCTGCCTGTGCCTTTCCAATTCGGGCTTTGACTTCTGCCTCTGTTCCTCCCTTATTGTCAATGATACTACCAAGATAGCAGAAGGACTCTACATCTTCCAGTGGTTGATCTCCTACTCTGACTTGTTCGCTTGGGGGTGCAACAATTTTTAGGACCTTCGACTTCGCAGGATGTATCCTCAATCCAATAGATTCTGAAATTTTGTTTAGAGCTGTAGTCTTTGCTTGCATCTGGTCGTGCGTGTGCGACAATAGTGCCAAGTCATCTGCAAAATCTAGATCGTCCAACTGTGTCCATGGGGTCCATTGTATGCCATTTCTTCCTCCACTGGTGGTTTCTTTCATAAGCCAATCAATCACCAGAATAAACAGAAATGGGGACAGCAAACAACCCTGCCTAACACCAGTCTTGATATCAAAGCTGTCAGTAAGCTCACCATCGTGTACGACTCTGCAACTTGTCCCCTCGTACATGCTCTTGATAAGATTCACCATCTTCTCTGGGATTCCATAATGTCTCAATATTCTCCACAGTGTTTCTCTATCGATGCTATCAAAGGCCTTCTCGTAGTCAAGGAAGTTCACTATCAGTTGGGAGTTCCACTCTAGCGACTGCTCTACTAGGATTCTCAGCGTGGCGATCTGGTCGGTGGTTGATCGATTACTCCTGAAACCAGCTTGCTCCTCACGAAGTTTTGGGTCTGTTGCATTCTGTATTCGCTTGAGAATAATGCGATTGAAAACCTTTCCTGGGATGGAGAGAAGTGTGATTCCTCTGTAGTTACTACAATTGCTGAGGTCCCCTTTTTTTGGAAGCTTCACGAGGTGTCCTTCCTTCCAGTCCTTCGGAAACTTGCCTCCGATCCAAATCCTCGAGAATAGTGAGTGCAGACCCTCTGCAGCCCCAGCAGCATCTGCCTTCAGCGCCTCTGGTGGGATCTGGTCTGGTCCAGCTGCCTTGCCTCGGTTTAACTGCTTTATGGCATCACTAATCTCTGCTTTAGTCGGAGGGGCGCAACTGATCGGTAAATCATTTCTTGCGGGTAGAATGTCGGGTGGGTTGCTTGGTGGAGGTCTGTTCAAGAGGCTGTTCAAATGTTCTATCCATCTTTTTGCCTGAGCTTCCTTTCCAAAAATAGCCTTCCTGTTGTAATCCTTGACAGGAACTTCAGGTTTTCCATATTTTCCAGCAAGAGTCTTTGTAGTCTGGTAGAGGATCCTCATGTGTCCTCCTGTTGCTGCCTTCTCTGCTTTCTCTGCTAACATTCCTATGAACTCCTCTTTGTCTTTTTTAATTGATTTTTTGACCTCTTTAGCTGATGCTCGGTACTCTTCCTGGTTACCAACTCTTGAGCTTCTTGTACGACTTGCATTTACCTGTTCTTTTAGGTCTCTTCTTATCCTTATCAAGTCCAGTGATTTTTGACTGATCCATTCCTTGTGTTCCACTTTCTTTTCCCCAAGAACATCCTGACATGTCAATGTAAATACTCCTTTTACCTTAGCCCAGTGAGTCTCCAAATCTACTGTCTCTTCGAGGTCAACAAGGGGTTTGAATCTATTCCTCAGTGTCAGCTGGAACTCTTCCTTCTTGTCTCCATCCAGAAGGCTCACTTGAAACTTTCTCCCCTTTGTTCCTGCTCTGGTACCTTGTTTCTTGAGGCGGAGTTTGGGTCTTGCCAGCAGCATGTGATGGTCAGATCCAACATCAGCTCCTCTCTGTACTATGACATCCTCCAGTGAGCGTCTGAATCGTCGGGTGATGCAAAAGTGGTCAATCTGGTTTTCAGTTACTCCATCCGGTGAAATCCAAGTGGCCTTATGGATCCTCTTGTGTGGGAATACTGAACCTCCAATCACATAGCTGTTAAATACGCAGAAACTTGCAAACCCCTCTCCATTATCATTCATTTGTCCCAAACCATTGCACCCCATAATGTCCTCATACCCTGTATTGTCCTGTCCTATCTTGGCATTGGCGTCTCCCATTATAATGTTCACATCTTTTCTTGGCAATGTGTCAACTATTTCCTGAAGCTGGTTGTAGAAATCGTCCTTGTCCTCATCGGTTGCTTCATTTGTTGGGGCGTATATCTGCACAATGTTCATGTTGATGTTCTTGTTCTTTGTAGTAAATGATGCCAATATAATTCTCCTTCCGTAGGGTTCCCATCCCCTCAGTGACCTCTGGGCGTGCTTGCTCAAGATGATCGCTAGTCCTTCTGTATGCTTTTTGTCCTCCCTTCCAGAATACAAAATCTTTTCCCCAGAATTAAGTTGTTTCAGTCCGGACTGTATCCAGCGGGTCTCGCTAACTCCAAGTATGTGCAGTCTGTATCGCCTCATCTCCATTGTAACCTGGGCACTCTTTCCTGCTTCATACATGGAGCGGACATTCCACGACGCAATCCGGAGTGACTTGTTTGATGAGGGAGCAGTCGGGCCAGTGGAGTCCTTTCGGCTTTGTCCATTGTCCTTCATTGAATCTACAGGTGCAGATGCTCCCCCTTCTCCCAAGATAAAAGACTGACTTAAAGTATTTGCTTGTGTTTCTGTAACTGGTTTATTTTTACAGGGTGGGTAGTTGGCCCACCGCCAACTGGCTCTTCTCGGGAGACCAGGACCTTTGCACCTTTAGTCGCCTCTTACGACACGCAGTATCACGTCAGATGTATTCTTTGCTGTCCCTCTTCTGCAAGAGGGCCCCGCATCTGCACGGGCGGTAGGCTATCGTACAGGACTATAAATTGTAGTCTTACTATGAAAGGCTCATCAAATGTAAATTACTAATCCCCCGCCCCTTCCCCAGTATCCCCACCAGGAATCTGACATACCGTAAGAAATTAGATGTCGGATAAAATGTCATGCACCTTGCTTAGAAAATGCATGCGCTCCATGCAAAAGCCCAGCAGTACCAATGACTCCATTAACTGTGGCGTGAATGTAGATCTGCCCAAACCTGTCACTAGTTTAGACAGCATGGCAATAAATCTCGGCAAGTCAAAGATAACACTGTCTCATGAATTTCCGCCTATTGGCAGTCTCTGTTAAAACGGGATAAAATTATCTTATTCACTATTGGCCGTGTACTGGAGAAAACGATGGGGCAAATTCTCCAAAAGCACGCACCAAAACCTGAAACTGCGTGCTACATCTATGTATTCATTTCTGATTCCATAATAATCAATAGGACCACAGTGATTGGTTTCTCCACGAAGTTAGACAATAAGGAACAGGTAGACAAATTTAATAGCTCTAGGTCAAGGGCCAGTTAAGAAACGACAGATTGATTATACTTTTCACTCAAAATCTTGAACAGCGCCAAGTCAACCGCTCATCTTTAAGAGAGAGACGTTTTTTTTCTTAAGTTCAGTTTTATTTTTGTTTTCCAAACTACAGCAAATCACGTCAGCATTTATGTTCATTATGTAAGATGCGAAAAGAAATATTTTATGATTGCATTGAGTCTGTTCGGAACTGTTTCCCTAAACAAATGTATGGGCCTGCAACAGGCTATAGCAGCTATAGTATGACAACCCACGCTAGCTTGAGTAACTTTTTCAGTAAGTTTTAGTGGTATAGTAGGCCGCTGCCCGGGCAAACTTGAAATTAATAGATTAAAATTTATCCATATCATCCCCTCACCAGCAACAACAAAATTTATTATTCATTATTAAATATATATTATTATTAATAAATATTCAGGTATCATTTGAGTTGTGTGTTGTGAGTTGTGAACTGCGCCTAACAGGCTGAGTTACAATTTGCTCTGAGATAGAGAGAGGTAGAGAGAGAGTGAGCGAGACAGGGAGAGAGAAAGAAGCAGTGTAGTGTGTTGAGCGCTTCGCAGCACTCCATTTTGCTCTGTGGTTGACATGTGAATTGCTTCTGTAAAGCGCATAGAGCATTTTAAATGGATATGCGTTATATAAATGCCATCCATTATTATTATTATTATTATTATACGTCTTGCAGATCAAATATCTCAACAGATTACATGTGGTTAAAAATAATTTCTCACATTTTCAACAAAGAACGAAGAAAGAAATACTATTATTATCCAGAGATCTTTTCCACAAAATGAACCAACTGTAAAAGTTCGTGTGACGTCATGCTGATGGAATCTAGGTCTCACGTCTCGGTAGTTGTGAATGAGCTAAATTTAGACCTTACGGCCTACGTGATTTGTATGTCTTCATGGCCTGTTTCTCTGGGTGTCAGCCTTACAATGGTGTCACCCACGTGGCCCTTCGGCCTACTTTCTTCTTGCACGGCGACAGTTTACTGTGTGTGTAGGCACCGAGCGTCTTCGAAAATGTAGTTCAGCCCCCCCCCCCCACCCCCCCTCAAAGTGGGAAAAGAAAATATGTTCCTTTTTATTCAAACAGAGTGTAAATGACTAAGAAAACATATGCCCGACTGTACAGCCATTTCCTGCAGCACAATATCTTATATCAGGGGTGGCCAAACCGTGGCTTGCGAGCCACATGTGGCTCATTGACCTTCAATATGCGGCTCGTGGAAATATGTTGCGTATTTTCCTGGGTGTTTTGACTAGATATTAAAATTTGCTAAGAGAAAATAAGCTTCGATCTAAATATCCTTCAAAAATAATCTTTTTTTAAATTTTATTTATCCTTTTAGCTTGATCTTTGGCAGCCCAATTTTGTCATTGGAATTCAAATTCACGCGTTTTTCTCAGATGTTCCCATTGTTCAGTGCCGTATTTAATACGTTCAGAATAGTTGCAACAACCATCAGTCAAGATTTTGAAAACCTGTGGTATGTAGTGTAGGATCGACTTTGTGATTACTGAAACTAATACAAATTAAGAGTTGAAAAAACTGCATACATGAGTAAATATAATATACACATGTATAATAATGGTAATCAATATTTAGATAAATTTTTGTGTAAAAAAAAAAATGTGTATGTAACAATAAAAACCTGTGTGTAAATTTTGTTCAAATCATGTGGCTTTGGAGCATCTGAAGTTTTTCGTGTGTGGCTCTTTAGCCTTACATAGAGCAAGTCTGGCCGCGCCACCCTTGCTCTATAGCAACATTGCAACACTAGTGTCAAAACCATCAAAATCGTGCAAAATGCAAAACTTTTAACAAAAGGGGAGAAAATCGAGACAGAGCCGGAAATCTTGGCGAACAGATAGTATTTTTGAAGACTGAAACGTGTCCTTGGGAAAAAGCCTGATGTAGCAAACCTTTGTCTGTTGTACCGTCGTCACCCCTCGGTGGAAAATGTTAACAAATGTGAATTAATTTAGTTAACAATATGATAAATGCCATTTTTATGAAATGGAAGAGAGGAAGTTGGCCAACGAGTCTTGCTTGCATACTATTAATACTACCGGTACTGAAGTCTTCGCAGATGAATTTTTGGTTTTGTGATTTTTATTTAGGAAGAGCTCCTTTAGACCACAATTCTGGCTTGTTTTCTTGAATAATTAGGCTCTTCACTCAGTAAGATGGCTGGATTCTGAGTTACGCATGGTGTTTCTTATATGGTAATGATGCACCAATCTTTTTTTAAGCGATAAAAATTATTTATCGGTTATCGTGTCCTCGGTAGCTTCAGAGAGAGCCTGCTTAGTAACGCTTTTACTCAGGTTCCCCGGTGGCATGCTAAGTAAACTCACCTGCCGAGTTGGTAAAGATAACCACAGACGCTAGCCATTGCCACAAGGCAGACCACGATAGGCTCGAGGAACGTTTCCATAGTAGACACCACGGAACCAAGAAACCCCCATCTGCGAATAAGATGAGTGAACAAAATGACAGACTGCACTCTCGCCCTACCGATAGACATGAAAACTTGCTGGTCTCAAACTTTTAAATTCAGTGTTTTATGAAATTGTAAATTTATACATGTATGAATGATGTTGGACTATAAAAATAATGTTGGGATTTGGCTCCTCATGTTGGGATTTTTTTTACTCGGGATTCTAGAGATTTTTGAAAATCTTCACCGGCAACTCTGCAACGAACATCAATAATTAATTTCATGTCTGCTGTGTTTCTGTGACAGGAGTGACCACGCATGAGTGACAACGGTTATAAAATGGGCAGCAAAGACGGCCAAGTGGAGGAAATATCCATGATACCCAAGGCGGGGTGGGGAAGTAAAGGAGGTAAAGATGAACCAGAAGAAGATGAGATGTGCGGTATCGGTCCATGTCGACCAAAAGCATTACAGGTAGGAGGGAACAGGTTCCTGGTTATCCATCGTTATTGTTTAATATCAGCTGGCTGTGACACCTTTCAGTTTGCACCTAGATCTAGATCTAGATCTAGGTCTAGACTAGATCTAGATACACCAGTGAGCAAATGTAAATAAAATGCTGGCTGGAATATTTTACAAATATAATCTATAATGAAGTACACCTCTTGACAAAAAAATTAATTAAATAAGTTCACCTTTAAGTTGTTTGCCCACTCCAATTTTTTTTTCAAGGGGGGGGGGGGTATGTGCAGTTTTTCCTCTCTGTCCTATTAACATGAATGACTCTCTCTGTGCTTCAGGTCTGTTCCAACATTTGGACATTTACAGCACTCTGTGGTCTGGCCACTCTGTTGACAAGCTCACTGAAAACTTACTTGAACTCACAAGTGATGATGCTGGAGAGACAGTATAAGTTATCCCACACAACAACTGGGGTGCTGGTCAGTTGTTCAGACATCAGCTTCCTTGTTATTGTTATTTTCATCAGCTATATCACCAGGAGGTATGTGTGCAGCCTAAACAAAGAACATCATGAAATGCATCATGTATAAAATCGAGTCATCCTAATACTTAAATACTGTGCCAATTAAAATGGCTAATTTTTCAGTGCTGTGTTCCCAAAAACATTGAAGATGGCTGTGCAGCCAGTGTAAACTTTGTGGAGACTTCCAGGTCAATCAAAATTCCAGATACTCAGATAGATCTACCGAGTCCATTTTGCAGTTCAAAAACCCTTTGCAGGGCATGGTCAATCTCTCCTGGCAGCAAGAGGGTTAATCACAATGACGAAAATGTTTGTAAATATTGTATCATTTAGACTAATGAAACTGACATGTGGTGAATGTTACTGTTAGCAAAAATATATGATTCATATTTTGTCCATGGGTGTACAAACGTAGTTGATGAAAAGACTGGCTGATAATGATATTAGTATAATTATATTCCATGACTAGATGGAACATCCCTCGAGTGCTTTCTATCAGCTTGGCTGTCTTTGGTATTGGTGCTTTACTATGTGCTCTGTCCCATGCTGTTACCAAGAATGATTTGCATCCACCACCTGTTGTCCGAGAAAACGAGAGTCTCACGTAAGTAACTAAAGGTTGAGGGGTATTGATTAATGCAGGAGACAAAAACACTGTACTAATAAGTAGTGTAATTTCATTGCTATTAGAATGCCCACAGCAAAACCTTAGAAATTAAGTGCCAGGCCAAAGATTACAAATTCACAAAGAAATTAATGATCATACGTTTGGGACAAATTCTTTATCAACTTATAATCTTGTCATGGAGGTGTTAAGAACTGGCCCACAAATGCTTGCTCAAATAGTTTTTACAATTTCATTCATGACAGTTATCATCATGCACAGTGGCAGCAGTGTTCTTCAGTAATTATCTGACAGTAATCAGAGAGTTGAACTTTTTATGTAGTTGCAATTTAGAAAGATGAGCATGGACATCATTGTGGTCGTTTATTCATGAAAAGATGAAACACCGAACTTGCTATATTTGACTGCCCAGCAAATATGTCATGATTTAATTTTTCTTGTACTAGTTCACCTGTTTCTGCTGCCCTTGTCTTCCTTCTGGCTGCTTTCATTTCTAACATGTTATCTTTGTTTCAGGATGGAAAAGCTACAGCTCAAGGCACCATCCTGTATGGTAGGCAATTTGCCACCTGAGACCTTAGAACTTGTCATGCAGAGAATGCTTGCTAATAAAAAACCAGGCCCAAAGGATATCAGTGAAGCTTCTCCGCCCGACTCCACTCTAACTGAAACAGAGAAAGTCAAGGTTGACAACACAGAGGATGCTAACAAATCACAAGAAAACACCAGTTCTTCCAATACTGATGGAAGCTCTGAAAATGCTGGAGCTATGACCACAGCAGCACCTGCTGGCAATTCAGATAATATACAGAAAAGTACAGTTTCCCCTGAGATGGTATCAGAAGGGCAGACATTTTTAATGCCTAATTTTACCAAATTGGCAAAACACCCAAAGTATGAAGAATTCGCCCAGTTGGCCTTAGGTTTTGGTATTGATCTGAAAAGTGTAGCTGCAATGAAGCATGATGAACAAGTCAAATATGTACTGAACCTGCCGCCCAAGATTAAGAAAATGCTGCCTGGTATGAAGCTTATGTTAGGACCAGATGCAGATTCATACTTCTATCCTGTTCCTGTGCCACCTTCCAGGAGGAAAAGAGATGTAAGTACAGAATGTTTAATCAGTTTTCTCACTGAACCTAGTCAAATTGCAGATACTGAATTAGATATATATTAAAATTTCTATAAATCCTGCACATCTGTACGCTCTTTAGACTGCTATAAAATCGACCATTTCTCATTCTTGACAGTTTGTGTGCTGCATGGTTTGAGAGTCGTCCACGTTACATTTTAATTTAACAGTGAAATATTGATAAATGAAAACACAATTTCTGGGAAGTGTAAGAAATCTTGGGAAAAGAAAAAAGTAATTTAAACTGTTCAGTGAGTCACCTGATTTTGTACATTCATTTTATAAAAAAGGAGAGGGAAAAACAGAGATTAATAAAAGTCACTTTCAAAGCTGCAGATTGGAAGATGCCTTTTCTTAATCTGGGTGGCCCTTTGCCTCTAGAACTGAAGTATTATGAATGCTTTTATTTGGTTTTTTTTCTTGACTATCAGGTATCGCATGATCTGATGCACTCAGGTGTCCTGGCAACAATGATGAAGGACATGCCACCACTGGATGACAGTTTCATCGATGAGATGTTTCGACAACTTTGTCCATTCAATACCTCAGATTTCATGAAAAGTTCTGACAGCGCTGCCGTTATTGTTGCATTGATAGCCATTGGCATGTTGCTTCAGGTCAGGCAGACCATGCTTTTTTCTGTATTCTTATTTTTAAAAAATTGTTTTTGTGTTTGTCTTTTTAAATCTGATGTGTAGGTGTATGTAGTATGTACATTACTATTGTAGACATCTTTGAATTGTGTTCACTGAAGGTCTTTTACAGTGGGTCTGCAGTTGTAAACTCATGCAATACTAATGATCAGTTTGCACCAACATGTGATGGAAACTGTATGATCATTACCCAGCTAGCTGGAGAAAGATATGAACACCTCATGGGTCTGTAATCTGGAATTGTTTCTTGGTATTTGTGTCGACAAATATTTTCCTAAATCTTGGGGCCAGCATTTGATGAACCAGGATTTGGGGAGTGATGTTAGTTTTCAGCTATCAAATGCTTAAATCATTTATTTGAGGGGATTCTTGATATTTTTTCCTCCTTTTTTCTTTTCTTCATGGAAGTCGGTTGATGGTATAGCTTTCAATATATCTTGTTTATTAGTAACATAATAGTGAACTCATTGGTGAACTCAGTTTATCATGTTTCTGAAAAAAATGCTTGGACATATTTCTTCATGATTGTACTTACAGGGAATTGCCAGAGCTCCAAGGTTAGCCTTTACTTCTATCTATATTGATGATAATGTGGAAGAAGCAAAAGTTGGGTTTCCTCTTGGTAAGTGACCTTGAAAAGTGAAATTAATAATGTTTTATAGTATTTTTTTTAAGCAAAAGTAAATGTTTGGTTTTGCTCTCTACTGAATGTCTCAAAATTGCATCAGGAACATTTATCAGTCTATCTCAGTTTTATAGGATGTCTCTCTCTCTCAGTGTGACACATATATATCGTCGTCCGCATGATAAAACCTCACAAAGCCGGTTTGGGAAATTTTACAGGAGAAGGAAAAAACTGATTTATTTCCAAACCACAGGTCGCAGGTTCTTGAAAATTTCTCACTAGTATACCTTTGCTCTTACAAATACACTGATGTCTCACCCTGATGATTTTGATTACAATTATGTTTTAGTAGTTTAGCAGGTTTGCTGACCCGAAATCCGCACGATAAAACCTCCTTATCCTTAAGGCGGTTTTATTGTGCGCATTTCTCCTCTCTCACTGGCCAGCAAACCTCTTTATCCAGGTGAATCTTCGTTTTGCCTTTGTAAAGACTAGTTTTCGAAGGCAAATAAGGTGTGTACCAGACATGGATGAAGTTGTATAGCGGCAGGAGGGATATAGAGTAATTTTAGGACAAGTCAAGAAATATTTATTTTGGAGAAAGTGGAAGGCGGGTAATCGCAATCAAGTGAACTAGAAGACATTAAAGGCTTGGAATACGGACACATGAAAACATTTAAAAAACATACATGAGCAATTATTTATATTGTGGGAATTAAAACTACGGTTTATCAATTAAAAATAAACCTAAAAAGAAAAAAAAACAACGTTCAGACTTTCTCTTTCAGCATTTCTGGCTCATTCTTTCCTCCTCTCCCTCCATCCATCTCTCCATGCTTTCCTCCTCTCCCTCCATCCATCTCTCCATGCTTTCCTCCTCTCCCTCCATCCATCTCTCCATGCTTTCCTCCTCTCCCTTCATCCATCTCTCCATGCTTTCCTCCTCTCCCTTCATCCATCTCTCCATGCTTTCCTCCTCTCCCTCCATCCATCTCTCCATGCTTTCCTCCTCTCCCTCCATCCATCTCTCCATGCTTTCCTCCTCTCCCTCCATCCATCTCTCCAGGCTTTCCTCCTCTCCCTCCATCCATCTCTCCATGCTTTCCTCCTCTCCCTTCATCCATCTCTCCAGGCTTTCCTCCTCTCCCTCCATCCATCTCTCCATGCTTTCCTCCTCTCCCTTCATCCATCTCTCCATGCTTTCCTCCTCTCCCTTCATCCATCTCTCCATGCTTTCCTCCTCTCCCTTCATCCATCTCTCCATGCTTTCCTCCTCTCCCTTCATCCATCTCTCCATGCTTTCCTCCTCTCCCTTCATCCATCTCTCCACGCTTTCACTTTTTTGTCCTCCTTCCCTCCGCCCCCCCCCCCCCCTTTGATATTCTTCCTCCTATGACGGTCTCATCTCCCTGTCCTGCCCTTGTTTGAACCGTGGCTCTCTCATCCTGACACACACACCCCTCCCCTTCGCTTTCGCTTTCTCTCTCTTCACCCATCTCTCTTTCTCACCAGACCGATTTCCTCCTTAATTTACCCTCTTTCTCTCTTTCGTTTTTTTTTTTTTTGCTCTCACATTCTCTTCATCCACCCTCCCCTCTCTTCGTTCTCGCCGTCTTTACACTTCTCTCTCTCTTTCTCTCTCTCTCCTTCTCTCTCTCTCTCTGTTTTCTCTCGGTCTTAGAAATAACTACAGGTTCTCATCTTAACAGCCAAGATCTCGAGAAGAAAAAGAAGTTAATGAGGGAGAAAGTGGCTGTGGTATCTTTGGGGATGACAACTCCTAAGACCTGTAGATGGTTATACTTCTCAGCAATCTTCCCCCTTCTAATGTGGAGTTTAACTGGCTCACTGATGGTGAGTCTGGACTCTCATCGTCCTCGTGGAAGATGTGCAAACTCATGCACCTGTTTATAGTTCACTATACCATCGGGATGCTGCTGCATGTCACGGGGATCCACAACCTGAGGGTCTCCGGCTTTCTCTCCAGGTCGGATGCTCCTCAGCTGAGCAGCTTGCTCGAAGTTTCTGAAGAAGGCTCAAGATAGTGTCTCTTGTAAGATGTTTCAGACACTGGCTGTCTCAATCTGTCTGATGTTGTATGCTGGACAATTGGTGTTAACCCGTGCAGTGGAAATGTACCGCTGAATGCACACAGTCACATCCCGCTATAGTGTGACCCTCCTCTAGATACTTCTGCTCCATGACTGTAGCTCTTAGTCTTGGAAAGCGGAGAAGAGTCTTGGCCAGAGTAAGGTTACTACTCTCGAAGGTACAGCCGTCGATGTACTGTTTGTACCTTTGTTGCCCCAAGCTATCAGACACATAAGATGCGAATTCACTGGGCATTAGCTCTCCTTCCACCTCATGCCACAAAGAAGCATTCCACATCATCTTTATTGGCCAGATTGTAGATTGTAAAGTTGTGGACATGAGGCCAATGCATTTAGACCTGGAGCGAGGCGCTTTGGCTGCAAGTCCATCGTTGTCACTACAATATCCCCATGCTCAGCAAGTAGTTTTTGCTTGGCTTTAGAAGTCTGTGCATCATCTGCCTCTATGCCTTTCAAATTCAGATGATACAACAGAGTCCCCCTCTTCCAGTCAGGTGTTTCAGAACTGCAAGAAGACGTGGCGGCCATTGTTTTAGTCTTCCATGAGAGTTCCCAGAAGCAATCAATGAGCTGCTGCAGATCTTCATCAGTGAATTCTTGTCAAGAGTTTGAGTATGTATACTTATATCTCTCCTTGGGTGGCTGTGGAACTGCCTGCAGCCTGTAAGTCTTTGATTCTTTGGTAACCTTCCCTTCAGTATACTCTTTGTCAGTTTCACGCCATGACAATCACTTTGCTTGGTTGAAGGTAATCTTTTGCTTCACTGGAATGACCTCTTGACCTTGAGTTAGAAGGATTCCACACCGATTTGTTCATCATTTGTTTCACACACTACATCTCATGGGCTGATTATGTCATTCTCTTGACCAGTTTGCTGTTCCCACACTGGTTCAGTGCCAGAGCATAGACTTTCCTTCCCCTCGGCCTGTACAGACAGTTATACTTATTTCTTGCTGGTTGTCATGGACATCATGCAGTGCATTCACATTCTTTTGATAACCCTCATCGCTTTGCAACATTTGTATAACCTCAGAGCACATAAAGCCTACTTCAAAGACACTTGAGTGGAAGGATATTTCAGTTAATTCTCCACCACTGTTGAGAGGCCATTGACAGTGGAATCATTTCAGACTCGTTACATAGGACTGATGGTCCAGGCAGGCATTTCCCTTTGGACTTGTCTCTGCCACAGCGTTCTCGGAATGTTGGTGTGGCAATGGTAGATCATTAATTTGGTTGAGAAACTGTAGCCTCAGTTTCTCACAAGATGTATTCTGCTTGTTGTGTCTTTGAAGGTGAACAAGGTGGTTTCTGTAAGCTATGGCTGGCTTTCATTTCTGTGATACTAACTGTAATGTCCATTCAACTTGCCAAAGCCACTCTGGCATACTCGCTTACCTGGCATGTTATTATTGTTATGGTTACCACAACGGGAGTTTCTATAAATAAAGAAAGGACTACGAAATCTGCTATGGCTGCCTCCTGAGTCCGTTATTGCAAGCCTGTCCATGTCTTATGTTAATACAACGTCTTAGACATTATATTGGCGACGAGGATACCCGAATCTCACTAAATAAAGTGGTAGAATCTTTCTTTCAACGTTTCTAGCTGTTTAAAGTACCGTAATTGAACTATTAGATCTAGTGACGAGTGTGTCGAGCTATCCACAAAGCGCTGGGTAGACCTCTATACGTGGTTAAAACGACTACGGACAGCCTTTCCTACGCCTACGTTTTTAGGTCAACAAAAGAAGAAGGTATCCATAGATCTACAGTGACATCTGTCCTCAGACTAAAAACAAAGTATGGCTAATGCACTGCCGCATTTCCCTCCTTTTAAAGTTAGGGAAGATGAACTATCAGCTGGAACCAGGTGGAAGAAGTGGCTCTCCAAATTTGAGAACCTAATCGTAGCTATGGACATTTCATCCGAAGAGCGTAAACAAGCCCTTTTGATGCACTATGGCGGTGATGAGGTATTTGACCTAGTAGAAACCTTCACGCCAGAAAGCAAAGAGTCATACACTTCGTTGAAAAAGGAGCTGGAAACATACTTCACACCAAGAGTCAACACCACGTTTGAAGCATTCAAACTGAGGAAAATGAAACAACTGCCTTCAGAAAACGTAGACCAGTTTCATGTCAGGCTGAGAACCCAGGCAGCACTCTGTTCCTTCACAGATGTGGACAGAGAGATTTTAGCGCAGCTCATCGAAGGCATCATCTCATCGAAACTGAGAAAAAAAGCCCTGCGCGATCGGCTAACACTCAATCAGCTGATTGCAGAAGCAAGAAACGATGAGTTAACAGAACAACAGACACGACAAATTGAGTCTGCAGCTGACTCAGCGTGTGCTGTGGGTGGGAAAGGTGCACACACAAAGAGAGGGCCGCCCAAGGAGAAATGGAAATTCAACTACAACAACATTAACAAAGCACCTGCTGCTAAACACCAGAGATGCAGAAATTGTGGAGGAATATTCCCACACCCACCATCCAAACTATGCCCTGCCAAAGGTAAGACGTGCATTGCATGCAACAAAACAAACCATTTTGCTAAGGTATGCCGTTCCTCAAAGAAAGTTTACGCACCAGTAAATCACGTGGCAGATGACAGCGACAGCGACGGTGTGTTCACCATAAAAACATCAAAAAAACTACCCCGGACAGTAGTATCGCTGTACGACCAGGATATTGATGTCATCGTGGACACAGGAGCGTCAGTGAATGTCCTCACAAAGAAAACATACGAGAAACTGAGACCAAAGCCAAAACTCGAGCCCAGCTCTACACCCATTTATGGGTACAACACTACAGACAGGCTTCCTGTAATGGGTTCCTTTACCTCCAAGGTATTTCACAAGCAGAAACAGCGACGAACAGATGCAAAGTTTTACGTGGTTGAAACTTTGGACCGATCATGTCGAAACCTTCTCTCTGGCGCAACGTCTGAGGATCTTGGCATAATTTCGTTTGCCCTCAACCTTCATATACCAGAGGACCTGTATGAAGGATTTGGAAAGATCAAAGGCATCAATGTGAAGCTGCACATTGACAACCAAGTGCCCCCAAAAGCTCAGACATACCGCAGAACCCCATATCATGTGCGGAGGGACGTTGAAAAGGAACTTCACCGTCTTGAACGAGAGGACATCATCGAAGCTGTTGATGGACCCACACCATGGGTTAGTCCCATCGTCGTTGTTCCCAAAAAGTCTGGCGGAGTTAGACTTTGCATTGACATGCGAGAAGCTAACAAGGCAATCAAGCGAGAGCGACATCCCATGCCAACGATTGAGGACATGATAAATGATCTAAACGGATCAACCGTCTTCAGCCGCATTGACTTGAAACAAGCTTTTCACCAATTAGAGCTGGACAAGGAAAGCAGGTTCATCACAACTTTTTCCACCCATGTCGGACTAAGACGCTTTAAGAGACTCATGTTTGGAGTGAACGCTGCTCCAGAAATGTTCCAACAAGCTCTCAGTGGCATTCTTCATGACATCCCAGGCGTCACACACTTCATAGACGATATAATTGTCCATGGCAAGAACAAAGCAGAACACGATGAAAGCCTCAGAGAAACACTCGCCCGGCTCAGACAAAGAGGGGCAAAGCTGAACAAAGAAAAATGTTTGTTTGGTGTCCATCAACTATCGTTCTTGGGGCACATATTTGGACAAGACGGCATGTCACCAGAGCCTCAAAAGGTCAAAGCTGTCACCAACGCAGCGCCTCCAGCTTCAGTGTCAGAGCTACGATCGTTTCTTGGTATGACCCAGTTTGTGTCGAGGTACATAGACGGGTATGCTACCATCACTGAACCCCTCAGGAGACTCACCAGGAAGTCACAGGCGTGGACATGGGGAAAAGCTCAAGAAAAAGCCTTCAACACTCTGAAGGAAGCACTCACCAAGGTCGGAGTAATGGCATATTTTGACCCCCAGAAACACACGGAGATCATAGTCGACGCATCTCCGTGCGGTCTTGGTGCCATGTTGACTCAACAGGGCAGAGTCATTTGCTATGCCAGCCGTGCTCTAACAGATGTTGAGAGTCGCTACAGCCAAACAGAGGGAGAGATGCTGGCTGTGGTATACGGCGTTGAGAAGTTCCACATCTACCTGTATGGTTCTACTTTCACCGTCACCACAGACCACAAGCCTCTTTTGGGCATCATCCGCAGCAGCAAACCATGTTCAGCACGGATGGATCGCTGGAGATTACGCCTCATGCCGTATGAGTTCACCCTTAAGTACAGCCCAGGCCGAGATGAGGCTAACCCAGGAGATTACCTCTCTCGTCACCCATCCACGAAACCAAGCAGAGACAACGACGGGAAGAACTTCATTCGTTACGTGACAAACGCATCGATTCCTCATGCCCTCACACTCAACGAGGTCAAAGAAGCTACAAGCCATGATGAACAGCTACAAAACGTCATGACCGCCATCATGTCTGGAAAATGGAACGCCAAATCTGTAGCGCCCTTCAAGCAGTTGAAGGATGAACTCTCGGTCCATGATGGAGTTGTCCTTAGGCAGAGCCGAGTTGTCGTCCCAGCAAGTTTACAGAAGCAAGTCATCAAGCTAGCACATGCATCTCATCAAGGGGTTGTAAAAACGAAACAACTCATTCGTGAGAAGGTCTGGTTCCCGCGCATTGACAAGATGGTTGAGGACCATCTAAAAGGATGCATTCCCTGTCAATCATCCACCACCAGTCCCAAACAACGTGACCCACTTCAGATGACACCACTACCCAAGCGTCCATGGGACGAGTTATCCATTGACTTTGCAGGCCCATTCCCTACGGGAGAATATCTCCTCATCGTCATTGATGACTACAGCCGTTTTCCTGAGGTGGAAATCATCAGTTCAACATCAGCACGTGTGGTGACACCGAAACTTAACCAGATATTCGCAAGATTCGGAACTCCCAGTGTCTTGAAGTCAGACAACGGTGCTCCATTTAATGGAGAAGACTTTTCATCTTTTGCTAGGAAGCTGGGCTTCCACCATCGCAAGGTTTCGCCTTTGTGGCCAGAAGCAAATGGAGAGGCAGAACGATTTGTTAGATCTTTGAACAAATTCGTTCATACCTGTGAAGCAGAGGGATCTAACTGGAAACAGGAACTACCAAACTTCCTCCGCCAGTACCGAGCCACTCCGCACAGCTCCACCAAAGTCTCACCTCATGAAGCACTCACAGGCAGAAAGATGAGAACTACTCTACCTGAGGTCATTACCGACCAGACGAAACTGACTGAGAACATCGCGGACAACGATTTGTCGGCAAAGATGCGACAGAAAAAATACGCTGACACCAAGCGAAACACTCAGCAACATAAACTACACCTAGGAGATGCTGTACTGGTACGTCAGCCGAGACAAAACAAGCTCTCACCTCCCTACAATCCAGCACCCTACATTATCAAAGATATAAAGGGGAGCATGGTGACAGCAGCTAATAATCAACATTCAGTTACCAGAAACTCCTCGTTCTTCAAAACTGTCTCAGTTCAAGAACCAGAACCTTTGGTACATGACATGCGGGAAGATGACATTGATAGTCTCCCTGGAAAACCTGAAGAAGACCAACCATCACGGTCACACGATCTGCAAAAGCCAACCCAACCTCTCTATCCAACGGGGTTGCAGGTCGAGCAACCAGGCTCACTAGATGTGGACGAGGTCCCATCCTCTCCACCATCTCCTCGTTTAAAAACACAGATAAATCACCCCAACACTGTAACTAGAAGCGGTCGTATTGTTAAACTGCCCGCCAGATACACCACTTAGGAACGATTATTATACTGAGGATTCTTACCATCGTCCTAGCATTTAAGAATTATCTCCATGATGTCTCAAGCCTAGATGACAGGACGGGTTGGATGGATAAATATGAACCCTTCCCTATTTTAAAATTTAATTGAAATTATTTATCTAAGTTGGAGAGGGGTGTAATGTCCATTCAACTTGCCAAAGCCACTCTGGCATACTCGCTTACCTGGCATGTTATTATTGTTATGGTTACCACAACGGGAGTTTCTATAAATAAAGAAAGGACTACGAAATCTGCTATGGCTGCCTCCTGAGTCCGTTATTGCAAGCCTGTCCATGTCTAATGTTAATACAACGTCTTAGACATTATACTAACTGATCTCCGTCTCTTTAATTTTGGTAGAGATGGAGCGTTTCCGTCTTTTAACCAGCATAGTTTCATTGGTGCTTCAGCAGTGGCACGTTCCAGTGACAGCATTTTCAAGAGTTTTTGTTTGACGATGACAAATTATTTGATTTTTGTTTTGTTTACATTTCTTTCAACAAAATAGGTTGTACGATTATGGAAAAATCAAAGTCTGGCGATGATTGAAGTGAAACAGCCAAATTGTCCAAACAAAATGCCATTGGAAACTTTAAAATATCAAGGGTCGATCATGGACAGTTAGTATTTAACTGGCCGTACGCTCTTACAAGGAGGGAGAGTGGGTTGAAGCCAATGGAATTAAGAATGTACATTGGTTTGGGGAGTTTGGGGGGGGGGGGGCAGGAGTAAAGCCCTTACGAGTATGAATGATCTCCTTTGAAATGAAGCCGGCATGTCACATCCACAGGAGTTGCCATGTGAAATGGAAGAAGTTAAATGCTGACCCATCTGCACTTGCCACTGTCGGCGAACTTCAAAGTGGCTTGACGCGACATTGTGTAAGGGGATTAAAATATGATTATTGTCTACTTCTTTGAAGTCCATCTGGACCCCCAAACAGACATAAGGGAAGAAGCTCACACTTGTTGTCTAACAATAGAATGTGTAATTGCCATCCCACCAACTGCATACGATTTGTCGGCAAAAGAAATTACTCTCAAGATTTAAAATAATAAAAATAATGAAAATAAGACCATCTGTGATATACAGCAAAATAAACCAGCACGTCATTAATTGACTTTTATCCTTTTGAAATAATTTAATATGTGAGTATTTCATTAAACCATGCAAAACGAAATTTGTTTGCGAGGGAGCGGTAACAGTCGAATAGAAGAAGAGGGAGGGAAGAGGGGAGATTGGGGGGGGGGGGGGGGGGGGCTGTTAAACAGCTGCAAACATAAGCCGGTGACAATGACCAAAGGATTAGTAGGCTATTGTGCACACATAGCTACTGATTGACTGACGAGCACCAACAGTCTTTTGTCAGACTGTCCTCGGGGGCGGCGCTAGGGATTTAGGAGTTTTTATCATGCGGACAGGTAGGCGGGCCAAACACTTGACCCGCATGATAAAACCTGCTAAAGAGTTAGTGAGGTTTGATCGTGCGCATTCTTTGGCCGTGACGGATAAGGAGGTTTGCGGCCGAAACTGTTTTATTAAAATTTTCACACTTAGGAATGGAATTTGGTTCTAATATTTTGTGAGGGGATGGAGAAGGGTCTGAACAATAGATTTTTGCAAAAAAACGATTTTCGCCAAAAATCGACTTTGTGAGGTTTTATCATGCGGGCGACGATATACATGTATTGAATGTCAGCCAGCAACTACTGGCAACAAACATCAGCAGTGAATGGTGAGATTTTATTCATCTCACAGATGTTTGAGAGGAACCTACATGAGAAAATCACAAACTATAAGAGATCTAGCCTTTCCTTGAACTCTGTCATGTAGTCTACCAGGATTATGCTGCTGTCTTACTTCTTTTCAGCCAAAGTCTAAGAAAACAAATGGAGAAAGTGCAAGAAAATGTACAAAAGTTTACTTGTCAGCTGGACTAAACCAATAAAACTAGGCCAAAGAAGAGTTTAAAAACTTGTACATGTATAAGAATGTGCAACACTAGCAAGGTCAATTTTAGGTTTTGAAAAAAAAAATCTGAGCTGTGGATGGCCAAAATTGAATCAAGAAGATTTTCATGGTGGAATATCTCAGTATGTCAACAGTTGAAGAGTCATCATTGAGTGAGAAAAGCTGCATTAGTGCTGGAGGGAGCAGGAGACCAAAGCAAAATGTTATGAAGGACTGAGTAAAAATGTGCACATCACATAAAGGATTTAGTGTGTGCACATCACATAAAGGATTTAGTGTGTGCACATCACATAAAGGATTTAGTGTGTGCACATTACATGAAAGACAAGAAGACTGCCAAAACAGGGCAAATTGAAAGCACAAGAGTTGCTCATGTAGGGCACAGATTCAATGATTTTGCTTGAAACATGAAATAAACTTGTCCATTGTCCAGTTTTTGAGATTGCAACAGCTGGAGTGCAGAAATGTTCGTATGAACTGAAGGCAGTAATTCAGTGTGTACTGTTCAATTCAAATGTTCCCTACATCCAGGTATCATCTTTGCTCTTGGCGCCCTTGGCAGTGCTTTTGCCTATGGCATGGGAATTGTGTCCGCCACTAGTTACATCACACTTGAAGGTTAGTTGATATGTCTTCATAAAGTCTACCCCTGTCCCTCTTGTACGAATAATAGTTTGTACAAAAAATGAGTACTGGCAATCATCATTACCTTGTGTCAAACAGAAACTGGTTAAGCAATGTGTTCGAAAGTCAGTCAAGTGTCTGTGCGAAGCTAAAGTTGCATTAGGCCTGATACAATCATAATTATTATAGCTGATGAGAAAGGCTTACAGATAAACTTTTTACAGATTCTATAGTAGTGAGTACACTTGGATATTTAAAGTTTTATGTACATGTATGCATTTGGGCTGGTCATCTGGTCAGTAGAATCATCAGTTGTGTAAAAGAGGTTTAATAATGATATGGTAATCAATATAAACATATTATGTTCATTTGAATAATACTGACATGGCAGTTTTAATTTTCACAGTAGTCATGAATATTGAGTGATTCTGTTGTCCACAATGTCGTGGTGACATGGTTATTTTTCTACTACATCCAAGTCTGTGAGCAAGCTGTGATGTATTTCAGATACTGGATATTTAACTGTCTTCAACCCCCGCTGGCTTGGAGCTTGGTGGTTAGGATTTCTGGTCTATGGACTACTGGCCCTTGCCCTTGCTGTGCCGTTGATGTTATTTCCTAAACACTTGCCAAGTTCAAACAGACCTTTCAAAATGCAGATAAAGAAAGCAAAGTCAGCATGTTCTAGACTGGGAAAAGAATCCAAAGGTAAAGAAAATGCTTTTTGTCCTCTTCACTGGAAATATCTGTAGACCTTTACAAATCACCAGCAGAGCACAGCACAGTGCAGCAGAAAGCTCAAGTAGGCCAATGTGCACTGAAGTGACTCAAGTGTTGTCACTCCATGAATAAGCCTATTCACCGTCTCAAGGTCGAGGAATAAAGAAATAAAGTGTGGCTAATTTTATCCAGCTCTGCTCTATTTGCAGTTTGAACACTTTCATTACATGTAGTTAATGTTTCATCTACTGTGCTGGCAGACAGTAAGTGCCGTATAGTAGTTCATTGTCAGAAAATTCAGTCATGAGGGAAACTGACAAAAGCCTGAAAAGGTTATCTTGTGATGCAATCAGTCAGATGAGATTTATGTGAAGTGTCTTACATTGGCTGTGAAGTGTCTTACATTGGCTGTGAAATGTCTTACATTGGCTGTGAAATGTCTTACATTGGCTGTAGGCCAAACAGTGTCACATTGAGGGCGGCATGGTAAACTTTCCTACTTTGACCTTTTTTAAAAACTTAAGATATTTGGCATACATATAGCCCCTGACAGCCTGCAGGTGGTATTATAATTTGGGGGTAAATTCTTAAAACTAATTTCAAGTTAAATGTTTTTTTAAAATATGGTAACTATTAAGTCTGATAAAGAAAGATATTCAGTTTTTTGCTTCTCCTGAAAATTTTGTAAAAGCCAAGTTAGGATAGTTTACCAAGCATCCCTCAACCTGCTGGACAATCTCAGAAAGTTCCAGACTTGTCAATCAGTTTGTGATCTGGCAGAGTTTGTCATGTTACAAGAGAGTCAGTCTGTATGAGTGCTAGAGAATGTGACAGTTTGTGACCTGATACAGAATCCTACACCACGTCAATTGGATCAGGAGTCAGACAGTCAGTAAAGTGATGTGATTTAACTGTACAGAGATTCAGGCAATTTGTCATTTATTGACACAGAGGAGTCGCTGAAAAACAGAAAATTGTCAACAGAAATTGATATTTTAACCTTAAACCCAATTATCCCCCCCCCCCCCCCCCAACCCCCGCTAAAAAGAAGACAAAAATTCAAATGATGTAAAATTCCTCTCATTCCTAATGTTTGTATTTCAGGACTAATTCAGGGTGTACTGAGGTTGATGGGCAATCCTGTCTTTTTGCTGCTAACCCTTGGCAATGCTGTCAGTGTGTTGGCAGTGGTGGGCATCATTGCCTTCTTGCCTAAATACATGGAGACTCAGTTTTCCCTGCCACCATTTGCAGCTGGTCTCATACTGAGTGAGTAACAAGTCTGATTTTGCCAGTCTTTGCTTTGGACCACAATGAGTTTTGTTCAAGATTATTGTATCTAGTATTACCCAACAATGAGATCCTCACAGACTTTAATAACCTAAGGACAGTGGTATTGTCAGGCTGGATACTTTCTACAAACCCGTGCTGTAGACCAACAGAGCGAACCTAGGTGCCCTTGTATTGTTACATATCTAATGTATCCATGGCAGTGGTAAGTCAGATCTGGTGGATGTGTGGGACTTACAAGGAGGAAGAGGAAACTGAGGGTGAGAGAATGTCTTGGAATTTTTCATTTTCTCATCTGTGACAGTAGACAATGGAGTGCAGTTGTTCTGCAATCTTGTGTATTTATTGTTACTGTCCATCGTTGTCATTGATTCAAGCAGTTTTAGGACAGTAAAAATTGTGGTAATTCTGACACACACACAAATTCAGGAAAAGTTAGAATGGTAATATTGTGTCCACATATGATCACTCCAGGATTTAATCTCCACTTCAGCACAGTTTGAGAAAATCCCTTGTAAAGTTTTGTAGTTTAGTTTTAGAAATTATTAGATCAATTTTTGTCACTTTAAAATCTACTCCTAATTTCATTGGAATGACAGAAATACACTTTCTCATGCCATGTTATGGCCTTACCTTAATGTTTATACAAAGTTGGACATAGAATAAAGGTCTACTGGTGCAATGATAGTTTGGCTGTCAGGTTTAAAAGATGATACACGCTAGGCGTAAACTCATGGGGAATATAAGAGATTTGGAAAGACTACAGTTAATTCAGCAGTGCCAGTACTGCTCTACTTACTGCTCTACTTTATCTCCAACTGTTTACAAGAACAAATATTGAGACAAGGCCATGATATGGCATAACAAGGGAAACTGGTGATGGGACCTCACATGTCCTCACCTCACATGTCCTCACCTCACATGTCCTCACCTTTTGCTACAGATTTTGAATGTGTTGAAAAGTTCTATTAGAATTTTGTAAAGTTTAACTACAAAACTATACAAGCAAATTTCATGACTGAATTTCTGGAAATACCTTGATGTGGAGATGGAATAATTCACTACTGAGGCCACGAGTAAAATGATGAACTCTGAGATCATGGTATAACATTGTTTTGTACTTTTTATATACATTCTGCAGCAAACTAGAATTAGTATTCAGCTTGTAAGAGAGAAAATGAGTTTGAAATTTATGAACACAGTGAGCATAGCATAGTCCTCACTGATTTGTAGGATTGTCCATTTTGTCTATCCAAAGGTCTGGTGTATTTCCTGGCGGCTTCTCTGGGTACCCTGATAGGTGGTGGAGTCTTCACTAAAGCCAAACTGTCCCCTCTAAACAGTGTGAAGCTTGTGGCCATTGTGTCCTCTGTACTGATTGTTGTTCAAGCTTTAGCTTTGGTGTTTGGATGTGAACAACCTGAACTTGATATGGGCAACAAAATTGTGGGCAAGTAAGTGGAATGAATATCTCACAGTTTTACATCAGATCTGTCACTGAGTTGTCCGAGTTGTCTTGAACAGTGAGCATGGACAGAATAGAAATGAATGTTGATGTATGTGTGTGTGTGTGCACATCTTTGACAGTGTGTGGGCATATAATAATTTTATATGTATATGTGTATATGGACATATATGTATGTGTATATGGATGTTTGGAATGGTTGGTGGGTTTTGTGGGTGCACGGACAGAAGAGAAGGGAGAAAGACGTCTGGAATGACATCTCCAACAGCACTCTCTAACAGTGCATGGCACATACTTATGCTTGCCTAATCTTTGCCAACAAAATTAAATAATATCTTTGGAAAAAAAACAACAAAAACACAAGAATCCGTTTGAGCATGATATCTGTTTTGCCACAATATGTAACAAGAACCAGACCCTCCTGTGGCTGGTGACATAGCCAAGGAAAGGTTTGAATTGTTTAGCATCAGGAAGCATTTTGCTGTAGCCAAAGTGAAAAGTAACCAACGAGCAAGAGAAATTTCATGTACAACAAATAAAATAAGACATGAAAATCAAAGGTAAAAAGAGAAAGAGAACAAATGTCAACATTTGCCTGGGATTGGCTGATGTGAATCAAATGTGATGTAACATGAAGAGAGCACAATCACAAACCTTAATAAAAGTGACATAAGAACTCAGTATGAGTGACAACCAGACAAAGAAACAATCAACAAATAAGTCAAATTCTGCCCCTTGTTGAAAGATCCACTTGTATTTAGTCAAAAGGTCTGCAGTTGCATGTCTTTCAAAGACGTGCTGTTGAATGTTATAACTTCACATACTTCAGATTGAATATGTAGAGGAAAGTTAGGAGAGGCAAGACAATGACTTTTGAAAATCTGAAATATTTGATTTGAGCACAAACTGATCATAATGTTTGGATTGTTTTCCAGTGTGTCTACCCAACTCTGCAGCTCTACCTGTGTCTGTGCTAAGCAGATGTATGCTCCTGTGTGTGGCTCGGATGGTATTTCATATTTCTCAGCCTGTCATGCTGGCTGTGGTGAAGGCTATGATGGGGTAAGATCTATAAGTCTATCTCTGGACTTTCCATCAACCTGTGACAGATATTATATACATGTATATCTGATCAATGCTGTTCTGGTGACCTTGGCCCACATGTAATGAGGATTCATAAATAGGGTCGTATTGGCATGGATTTTCAGCAATATCTTTTGTTGTTTTTTTTGTATTGTTTCGTCTGTACTGTGAAAAAAAACTTGTGGGATTTTCTACGAGAGCTAGCGTGCGCCACTCCTGCCGCCAGGATTTACCTGACATTTTGCCGATGCCTTCCTTTCCACCACCAGAAAGTTTTTATTTAGATTTGGAGACCTGAAATGATGGAAAAGTATTGTTTTGTGTTGCTGATTGATTTCCATTGATCTTTTCTTGTCCAGCAAGGCATGAGGTCACGCTGACATCACTTCCTGTCATGTGTTCACTATTAACCAAACTGACCATGTGCAGATTATTGCCGTTTCATGACAATCTTGTCTCGAATCCTGTTGGACTGCATAGGGCTTTAACATGCAACGGAAGTGCAGTACAACGAAATAAGCCGACAGACAGGCAAAGTGAAGCAGACCTATTCTAATCAAGCAGAACTGAAACGCATCTAGACAGATTTATCTGGGGCAATGGGGGGTACCTCAGCTAGTATATTATATTGGTAGGGATAGAACACTAGGTGACTGAGTTCAATTTTCAGTCAGAAAAGTCAACTATTGGAGATGTCTGCAACATCATTTGTTCAGTTTTCATGTCTTGGTTTCAAGTACATCATTGCAGCTGATGGAAAGAAATTTTAGCTCTATCACACCCTGTTTTCTATGTCACTGAATCTTTCATGGTTTTTTGTTTTTGGTATTGTGCTGTGTTTGATATGCTTACCATGTGATTATATGCCAGTATGAGATTACAGACTGCCCCTTCTGTGTGATGATAAAATGCCAAACCCGGTCCCCCCCCACCCCACCCTCCAGTAGTTTCCAGTTCTACAGAATGTGACACCTTCCCCCCCCCCACCCTCCAGTAGTTTCCAGTTCTGCAGAACGTGACACCCCCCCCCCCTCTAGTTGTTTCCAGTTCTACAGAACATGACCCCCCCCCCAGTAGTTTCCAGCTCTACAGAACGTGACACCCCCTCCGCATCCCACCCTCCAGTAGTTTCCAGCTCTACAGAACGTGACACCCCCTCCCCACCCCACCCTCCAGTTCTACAGAACGTGACACCTCCCCCCCCCCCCCCCCCCCCCCCCCCGTAGTTTCCAGTTCTACAGAGCGTGACACCCCCCCCCCCCCCCGTAGTTTCCAGTTCTACAGAACGTGACACCCCCCCCCCCCCCGTAGTTTCCAGTTCTACAGAACGTGACCCCCCCCCCCCCCGTAGTTTCCAGTTCTACAGAACGTGACACACACCCCCCCCCCCCCGTAGTTTCCAGTTCTACAGAACGTGACACCCCCTCCCCCCCCCCCCCCCCCCCCCCGTAGTTTCCAGTTCTACAGAACGTGCCCCCCCCCCCCCGTAGTTTCCAGTTCTACAGAACGTGCCCCCCCCCCCGTAGTTTCCAGTTCTACAGAACGTGGCACACACCCCCCCCCCCCCCGTAGTTTCCAGTTCTACAGAACGTGACCCCCCCCCCCCGTAGTTTCCAGTTCTACAGAACGTGACACACACACACACACACACACCCCCCCCCCGTAGTTTCCAGTTCTACAGAACGTGTCACCCCCTCCCCGTAGTTTCCAGTTCTACAGAACGTAACCCCCCCCCCCCCCCCCCCCCGCCCGTAGTTTTCAGTTCTACAGAACGTGACCCCCCCCCCCCCCCCCCCCGTAGTTTCCAGTTCTACAGAACGTGACCCTCCCCACCCCGTAGTTTCCAGTTCTACAGAATGTGACACCCCCTCCCACCCTCGTAGTTTCCAGTTCTACAGAACGTGACACACCCCCCCCCCCCCCCCCCCCCGTAGTTTCCAGTTCTACAGAACGTGACCCCCCCCCCCCGTCCCGTAGTTTCCAGTTCTACAGAATGTGACCCCCCCCCCGTAGTTTCCAGTTCTACAGAACGTGACCCCCCCCCCTTCCTCCTCTCTATCATTTGTTACACCTTTCATGGTTTCTCCAGTAGTTGCGAATTACAGAACAGCACCAGTAAGACAGGGTCACAAGTGACCTGAGTGTTTGCATGTTCACCTCAGTACATTTCTTTCAAATTTACTTTTATTCTCTTCCACGCTTATTGTTTCCACTTTCACTGAGGGCTTTGTTTGTCATGGTTTACATTTGTCTCCCTCCCAGAAATTTCATGACTGCAAGTGTATCGATGACAACATAAAAACTGCCAAGCCAATGATGTGTGAACAACCCTGCGACTTTCTCTACGCCTTCTGTGCCATCTTTGTTCTGGGGGGTTTGTTGCTCGGCTTCAAGGCTATCCCAGCATTCATTGCCACATACAGGTTTGTTGCTTTGCTATACACATCAAATTCTTTTACATTCAATTCTAAAAAGTTGTATTTCTTATATTGAACATTTCGGTCTTGTTTAATTTTCCCAATTAAGGAAATAAGATGGAATTGGTGCCACTTTATACATTGGATCTTAGATAGTGTTAGAAACTTCATTACCGAGCTTAGAGGAAAGAGGGAATAAACACAGGCCAGTGCTGTTTCAAAGCTGGGTTTTGTTTTGTTTTGCATTGTTTTTTCGTTGGTTTTTATCATAACCAGTAGCAAAATAAAAATAAAAAAATTTTGTTCTTGGCTATGTCCATCTATAAAATGGTTGCTTAGACTTGTCATTTGGCAAACCGCAGATGTCCCTGGATGTTGTTGCTTGTTTAGCTTCAGATACTGGCCAAAATATTTCCATGTATATCCTGAGGACCTGGCCCAATCAGACATCACTTTTTGACATCCCTTGTCAAACATAAGCAGCACCAGTCTTGTTACTTAGCCTCACACACATAAATTTATAGTTTGTTCTGAAGCAGATTAGCTGTGTGCAGATGTTCATTTGGTGTCTAATGGAACATTTTGTGGAAGCTGGCGATACGTCAGATGTGATGTTGAGAGAGAGAGACGCACGTGCACACACACACAAAAAAAAATACGTGTATGTGTATGTATGTGCGTCCTGAACCATTATGTCTGTTTTCACATTTTGGCAAATAACAGAGATGAGCACCGTACAACTAGCCTTGGATCTATGAGAGAAAGTGAGAGAGTGACAGATTTTCATATGCCTGCCATTTCATTAGTTCAATCATAAGCTATTTACACATAGAATCTGACAGGAAACATTAGAAAAAGTAAGCAGTTTATCTGTACTGGAAACTATATGTGAGACGGTCTGAGGAAATGATTCACATGTCGCGCTCAGCACTTTCGAGATAGAGCCAAAAATAGGTGGATGTGGTCTTGCTGGGCCTATATCGGTTTTTGGCATCAATAGATTCCTCAATCATCTCTTTATGCCTGGTTAGAAGGATTTTAATCAAATTCTGCCTGTAAATATGTTGGTTTTTTTAAATTTTTCTGGTACAGTCTTTAGGCATTTTAAATTTAAACGCATTTTCCTCAAAAGTGACTTTTTCTACTTTGCCACCTTGAAATAGCCATAACTTGGTCAGTTTCCGACATTTTAAAATGAAATAAAGTGCATTCTTCTCAGGCCAGGCTGAACTTTCACATTATAGCCTTAACTCAGTTTTAAAAAAATTGGCAATGTGGACCATTTCCCTAGAGCACCTGACATACAAAAGCTTAAAGCTGCTGTTTTTATGTTTCTGTGGTTTCAGCATAATATTTGGATAAGGAAATTTCTAAATACATTATATTTTTGTGATGTCCAAATGAAGATAATTTGATACTTTCTATGGAAAGGTGTGTGGAAGCCAAGGATGCTCCACTTGCCATTGGATTGAACACTTTTCTCACAACACTTATTGGTGAGTAGCTGCTTGCTTAGGATAGAAAAATGCCCCCATGTGTTTGTTTGTATAATGTAAAATAAAAAATTGACTTGAATAGATTCCCACATTGTATAATTATTTAGCTCTTTTTCCCCTTTTTTATTTGAGGGACTGGAGGGGTTAAAATCAGAAAGCATATTTGAAACTGAGGATCATTTATGTAAAATTCCCCCCTTTGACCAGGAGCTAGCACTGGAAGTTGTGCTGTAGTGAAGATTTGATGACTTCTAGTCTCAACATCCATGTAATTGGTTGAAGTAGGTGCAAGTTGTTTGAGGGCAGGGAGAACATTGGAACAGAATCTTTTCAGTCTCTTTGTTCAACTTTGATCAATTGACAGTTTGAGCTGATGATCACAGAATCAGTGTTTTATTGTTTGTCCATGTTTCTTTTTCATTCCTATAGGCTTTATTCCAAGTCCAGTCATATTTGGTTCAGTGATAGATTCTACTTGCCTTCTCCATCGTCCTGCGTGTGGCTTTATCGGTACCTGTGCTTATTATGATATTGTTTCATTCCGACTGAATGTCCATGGACTGTCTACGGGTCTTACAGCTTTAGCAGCCATGTTGTATATTGGATCTTTACTCCTTGGTTTGAGAAATTCTTCTGTTTTTGGCCAAAAGATTCATGATAAAGAGGGTCGAAATTAGATGTGACTGTGAGTGACGTACAACCCACAAAACCCACAAGCCGTAAAACTGGCAGGCTGTACAACCCACAAGCCGTAAAACTGGCAGGCTGTACAACCCACAGACTGTTTCCTTAACAGCCTGGCAGTATTGTGTAAACTTTTATGTCAACATGACATCATGACATTTATGATGTTTTCATTCACAACTTACATCTACTGATCATTAGTCATAGATATATCATTACAGTCATGGTAGTTTTAGCTCAGATTTGTTTCATAAAGTGTTCTTATTTTATTTCAGTTTAAATGCTCATTTATTGTGCACTCGTACTTGTATATATGCCAGTAGCTCACATACTGAGACAGACCATTGATCACAAAGCTTTGCCACTTTCCAGCACAGAACAATTTGAATCTTTGTTAGACAAGTTTTAAAGAACAATAATTTCACTTTCTACCCTGTGGCAAACAAGAACATTTGGTGGGCTGGGTGATGAGATTGTGAATTCCACAAAATTTTCAAATGTTAGGTTCTCTTTGTTTTTTGATTCAGTTGTACACAATGTGTGAATACTGTTAGTGCAAAAGACAAAATATTGTGCAAAAATTGTATAATAAAAATATCATAAATAAAAGTATAGAATCTTTTCGCAAAATGGTTGATGAATCCACAGATCCCATACGCCACAGTTCAGATTGTGGTATTCGTGCTTGTAGGTGATGAAATAGCTAATCTAAACATTGACGCTCCAGACACACCATTGATAGAGGTCCGGGGACAAGGTGGTCTAAAGGCAAGGTGCTCGCCTGTCATGCCAAGGGTCCCGAGTTCAAACCCCGGCCGGTGCAGGCATGTTGGAAATTTGGGATTTTTCTCATATTTTCATGTCCCTGATCCTATTGGGGGGTAGGATCGAGTACGAGTACATAGTCTTCTCGGATAAGGATGAAAAAATTCGGAGGGCCCGTGTGCACATTGCGCACGTTAAAGATATCTTGGCAGTCGGAAATCGATAAGAGCAGGCCGTACAGGCCGCTGCCCCGGGCAAAATTAAATAAAAATTCATCCCTAGATTCCTCTCGCCTCTCCACCCCTTCATCTCCCCCCCCCCCCCCCCCCCCCCCAAAAAAAACCGCCGCCCGGCGCTGCACTGTGGCGACGACGTGCCTGCTCCAGTTGTAATGGGCTGCAATGGCACAAAGGCAAATTTCCCAAATGGGATTAAAGTAGTATACAAATACAAACACGAATGTGTACAATTCCTGTACAAAAGTTAATAAATTAAGCAATGAAAGCATCAAAGAGTGGCCATCTGGCTTAATGTACATGAAAAGTTGTTACCATTGTAAACAAAACACGCCTGATTGGGTGGATCATGGGGAGATGCAATAAGAGAGGGGGAGAGTGGGAGGGGCAACTTGTCATACTGATGAGGAGATACAGAGCTCACTTAACCTGATCATCATGTGGGTCTACAAAACTTTGAAAGATCAAAGAGTTATGGTTGCCTTTGTGATGACCGTAGACTGCCCAGCAGTGACAAGGCAGAGAAAGTATGAGAAATTGCACAGATGTATCTCTACATTTGCCAGAGTGGTATATGATTTCACAACCCCCCCCCCCCCCCCCCCCCCGCCTTTTTTTTTTTTTTTCATCATGATACGTCATCTTTTTGATTTGAAGCCATCAGCTACAACAAATCACCAAACTCTACAACTTCCAACATTTGAACATTCCTTATATTTTTACAACTTCTGAGCATTCCATAGTGCCTCTGACATTTGAACATTCCACAGAACTTGAGAAATATGAACATTCCTTTGAAGTTAAGACATCTGAACATTCCATAGAACTTCTGGCAAGTTAGGAGGGCTTGGAACTTACACATCGGAGAATTCCATAGAACTTCTGACGTCTAGTTCCTTAAAATCTTAATATCTAGGCATCCCTTGGACTTCTGATATCTGAGCAGCCTCAGAACATCATGCACGTGAACAAGCCTTAGATTCTCAACCACCATACCAAATTTGTTTTTCTAACACTAATGATTGTGTTACTGCACATGAGTTAGATCACTATGCCTCATACATTCACAATGCAAGTCCACAAGCCAGTCTCAGACATGAATACAACATGGCCTTTCAAAAATTGGATGTTGAAACAGTGAAAACCACCTGAGTGTGAAATACACGATTTGATTACCTGTGATCCAAGTACGAAAATCCTGAAACCCATGGTTTTTTGAAAACATAATCCTAATGGGTAAAATATTCGGATCATATAGTTAATTAATTTAATCAAGTAAGCAAGAGAATCGGTTTTTTGTCTCACTTGTAAAATGTGGCTTGTGTTGAATTTACAATCTCATCAGACGGCTGACGATTTTTAATTTATCACCTGTTTTTTTTCCAGCTGTACATACTGGAACATTGCACTGAGGTGTATGTTATTCTACTTTATGAGAGCAAGAAAACCATAACTTACCCATTTCTAGTATTATTGGCTATTCTGTTTGATTCCATATTGAAATATTTATATTTATAGCTGAATTATGAAGAAAAAACAAAGTCATGTGGTGTTTATCATCTCCATCACTATCATGAAAATAACCTGAACAAACTGAGACTCAGGTTAGGGGTCACTCAGCACCTACCATTTACACCTCAAATCAGTATCCAAAAATACTGGACTGTGCATTGCTGGTGTTTTAGGGCAGGCTCCCTGGGTGATCTAATAGTTCAAGTATTTGCCTTTCCAGCGAGGAAAGAGGAGATGCAGATATGATTCTTGCCCAAGGCAAACTGTCCTGTATTTTTCACTTTCCATTCCAGTTTTTTTTTTCCCACTGCTTATATAATGATCTGACCTGCCTGTTTGACTCTCATGGGTCAAATCTCTGGTGGTCACTTACAAAAACATATCCCCTTTATTTCCCCCCTAACTGAACAAAATCATCCTTCTTCGTAAGGCAGCTCAACACTGTGAAGGTCTCTGTTAGCTCATTTGTCTGACTTGTGTTAGCCTTACAAATTACATTTTACATTAACAGTTTCGTGTTTCTTGTATGTTTTGTTTTTTTTTCTTTCAAGTTCAGGAGAGTGATGCACAATTGTCCTCTATGAATGAATTGAAATAGATAAATAAGTAAATAAATAAGTAGATAAATAAATATGTTACTGTTCATTTCCCACCTGCTTAAAAACTGATTGTCATGCAGATGTTGCTTGCAGTGGGGACAAGGTGGTCTAGAGGCAAGGTGCTCGCCTCTCATGCCAAGGGTCCCGGGTTCTAAACCCGGGCAGTGCAGGCATGTTGGAAAGTGGATTTTTCTCATGTTTTCTCAAGTCCCTGGTCCTATTGGGGGGTAGGATCGAGTAGTTCTTGGAAATTGGATTTTTCTCATATTTTCAAGTCCCTGGTCCTATTGGGGGGTAGGATCGAGTACCTAGTCTTCTCGGATAAGGACGAAAAAATTCGGAGGGCCCGTGTGCACGTTGCGCACGTTAAAGATACCTTGGCAGTTGGAAATCGTAAAGAGCAGGCCGAAAGGCCGCTGGCCGGGCAAAATTGAAATTAATAGATTAAAATTTATCCATATCATTCCCCCCCCCCCCCCCCCCCCCCCCCCCCCCCGCCAGAACAAGAAATAATAAAACAAGTAAAGTGAGGTGTAAATGCCAAGGGCAGCGAACCTCCTAAAATAAAGACCTCAAATCTGATGTTGCTTGCAGTAATTGTTGATGTTGTAGACAAAATTGTTTCATGTTGAATGGCCAGAATTGTCAGATTATTGACACCGGTGGTTCAAAAATGTTCATGGATGCTGGATAAAAAGTGGGGACTTGAAGGATGACAGAATGGAAATGACAGATAATGAGACAGGATTTGAAAGTCTAGAAATTGATTTGTAAAGTGAATCTTTTCCCATTTGAAACTTCCTGAGTTTTGTGTAGAGTTGAATATGTTACATCCCTAATTATTGTTTTATCCATTCCTAATCCTATTCAGCCCCCTAAATGCTAAATTCATCAAAATAGGTCAATTTAGTTTGGCAGTGCAATATGAAACAGGACTTCTCCTAAATCAGGAAATTTTGAGAAGAGTCAAAGGAAAACGGTTTCATTTACTGATGATCATTGCACTTAGCGGTCTCAGTTCTCAATTCCTCTGAGATCTAAGTGGTTTAACCTATAGCTTGTGTGCAGTAATTGCAGTTTTCAAAAATTTTGCCTTTTCAATGCATTATTGTTCTGGTATAAGACAAAAAGCATTCAAATTCAGTGTAAATTCATGAAAATTACCCAGTTTAAAACTATAACATGTACTAATGGCATGTATGCAATACTGCTAGGCAAATGTATTTGTCCATTAGGACTGACCTGAGTACAAGCATGCTATGTAAGGTGAGAAAGTCTTGGCTCTTTTTCTCTTGATTTATTAGTGTTGGGGAAGGGAGAAGGAAGGAAGTTCTGTTACCAGCTTGATTTAAAGTAACTTTGGACAACTGATAGTGCTGGCTCCTGCTGGCTCTATTTCTAGTGAACAGACAGGTTTTTGAAAATGTTGATGGCAAAAAAAATGTTAAAAGCGATGGCCTATATGGCAACTGGGGTATCCTTCATTCAGTTTTTTTGTACTCAATGCAGATTGCTACTTGTTTACTGCATGATACTAAATAATCACTGAATTTCTCAAATGATATTATGAAAATGTTTGATTTTAATGGATATGATCAATTTGACAGCATGATTCTGGTGCCACTGCTGCCCTAAGCACCAGTGGGTGCAACAGGAAATAGTAGTAGTAATTCTGGTGCCATCACGCTCTAGTCTTATTACAGTACTTCAAGTTCTGCATGATCAAGATCAGAAATTGTAATATGGTCATTATAATTGTTTGGCAATGGATCCAATTTTTAAAAAAAAAACGAGCATTTGCAATTATATTATATTTTTACACGAAACCAGCTTGTGCCCAGATATTGTAGTTTTTTTGTTTTTTTAAATAATTATTTGTTTTGTTTGTGTTTATTTTATTTTATTTTGGAATGTTTCCTATTTTTCCATTTTAACTCATAAACTTACGTCATTATGTCTACATACATAATAATTAAAAACGTTATTGAAATATTACAGAAAGTCTGGTGTTCTGTGGACAGTTCTGGAACTGAGTGGAAGTTTACATTAAAATGATTATTCTTTTTCTTTCTGAAATTTGTGCGTGCACACACACACACACAGAGGGAGAGAGACTACTGCACACTGCACGGCTTCTCCTTCAGTCCATTCATTTCCCCTTTTTATTTCAATCCTGTCTTCTCCTTCAGCCACCATGGTTCCGGTCCTCCTTTGCTGCTTTTCTTTGTCCTTACTAAACGTTGTTTGTTTTTTTTCTTTCCTGTGATGTTCAGGTGACTGCAGACACATACAGTACACAGTACCACAAATACATCTACATGTACAGTACGTTGTACAAATACATGTCCCTAAAAAAAAAACCTACATGAACATATCTATTATGTAGCCAGGGGCGAGGCTTCCTCATAATCAAATAATCAGTGATTACCCTTCGAATATTAATTCTAGAATTACTGTGCTTTCCAGATCGAGCCCAATTCCAAGTCCATTTAGTCAGTTCAGCATTCTATTCTACGTTGCTATTTTGGGTTTGTTGTTATAGTCTAACACCCCTCACCGAAAAGCATCTTTGTAGGGACTTACACCATATGAACTGGTCCAAAATCAGTGATTAACAAAGACGAAGAAGACTTGACTACACCCAGAAGCGAGCTTGAGCATAGCCTGTTTTCTTCAAAGCGGCGCCGCAGACAGCAAAATAGTGGGGGGAAAAAATAGGTTTAAAATCAAGGTTTGGCCTGATTTTACGTACTTATGCAGGTTTTTCACTATGCGGTCGTTTTCATCCCAATCGAAAAGTAAAGAGTAGAGTGAAAGAGTTTGTGTGGATCTTTTTTTGTTTTTTTTGTTTGAGGTAATCTAAGAATAATTTACTCTACGCACAGCAAGAGCTATCAAAGAATAATAATTATTATAGTCTAGATCTAGATATAACTGTGATCAAAATCAGTCGAACGTAACTATCTAGAACATCACTTCACTTGATAGGTCGCTCGAACCTAAACCGCAACGGCAGATAGCCACTTCTCCGAAATCGCTACACATTGTTGTGTCACAGAGATGCCATTTAAACACTTTCTACCATTAATGTTAATGGGTCCTTTCCGAGAAACTTTATGAGATGGTAGAATAACAAAATCTCTGGCTATGAATATGACAATGAAAACGTGCTGTTCAAATTATATTTTAAAAAATGGGTGAAAAATATGCGTTTCTAAGTCTGTTAGTATGAATGAATAATTTTTCAGATTAGTTTGGCTTGTAAATTGCTGCATTCGTGTCCTGTTGACAAGAATAGTCCGCCCTTCAGATTTTTGCAGTGCCTGGCAACCGTTTCATTGTTTTAGTCGCTGCATTTATAATTCTGTATGTCACAAATCCCAGACTGGGAAATGTAATAAGTTATGACAGGACAACAATCACGAACAAACAAGTTTAACACTTAACAAAACAGCCCATCAGACTCACACATTTATTAAACATAATTATACATATAATAGCGCCATTACATACATTATATTATTGAAATCAACTGCCGTACAACGGCCTTATTCTCACACACACTCTCCCTCGGATCCACAATCCGGTAGTTACTCCTAAAGGCACTTCGGCCTCAGCCTCTCCCCTCAGGGTCTTAACAACACATTAGTAATTTACTGGCACCGCAGTCTCTCAATATCCCCTTCCTCTTGTCATACACCTTAGCACTCCCCTAGCACCTCAGCAGGGCAATAACACATTATTATTTCCATAGCCATCAACATGGCAACAACATAGTATCAGTTCACTAGCCTATCAACATGGCAACAACATAGTATCAGTTCACTAGCCTATCAACATGGCAACAATATAGTATCTCATTCACTCTCATATCTACGTCCCTGTCCGTGACCTGACTGCCACGACTTTATGTGCCTCCACTGTCCTACACTGACAGCCTCACTTCTGGCCTATGTGTGGCCTCCGGCCCTATGCTGGCCTATCCCCTGTGCTCATCGAGGTGGCTCTTCGGCCCGTCCCCGACACCTACAAGAATAACATTACATGGGTATAATACCCTACCATTTCTATTCACTCCACCTCTCCTTACAACCCATGAAACGTCCACACACTAGTTCACCTTTCACTCACCACACATCTTACGGTAACACACCTCCATCGGAGTACACACTACTCACTCGCGCTACAAATCCATGAACTCACTTTCATCTATCGCTCGTGGCGCACATTGCTATATCCAATATCAAGGACTTCCACATTCCTCACATATACTTATTCACATCATGGTAATAGACGAATATAATATAATACATCAATCATAATAATCAATCAACGTTCTACATACCAGTCATTACTGGAAAGACTCTCACTAGTCTTCTCGACTGCTTCCCTTTAAGTCCGCCCGATGGGCTCTCTTTCACAGGTCCGATCCGTAGGACCTTCTAACTTGCAGTGATAGTAATCCAGCGCTTTCGCCTCATTCAGACTTCCACACCACTCATACACGCACGCTTTTCCCACTTGTCTGCATGAGTTATTTTTACTCTTCCCCTTTCACGTCTTTTCCTATCCGTCTGTCGTGAGCTCTTCTTATTCTACACCCACTCTGTAGCAATCCCCTTAATTGCACTCACTCCACTCGTGACATCATCCCCCACCCCAAAAAAATTAATGCAATTAATTTCAAATCGCATCAAGATGACTGTCAACGAGTGAGCGTGAGCAATACCTACACTAGAAAAATGACCTAGCAGTTCCCCTAGTATATAGAATACCGAAATCAGGGGAAAATATGGGGATCAATATGGCCTGCAATATGCATATATGTGTCACATCATGAATAGCTAACTAACCACAATACTTAATACAGAATCAAAAACCACTCAACCTATCAACCATTCTTAATATCATATTTATAATGTCAATATTTTAAAGTCGACTTATTCACACAGATCCTGTCAATGTTCCTGTCCTCTGATGTATAAGCTCCTGAAATCTTCCCCTAGGCTCGACTAAGGTAGTCGGCGATATGATTGCTGGTTCCTGGGATTGGTTGAATAACGAAGGTATACGGCTGCAAAGCCAATGCCCATCTAGACAAGCGTGGGCTGGACGAACGATTCTTCGACAAAAATGTCAGTGGCTTGTGGTCTGTCTGGATACAAAATTCTCGTCCCATGAGATAACGTCCTAATTTCTGGACGGACCACACAATGGCAAGACACTCACGCTCTATCACAGAATATTTTCTTTCTCTCTGCAATAACTTCCTACTGACATAACATACAGGATGGAGACATTCGTTCTTCTCCTGTAGAAGACAAGCGCCGACACCAGAGTCCGACGCATCCGTTCTGAGGATAAAATTAGATCGAAAATCGGGTAATATCAGAATGGGTGACGATGATAATGCTGTCACCAAATTATCAAATGATGTCTGACATTCAGACGTCCACTGGACCTTATCGGGTTGTCCCTTCTTAGTAAGGTCAGTAAGAGAAGATGACAAGGAGGAAAAATTTGGAATGAACTTTCTGTAATAATTTAAAATTCCCACTAAGCTTCTGACTTGTTTCTTTGTTTTAGGGATTTGCAACCCTACTAACTTGTCAATTTTTGTTACTTCAGGTCTCTGAACACCTCTACCCACAATATGTCCTAAGAATATTATCTCTGGACATGCCAAATCCATCTTTGCGGGTTTAGCAGTTAACCCAAAATGACGTAATCGTTGAAAAATTACTGTTAGTGTCTGAATATGATCAGACCATGTCGACGTATGGCATGCTATATCGTCAAAGAATGACACGACATTAGGTATGTCCTTCAACACTAATCTCATTAATCGTGCAAACGTCGCTGGTGCGTTTACCAACCCAAATGGCATGACCTTAAATTGGAATAATCCAATGGGCGTTTGGAACGCCGTGTATTGTTTAGACTCCTCAGTAAGCGGGATTTCCCAATAACCTTTCGTTAAATCTATCTTGGAAAACCACGTGGACCCGGCCAATGAAGCTATTAATTCCTCCTGAAACGGAATAGGCTCCCTATCGCCTACCGTAATAGTGTTCAATCTTCGAAAATCAATACAGAACCGCACCGATCCATCAAGTTTTTTCACGAGGACGATGGGTGATGAATACGGCGATGTTGATGGTTCTATCACATCTAACTTCAACATTGACTCAACTTCCTTTATGACTCTATCTCTCGAAGAAAAAGGCAACGGATACGGTCTAAGAAATACTGGCTTATCCGAAGTCAACTTTATTTGGTGCTGGATCACCGTAGTGCGACCCGGCAAATCCGTAACAACATCCGGAAATGACGCTAACAGGGTCTCAAGTTCCCTACTCCTTGAACTCGTAAGGTCAGGGTTAATTTTTACGTCCCTGTAACCTTGTGTCGCAGTTAACTCCGGCAATTGAATTTGTAACTCTTCCTGCGCCTCGGTGTCGCTTACGTCACAGTCCAACTGGTCTACGACCCCCGTACAAGCAATAGAGAAGACAGTCTCCTCTGGTCTTGTCTGTGCACACAGATACTGTGGTCTCTCATAAAATCTCTGTAGCATATTAACATGGAAAACCTTACTCGCTCCATCAATGTGGATAGCGTAATCTACCTTTGAAACGACTCGCTCAATAACATAAGGGCCTTTCCATGTCATCAATAACTTATTATGGTCCGTAGGTAACAACAACAGAACCTTGTCTCCTGGCTTAAAAATTCTCAGTTTGGAACCTCTATCTTTACAGTCTTTTGCTCTTTTCGAAGCGATACCAGAAGCTTCTTCCGCTATAGTGCGCGCTGAAGATAGTCTTTCTCTTAAATCAACAAGGTACTGAAACACCGAAATCTGCTCATCGTCTCCCGATGATGGTGACGTCATCATGTCCCGAAGAACATCAGTTGGGCCCCTAGGACTACGACCGTACATCATTTCGAACGGCGAGAATCCCGTTGACTCCTGCCGTACCTCTCTGTACGCGAATAACACTGCAGGGATATATCTATCCCAATCTTTAGGGCGATCAGCAGCTACCTTACGCAGCATCGACTTTAACGTCGAGTTCAATCTCTCGCACATGCCATTAGCCTGCGGATGATAAGGGGTGGTAGTGATGGGTTGTATACTGAATAAGCGGAACAATTCCTTCATCATCTGCGACGTAAATTGCGCGCCCCTATCAGACAGAATTTGCTCTGGTATTCCTACCCTAGCGAAAATTGCAAACAACGCTTCCGCGACTGCCTCAGACGTTATGGTCCGCAGAGGAACCGCCTCTGGCCATCTCGTAGCATTACATATGACCGTTAAGAAAAATCGATTCCCCCTATCGGTCGCTGGGTGAATGGGGCCAACAAGGTCTATCGAGACCTTTTTAAACGGTTCCGAGACCGTGGGGATCTTCTGAAGAGGGGCCTGGGGTGTACGACCCTTATGCGTCGTCTTTTGGCACGCACTGCACGTCTTACAATAGACTTGCACATCTCTGTGGATCGATGGCCAGTAAAAATTTTTTTGGACCCTTTCTTTGGTTCTAGCTATCCCCATATGACCCGCTAATGGGACCTCATGTGCCAAATGCAATACTGTTGCGATCAGCAACGCTGGCACAACGACCTGCTTTAAAATGGAGGACACCGTTACATACTTACGGAACAGAATGCCCGCCTGAACAATAAAGGAGGACGACCCGTTCTTATATCTCCTCGTTTTCTCGGTTCGCGCTTCCCCAAAACATGGGTTTAATGATGGGTCCTCCCTTTGTAATCTCGCCAAGCGCTCTGGCGTGATATCTAGGTTGACCGCTGGCGTCGCCAAAGGTCTAATCTTATCTTTATCCGCTACCCGTCGACGTGTTTCGACCGCGGCGCAAAAGTCAATACCTTTTGATTGCGACCATGCTTGCACGTTCTCATCGGAAGGGGAAACTACCCGTGATACATTCCCAATGATGAGCTGGGCGCCTGGAAAACAACCAACGACTGCTTCGACTTCCCCGCTAAGGAAAGGTGTATCTATCATTATTCTTGCCATGGGTAATTTCTCAATGGCCCCCGAAAATTGGATGCACGGGACAGTCTCACCTGTAAGCTGTGAATCCCGAATGCAGTCTCTATGCACTCCCACAACGGTAGATCCCGTATCTCGTAAAACCGAGACCGGTTCGTCCCCAACAAACCCCGGATAAACCCTAAGACCACCTCCTGTATGACATGAATTTATAACGGGGATCTTTCTCCCACAAGGTAAAACACCGGAAGATAATAACTTCTCACAACTGGGACACTTAGAATACTGTCCGCCTCCGTTGTCCGATGTAACACACGCGGCCGCATGATGAAATTTATTTGGGGAACATGGACTGGAGCTACTGTCCACGTTCGCCGCTATCCTACCTGCAGGGCAGTTCACGCTGATGTGATCTGCTCTTCCGCAGTTCCAACACTTCGCGGCCCTACACTCGCGCGAAAAGTGACCCACGCGTCCGCAAGTCCAACACTCCGCTCCCTGTGCTGCCCTAGGCCTGGGTCCCCGTGACCCCTCGCGACCGGAACTAGAGTCCCTATGCCGTCGGTCGTCGGCAAAGGTCACAAGTCGGCCCCGGCCATTACCGCGACCTAGCCCTCCTGCTCGGTCAAACTTACCGGATCCATATGCCGGTGATTGGTGATAGCCCCTACGCTGCCCCTGGGCTTGCCCGCTATAGGCACCACGCTGACGCGACCTGTCCCTAAGTCCTGCCGGCGACCCTTCGACAGCGGCGACGTAGCCAGCATCTTGGACGTACGCCCTGGCGACTGGTTTGGACGGATGCGCCGTACGGTATGCCTCCGCCAACTTAGACGCCTCCTGCACCGTCGCGGGTTCGTTCTCTTTCAGGAAAGCCACCAGATCTTTGTGGCACGACGCGTACAGCTGGTCACGGATCATTAAGTCTTTCAGTTTAGCAAAATCCGTGCCCACATGCGCCAAGTCTACCCAGTTCGCGAAATACTCCGTTAGTCTCGCGACGAAGGCAGCAAAGTCCTCCCTGGTATCTGCACGTGCCCGCCTAAACTGCTCCCGGAAATATTCCTCGGTACGCGCAAATCGGCGAAGCAGCAAAGCCTTCAGCTTATCGTAGTCTTGCACGTCTTCGCGCTGTAGCTCTTTAAAGTAGGTTAACGCTCGCCCCTGCAATAGCGATGCCAGGTACGTGGCCCATAATTCCTTATTCTCCCCCCATTGCAATTGTGCGTTCAGCTCGAACCTGTAAAGGAAGGCGTCTATGTCGTCCTTCCGGTCGTCGAACGTAGGGAGCTTAATCCTAACGCCACCTTTATTGTGTACCTGCCGCTCGGCCGTTTCCGCTGGCGTATTCCTCTTGAGCTCTAACTCCGCAATCTTTACTTGCGCCTCTATCTCCTTTAACCTTATCTCCTGCTCCCTTTCCTTAGCCTGTCTCTCCTGTTGCCGAGCTTCTAACTCCTTTAACTTAAACTCCCTTTCCTGTTGCTTATCCTTAGCCTCTCTTTCCTCTTCTCTCTGTCGCTCTTGAGCCTCTTTTTCTCGCTCTCTATCCTTAGCACGCTCATCGCGCAAATCCGCCTGCTGTTCTTTAATCCAGCCGCGTAGCTCCTCTCCCTCCAGGCCAAGTTCCTTACCCAACTTCATTAATTGTTGGAGTTCCGCCATTTCACAGATTGATGGTTATGGTATGTATTACAAAAACGGCTAACCTGTCGGTATGATCAGTAACGACACGACCAGAGACCTGAGATCACACCAGATATAACAACACCCAGTTCAGAATACAATTCAGAAATTTACCTTTACAGCACAACTAATTCTATATCTACAAAATGTATAGCACTATTAATTATAAAGGGAAAAAGAAACGACAAGAATGAAGAAATACAGTAGAAGGACCACAAGTACGTCAAGGACAACGAACCAGACTAGGACAAAGACCTAAAAAAGAAAATATAATGGAAAAAAAATGGAACCTAACTACGCCGATTACACTACACGGTACAACAAGAACAGAGTCTGAAAAAAAAGAACGTATCTACAGATAGGGAAGAGAAGGACAAGAGAAACGTCTTCCTAAAACAACGAGGAAGATAGAACGGCACAATCTAAACAAAAATACAGGTCCCTACAGAACTGTTCACTGTGATGAACGAAGTTCCTAGATTAGCCCACCTCCCGAAGAGGACAAACTACGCTCACCACAGCAAACCCGCGCCACCGCCCGTATAACCTATAACGACAACAAAAACAGCAAAAACAGGGAAAAAGACAGATTAAAGGAACAGCCCACAATCCAGGGCACAAAAATTTTGACTTTTACTTAACTTTGGCCCTAGATTTCAATTTCTCCCCTTCCTCGGAGCTCTGGCTGCTTGACCTCTACAGGCTGGCACGCACACTCTGCAGAATTTTAAGTACACATTAATACATATTCATCAAAATACATGCATCAATACATATTATTATTCATAAACATACATAAATCATATCATGAAATTTCCATTCATCCGACGAACAAAGACAACACAAATTCCTACCACAAGATAAGTATTACGTGGACAAAACTAAAGTAACAAATGCCCACCGAAAAAATACCTACGGACGAGCCCCCAGTGTCACAAATCCCAGACTGGGAAATGTAATAAGTTATGACAGGACAACAATCACGAACAAACAAGTTTAACACTTAACAAAACAGCCCATCAGACTCACACATTTATTAAACATAATTATACATATAATAGCGCCATTACATACATTATATTATTGAAATCAACTGCCGTACAACGGCCTTATTCTCACACACACTCTCCCTCGGATCCACAATCCGGTAGTTACTCCTAAAGGCACTTCGGCCTCAGCCTCTCCCCTCAGGGTCTTAACAACACATTAGTAATTTACTGGCACCGCAGTCTCTCAATATCCCCTTCCTCTTGTCATACACCTTAGCACTCCCCTAGCACCTCAGCAGGGCAATAACACATTATTATTTCCATAGCCATCAACATGGCAACAACATAGTATCAGTTCACTAGCCTATCAACATGGCAACAACATAGTATCAGTTCACTAGCCTATCAACATGGCAACAATATAGTATCTCATTCACTCTCATATCTACGTCCCTGTCCGTGACCTGACTGCCACGACTTTATGTGCCTCCACTGTCCTACACTGACAGCCTCACTTCTGGCCTATGTGTGGCCTCCGGCCCTATGCTGGCCTATCCCCTGTGCTCATCGAGGTGGCTCTTCGGCCCGTCCCCGACACCTACAAGAATAACATTACATGGGTATAATACCCTACCATTTCTATTCACTCCACCTCTCCTTACAACCCATGAAACGTCCACACACTAGTTCACCTTTCACTCACCACACATCTTACGGTAACACACCTCCATCGGAGTACACACTACTCACTCGCGCTACAAATCCATGAACTCACTTTCATCTATCGCTCGTGGCGCACATTGCTATATCCAATGTCAAGGACTTCCACATTCCTCACATATACTTATTCACATCATGGTAATAGACGAATATAATATAATACATCAATCATAATAATCAATCAACGTTCTACATACCAGTCATTACTGGAAAGACTCTCACTAGTCTTCTCGACTGCTTCCCTTTAAGTCCGCCCGATGGGCTCTCTTTCACAGGTCCGATCCGTAGGACCTTCTAACTTGCAGTGATAGTAATCCAGCGCTTTCGCCTCATTCAGACTTCCACACCACTCATACACGCACGCTTTTCCCACTTGTCTGCATGAGTTATTTTTACTCTTCCCCTTTCACGTCTTTTCCTATCCGTCTGTCGTGAGCTCTTCTTATTCTACACCCACTCTGTAGCAATCCCCTTAATTGCACTCACTCCACTCGTGACACTGTACATATGATGTAGCGATACGTCCTATTATGATGATCTTACTAGCTTAAATTCTGATTGCCCTCTGCAGAGGACCACGCTTCGCCCCTGTATCTAGCACATATTTCCACCCTGACACCTCAGAATAAACGTCGATTCTCTTCGGGCTGACCAATTAACAGACAATCCTCCTGTTATGATTCCCAGTTCTCGTAGCCTAGTATTATTACTTGTCTGTAACTGCGCCAATCAAGGTCGAGACAATAAATTAAAATATTGATCGACTCTGCCCCCAAAAAACAACAAAAAAACTCGGCATACTAACCCGAAAAAAAAAGTTTAAAAACTTGGTCACTGCTATTGGTATTAGCAAGGATATTTTGGATTGACCTAGGGATGCTGTCCGGGTTATCATTAACGGGTAGGAAAACTACATCCAGATGGGTAAGCAACAGTCATGTTTATGTAGCTGTGCCGATAACAAAAATAAAAAAAAATTAAAAAATCCCTTTTAATTACATCACAAGCAGAAATACATCTGATTTTTGAATATGATTTCATGGCACTTTGGGCCTTAAAGGGTTAAAGTGGATAATTGCTGTACGTGGTATAACCAAGGCTCAGTAAGTTGGAGATGCTGGCCTAACCCATGAAACTTGCCATAGATGTGAGAAGACTTCGGTTGGTTTGCAGACATCTGGTTGCAAGAGAACTCGGCATACTTCGTCTCGGGTGTGGCAACGGGTATGATATAGAACAGCTACAGCCGCTACATGTAACATTTCTTCAACTCAGCAGGAGCGAGAAAACTTCCCAATGATCCTCATACTGGCCTACAAAAGAAAGATGGTGTAATTAAAAGGGAATTATAAAAAAAAATAAAAATAGTACCAGCTTGGGGACCAGGAAATAGTGCAAGGAGAACAAAAAATGAAATATTTTGTGCACAATATGGTAATCAGAATTCTCCAGTGTTTGAGTCTGTGTGTCTTGGAAGGAACTCCATACTACTGCAGTAACGTACTGTGCTACCTCGTGGCCGTCAGGCTGGCTAATTGTCGTTGCTCTGCTACCAGAACCAATAAAATAATTGTATGCATTCCAAAGACATTTACTTTATCTCCAGATCAAAACAAGTCCCAGTACCATTTATTTACACGAGCGTTACCTACAACTACAACTCAGAAACTGGTCACAAAAAAAACCCCTAGTAAAGTTTAATGATCTCTCGCTGGCAGCAGAGGGAGATAATCGATAAAATTTTGATGCTTATATTACTTCCCTTCGCTGTGTCACCTGTGTCGTTTGGGAACCATTGAGGACAGGTAAATAAAATCACGTGACTATCTTTCAATCTGACGCCAATAATAATCGTAGCGAGCTGCAGTCGCCTGAAAGTACAAAGATGGAGGACATAATGCGGAAGTAGTGCGAGCGACATTCTATTGGAGTGGGTTGCAAATGTTACAGCATGGCCAACTTTATCGGGCTATTTCTAATTTTCTTGACGGTTGAAATTGAAAGGACATGTGGCCAAAGCACGGAGTCACGATTCCTGAAAAGTTTCAGAGGCAACCCAGTTGTGGACACAATATATGGACAGGTAGATCTGATGTACAGCTAGACCAGATATCTAGACTAGATTAGATCTAGATCTAGATCTAGATTTTAGAACGTTCAAGATCGGCATAGATCTAGAGTCTAGATCTTGAAGTAATTTTGTAATGGGTATCCACGCACTTGCTATATGGCATGGAACACTTGGATGCAGGGACAGTGGTGTGTAGGGGAGGAGTACCTTACTCGAGCGCCACTTTCACTTTCACTGTTATCAATTTAAACACATGGAATGGTCAGATGGACCTGGGGACGTGAGGGTCTAGTCAGTTTGTATCAATGGGCAGTAGTCAGATTGACTAATCAGGCGAAAAGGGGCTGGGGTAGTTGTGTTTAGTTAGTTTCTGGTCTTTGGCGCTCGAGTACGGAACTCCTTCCGTGTGTAGTAGGCTCCAGTGTAGTCACCTGTAGACAACAGGATCATGCTTTCTTTGGGAAGGAGGAAAACAAAGAGGCCTATTATGAGCCTGAATTCAAATTCAAACAATGACATCGGTTCTAAATAATTTATTGTAGTATTTAGAAAGAGTTCCAGGTGTCCCGATCACCCAGTCAATCCTAGACCCTAATCTGGTTCTTATCCCTAACCCCTATAGGCCTACCTAATCCTATCCCAAGTCCTACCCCTTTACCATTTGAAACAGAAGGCAAACAAAAAATAATTATTGAGACACCTTGTAATTTGTAAAGAACTGGGGAAGTCTTCGGAATTCTATGTCTCATGGCCAGATTTTGGGAGGAATACCATATGAGTTACAGAACTTTAGACGGGCACACATTTCGGAAGGAGTTCCGTACTCGAGCGCCAAAGACCAGAAACTAACTAAACACAACTACCCTAGCCCCTTTTCGCCTGATTAGTCAATCTGACTACCGCCCATTGATACAAACTGACTAGACCCTCACGTCCCCAGGTCCATCTGACCATTCCATGTGTTTAAATTGATAAGAGTGAAAGTGGCGCTCGAGTAAGGTACTCCTCCCCTACATTTCATATTCTGAGTGTTAGTCACTGAGCCCCGCATTTACTGCAAGAGCATCCCTTTAGAGGACCCCACGCTGAGAGCTCCTAAAGTCGTGCCATTGTAGTTGTAGTATCCCTATAGTGTAACTCAAATGGCACTCCTCCCCAAAGTTTCTTACAGTAATGAATATGTCAGACTGAGGTGCAGTGTGGATCCCCACAAATACATCCATTTTTAGGAGCAGCTGTGGGCAGGGGAGTGTGGTGGAGCAGCCCCCTTGGCAAGTCAGTCTTCCAAAGGGATTTTTTTTTTTTTTCATGGTTAATGCATGGCTTGGCGATAAATTGCCGAGTACCTTAAAAAGTAAAGGTGCAATCTGGCAATAATAGTGAGACACATTTGGAAGTCTTTCCACTGGCAGTTGGAGTTCGCAGTGGTTGAGAGGTATGGAACTCTTTCCTGCTTTTGATTAAAAAAATCTCACCTTAATCCTGTGCCAAATAACATTTAAAGGTTGCTGTGTTTCATTGTTCCAGGTGAAAGGTGTCACTTATTCATCTCAGTATGAAAATCTACCCAACAGATGGGTTAACGCATACTTAGGAATACCTTATACCAAAACATTGGAGCAGCACGGTAGTGAGTGGAGGGAAAAATATCGATTTCATGTGAGTGTAACATTTTTTTCTCTTACCCTTTGACATACAAATAGCACAATTTTTGTTACGTATACAGTGTATTTTTAGCTTTTCCTTGAGGGTGTCATACTCATAGTCATTCTGTCAGAAGTCATAGAACTTTAAGTCTGTTTATGTTCACAAATGTCATGATACACTTTTATAGGCTTCATATTTGGTTGTTGTTTTTGTCTGATTAGCCAGTGATGAACTACTCACTTAAATTGTTTTCTGTGTATTTGGCATTGATAATTCCTTTCTAAAGTATTGTTTTTTATAGGACTGTTTGTCTTTCCTTCTCTTCATTCCAGTGTAAGAATTCTTTAAGAAGCCTTTATAATGTATTCAGACTTGCCAACTGTCCCTTTTTTTCCAGGTCTTTCTTGGCATTTATGCCAGTTAGGGCCATTGGGGAAAACAGGAGAAACAACTTTTTTTTTTTTGCAAAACAAGAAATTCCTGCAAGTTTTTAGGATAAAAAGCCAGTCCAGTAAACCACTACATAGTGGGACAATAATTTATGCACATTATACTGATATATATATATATAAACTGATCAAGGACCACTGTATGTCCTTGATACTGATATATACATTGAATACATTACAGTGTTTTATTTGTTTTCTGGTTTCTGTGGGAATCATAACTACCTGACAGTTTCAGTTCGCCTTTAAAGGGCATCAGGTTCACTTGTCACGTGAAGAAATGTCCTTTATTGAAGTGATCATTTAGTTGGTAGGTCTGATATTGAAATTCATAAAATCAGCCAACGTGTTTTTATTCCCCTATATTCTTTTGTGTAGAACCCTGACGACAACCCCATCTGGTATGGAACTTACGATGCTACAAAACATAAACCTGCCTGCCCTCAGATGCCCTGGCTGGTTAGAGAAACAGTTTGGGGTTTCACAGAGCAATCTGAAGATTGTCTCTATCTGGATATTTACACACCAAATGTAGGTACTTGTATTACTCAAGGTGCTGTGTGATATGTTCTTATTCACCCGCTTGACTAGAGAATAGTTTCAGGATTGTTTATCCTGTGAATGTCTACAATATGTTTTATAATCTGCGTTACTCATGCCATTTCTGCTGAGTCTGACAAAAACAGGCATATCCTCAAAATCCTAGTTTTGAGGTAAAAGCATTTTGTCATGCAAGGAAACTGTTTGTGAGATTTTACTTTGAATTTTGCCAAATCCTTTCCAGGATGATGACAGTTCATGGCATGTAAATGTCAACCATGTCAAAAACAGAAAATGCCATTTGTGTCAGTTTGTGCCCTGACACTGATAAGCAGTTAAAGCAGTTTCTTCTTGTCATCCCTTTGAAGTAGAGCAGAAAAATAGGTTTGAAAGAGTTGGTGTGGAAAAATAGTAAAATACTGAAATAATACAGGTGGACTTTCTTATATTTTAACTCATACATGATTTTTACTGACAAGTTCTGGTTTGTTTTTAGTCTTTCATGGGGAGGATAAAGATTTACAATGTGATAAGTGTAAATAAATTCTGAGAACATAGGCTGATGGCATTGGATATTGTGCTTCACTGTGTCAGTCTTTAGTTGTAAGGGAAAGTTCTTGTTAAACTGATTGAAATTTTGAAGAGTAGGATTGCTGTAATACTTGTATTAAAAGTTTCCATAATTGTCGACAGTCATGAATGAAAGCATGCACCAAATTTGAAAACAACCAAAGTGCATCCTTAGTTGACAAGAAATTATATATTAATATTCAAATTCAGCTGTCAAGATGTATAAGATGATGTGAGTATAGCTTTAAATAAAACATCTTTAACTATTTTCCTTTGCTGGTCAACAGGTGACAGATGAGACTTTGACCTCATCTCCAAATTTGTACCCCGTGTTGGTGTTTCTGCACGGTGGTGGATTCATCATGGGCGCTTCCAAACAGTGGCCGGGGGTGTTTCTGGCAGAGAGATTTATAGTGGTGGTGGTCATCAACTACAGGCTGAATGTACTAGGTCAGTTTGACAGCAACTGCATCGTGTGTTCATGATAAATGTAGTGCTTCTGTCTGAGGAACTAAAGTAGTTTCCTTGACTTGCAAATAGGGAAAAAAAGCAACAACAACAACCAGAGAAGCAGGGCTTTTCAAACTGAGACACTTTATAGGTGGGAATTGTCTGCATTAGGGGCAGACCAACCTCCATTCTATGAACATTTTTGTCCTCCCGCAACCTGTCTATGATCATTTAGCATCAAGTTTTAAAATGCCAGCAATGTTCAGACGTCCAGTGATTTCAGTCCACTCTTAGCCCTATGAAGATTTTCCAGCTGCCACCTGCGACTTTTATTCATGCAACATTTGCCAAAACTAAGACTCCAAATCAGCTGCCAAAGTTATTGATGTCAAATATTCATGATTAGATATATGGTCAGCAAATGCACCAGCCACAGCTTTCTGTACATTTTAATGACATACCTGAACTGTCTGCAGTAGTATTAGGTGCAGGAAAATGAGCTGATGGACACTAAAGACAAGACTAAATTTCTAACTCTAAAGTCCAAGATAATGCTGGAATTAAATATTTTCACAAATAAGATAATCATAATAACAATGACAATAATAATGTATTTGCACAGCATCCATCAACCAGGGGGTCCCAGGTCAGTTTTGACATTTCACATAAAACACAAAAATGCATCAGTAAAATAAAAACATTTGTCAGCTTTCTGCAACAGTTGTCATAAGTTTGGACACTTATAGAGTAAAAACCTCTACAGATCTCTTCAGTTGTGTTGAAATATCCATTGCATTTATTAGATTTGTGATTATTTTGGAAATTGTATGCATGTCAAAATAAACAGTTGAAAGTTATTGTTTTTTTGTTGTTTTTTCTTTTGGCTTGGACAGGTTTCTTCAGCACAGGAGATCGCTATTCTCCTGGAAATTATGGGATGTTTGATCAGGTCAAGGCATTACAGTTTGTGAAGAAAACAATTAAATCATTTCGAGGAAATCCAAACAAAATTACACTAATGGGTCAAAGTTCAGGGGCAGCAAGTGTGGGGATGCATGTGCTATCTCCAAGAAGTGTGGGTAAGTTTTTGCATGTCTTTTTATTGTGAATTTACTTTTTTTGTTCAGCTCATTATGACATCATTGCTGTAGTCAGTAGGGAAGTGTTATCAAGTAGTTTAATCATATGAAAAATGTCTGTCCTATGAGTTGTGTGTATGTTGTAATTTTCTGTTCAATCTATCCCTGTGTTGTACAGGTCTGTTCCATCAAGCCATTATGTTGAGTGGATCAGAGTTGAGTGAGTGGGCAGTCATTAAAACAGCTGACTCCCAGGAATACGCCAAACGTCTCGCTCGAGAAATTGGTTGTCCTTATGGAGATTCCCAGCAAATGATGGATTGTCTTCGCTATTACAGGAGTTTTGAACAGATTGTCAATGCTTCTGCGATGGTTCCAATGCTGGTAGGTATTTCAGCTAAAAATATTTTTATCTGTATGAGTTCTGTTGAATGGTACTTTGCACAAGATTTCTTTTGACATAATCATGATAGAAGTGGACATAATTATTTGTACCAAAGTGAGAAAAATGGAAGCCAGACCCAAGTTTTTGGAACAATATCATTCAAACCTATGACATTCTGAGACATGAGCCAACAATTTCTGGAAATGTTCATGTTTCAATGTCATTGATTTCTCCTCTCATATCCTATTCTGTCCACAATCCTCCCATTTTACTGGATTTACAAGGCTTACAGAGTGAAGAAATAATTGGGTTTAGTAATGGAAATTGAGGAGGATTTACCTAGAAACAATTGACCTTATGTTATAAATAATTGAGGAAGCTGCAGCATGGAGAAAATGTAATAAGTAAATAGTAATTTTAGTGGTGCTAAATATTTGATAATTGGGTAGTTCATGCTCTTATTGTACTGAACAGAATATTATTATGGACTTCCCAACAGCACAGACATTGAAAGTGGATCTTTCTTGTGTGTTTTTTAATAGCCAGGCAAAATTGGCAACCCCTGGGGTCCAGTTGTAGATGGTGGCTTTTTGGGAACAGACTATGCCTTCTTGCCAGATCACCCTTCAATCTTGCGTCGTCAGATTCGTGAGCAGCGAATACCTCTTCTGGCAGGGATGGTGAAGGATGAAGGAGGATATTTCATACGTTAGTCTGCTTTTCCACATAAATTAGATTTTGTTGTATAATTTTTGGTTTAAAATGGAAGGAAGAAGATAAATCTACTAAGTGCAGCATTTGAATCTTGTCAACAAATGTATGTGAATTCTTTGGTCACTGAGGCTTTAGAAAGAAATTTTCTTTGTTGTTACTGAGGTATTTGGGATCTTTTTTGAAAAAACTAAAAAACCTCACTAAAAAAAATTGTCATCTTCAATTCAGAGAATACTCAAATGGTGTGGGATGGGCTCCACAAAAATTCACCGTAATCAGAGAGCAGTTATTTATTTTTAAAAATGCCTCAGTTTTGTTGGTTTCCTCATAGCTTTGAGATGCCACGTGGCTTGTCATTTTAATGGAACATCGCTAACAAATGGCAATACCAGAATTGTGATGTGATTGAATTTAGCAAGCAAAGTGAAGACACCAGGCATCCTGGGAATACAGTTCATAGACATCATTTTCAAATAGTTTCAGTTGCAAACCTACTTGATTGGTCTCAAAGGTTTCTCAGGTCTGTTGGAGATTGTAAGTTATAATTTTGTTTGTCTTTCATTTTGTTCTTGACTTTCAAGTATCTTATTTTTATCAACAGCTAATCTCCCAAATCTTATTGATGGGGTGACAGAATCTCAGTTCCAGAACATTCTGGATGAATTCATTCGTTATCGAGACATTGATCAGAGCACTGCTCTTTTTGATGCCCTTGAGTTTCAGTATACATACTGGCCTCAGCCATCAAACTACAGCTACATTCGAGCAGAACTGATAGAGGTAACTAGTAGTGCTGGCTGACTTGTCTAAACTTTTTCAGTATATGTTGTAATACCTGGATATCTGTACTACTAGGCTGTGAGACCAAACCTGTAACTTGTCATTCCGTTAAGCACCCATAAGGGAAAATCTGTGTTTTATTTTGCATGCAAGTTCCAATATATTTTGTATTTGGTACACTTCTTTAATCCCATTTGAGAAATTTGCCTTAGTGTCATTGCAGGCCAGTTATAACTGGAGCAGACATCTTTGCTGCAGTGCAACGCCGGCCGATGTTTTTGGGGGGGGGGGGGGGGGGGGAGATTTTTACATAATTTTATTTAATTTTGCTACGCAGCAGCCTGTTTGGCCTGCTCTTCTCAATTTCCAACTGCCAAGGTATCTTTAATGTGCACACAGACCCGCCAAGTTTTTCATCCTTATCTGAGAAGACTAGGTACTCCATCCTACCTACCATAGGATCAGGGACAGGAAAATATGAGAAAAAGTCCCAAAAATTCCAATTTGCCTGCACCGACCAGGATTCAAACCCGATACCTTCCTTTCAGCATGAGAGCCGAGCATCTTGCCATTAGACCATTGTGTCCCGTAATACAGATTTCAATGACAAATAACCAAAGTTGTCATTTCAAAGTTTGCATTTTCATGTGTAAGTTGTGTTTTAATTGCATAAGAAAATGATAGTATATGTTGCAAGGGACTGAATATTTGATTCTCTCACACAGTGAAGGGGACAGTTGTGGTATGCAAGAGCCAAAAGAACTGCAAGTCTTGGGAGGATTGAATTTGTAAAATACTTAGTGCCTGCATTTGAACAGGCTAGATAACTCTGTAAATGCTTTGTATGATTATTATGGAGTAAACTTTCCCTTGCTCCTCAGATGATGGGTGACTATATGTTTGGAGCAGCTCTCAGTGAGACCATCCGCCAGCATGTACAATCAGATACAGTTTACTTCTACGTGTTTGAATACAGCTCATGGCATAATTACAATCCACAATGGAGAGGTTGGTATTGGTGGTCACAAATACTGTGAAATACACTCATGAAAGTTATCTGTCAGGTGATACTACAGAGTTGTTCGCATGTTGCAGCTGCTCGAGTTGAAACAGTTGAGCAGAGTGATGGTTGGGGCTGAAATTACAGTGCTTTTAACATTTGTCAGTTTGGATTATTCTGTGTACTGAATCATTTAGATTATTCTTTCTTCTACCATTTTCTATGCACAGGGTGGTAAAATTGTATCCCAGAACCAGAAATACATCCCAGCCGTGCGTTTGCTCAGTTTTATAAACTTCATTGGCTGTGATGTATTTCTGGTTCTGCATTGTTGCCATGCATGTCATTGTGAGAGACTAGCTAAGTAGGAGAAACCGTTTATTGATAATATTGAGTTTTTACATGTCCCTTTAATTTTTTTAAACCTGATTTCTGCTTTTTCAAGTCACACATCACAATTAAACATGATTTTGGTGATGGACTGTAATTAATGTTGTAATATTTTCATTTGCAGGTATTTGTCATGGGCAGGATCTGGACTACATTTTTGGATTTCCATTCATCAATGACACTTACAGAGATATGCTGGGCGTCTTCCCAAGACAATTTTATGACTATTCAGACCGGAACATCTCAGAATTCATGGTTAACATGATTACAAATTTCACCAGCACTGGGTTAGTCAGTTTCTAGGTTTATAATAGTGTCTTTTATTGGAATGTCTGTTTTCACTTTGTAGTAGGAAATCTGGGGGTTAGAGGCTTCATATTAATAATACTAATAATGATTATAAAAATGATAAAATAACTGTAATAATAATAATGATAGTCTGCAATGTCTGGTTTTGCAATATTATTGTTACGTGTTTATGATATTGTTAAGTCCTTCTTTTATTTAATTTATCTTTTTTTTTTCCTCATTGATTTTTTGCCAGTGCAACTAACAACTTTTGTAGTATTGAAAGATTCACAATGATGAAGTCAGGCAATCTATTCTGAACAACTATCATGCAAAGGAAACAAAGAACTTTTTCTGTGGATGTTTTGGCTTGTTAGGGGGAATTTGTAGTCAGTTTTATGTAGTATAACTTGGCACTGTGAGTTTGCAACAAGACTTGACAAATTTATTATTATCAGCAGAAATTTCCTCTTGTAAATAATTGAGATGTTAGAAGAAAACTGTCGTCCTGAAGATTTATTACAGCTGGGTGAACTGTTACAGAACAAGTTTATATATTGCATGTTGGTAGTAACAATACTGTAACAGTGCCAGTGGTTAAGCTGCCTTAACTCTTTCCGTACTTTTCACCGATACATCGGTTCCTCCGACTGACGCATTTGGACTAATTTCTGCTGAAGTGCAGTAATAGTGGCATCGGTTGTACCACAAACAACAAAAACACTGGGAAGCTAGATGGACACAGTATCGTTGAAATGCCCAGGGGTAACAAGGAGAGTACTTTTTGCCGATGTATCGGTCCCCCCGACTGACGCATTTGGACTAATTTGGGCTGAATTGCAGTATGGAAAGAGTTAACATCTCAGTTTATAGCAATCCAAATTTGCTGATATTTTAAATTTTCTTTTCTATCTTTCTTTTCTTTTAGGACAAAATCGTTTAAGAGGGAAAGTATTAGTGATCCCTGTTTTCTAAAATGTGTATGTTTGGTGGGCAGCGATCCATTACATCAAAAGTTCAGTAACTTTTTCTGTCACTAGAATGGGAATCTCTGGTATCTTTACTTTCAAGAGTTATCTACTCATTACCAGTGAAAATGAATTTGTAAGATTTGTCTTCCCTTTCTTTCATTCCAGCGAGCCGACCCCAAGGACAGAGCAGATACGCTTTTTCCGCAATGTGACATGGTGGCATTATAACCCAGAGAATCACACCTACCTCAGCATCAACAATGTCTCAGCCAACAGGGTCAACTACAGACAGAAGGAATTCCATTTTTGGAATGATTTTTATCCCAAACTTGCTCAATATTCATTCTGTAAGTCTCTTTTTATCATTCTTTCCAAATTTATGAAAAACAAAGGGACTAAACCTTTCTGAGTAACAGCACAAAAAAGACAGATGAAAGGTTGCAAAATGTCCAGTGTCAAGTTTGGACTGTCAAGTGTGTGATTCAAAATGGAAATTTCCCTCGCATAATTATAATATCACCAAGTTATCTTCCCGTCATAATTTGTGACCATTCTTATAGCCCCCCCCCCCTCCATGTCCTGGCTTATTTCCACCAGCTAGAGCTGGAAACATTTGTCCAGATTTTATTATTCGCTGTCACGACCTTCTATTATAGTGGCAGTATAGAAATTTTAAGAGTTTTTGGTTGTGTGAGTTTCACTCTAGAAAAGAGTTAAGAATAAGTCCAAACTTTGTCGGGATAATTGAAATTTGGGTTGTTTGTTTGTCCTACATCCATAGCAACAGTAGTCATAAGTAAATTTTCTAAAGTATCCAGCATTCCATGAAAAATCAAACTAGCGAGATTTATTCATCTCAGGCAGATATGGGGTCAACCATTCTGCAGTAACTTCAGTCACTTCCTGTCCAGCTAATGCAGTGAAGTTGTATGCAGCCTGAACTGCAGTGGATTCTTTCTCATCGCTGAATTTGTGTAGTTTCATCGTGTGGTCATTTTCAATTTCTTAGTGAGGCCTACTATCTGTCTTAGATTGGACAGTTTTTGCATCAATGTTAGATGAAGTGTTCATGTCATCTCCAGATTTAGGGCATTAAAGTTTTTGCATGTCATGCTGGATTGAAATATCGTACTAGAATGTCAGACCTGAAGGATTGACAGATGAGGGAAGGGTTAAAAAAAAAGGTAGCATGCTCAAGTAAGGGCATGAATGGGGCAGCACTACATAGAATTATTTGTCCTCATTAGTAGATTTTCAATTTGCTGAAAATTAGTTATTCTCAGATTTTGAGACATGACAATATTCCTATGTACAGTTTTTAAACATTTTGCACATTATTTCATTTTCTGAAGTCAATAGCAGACGACCAGTAGAGACGGAGCCAAGTAATGCATCAACATATGAAATGACGACTTGGGGTCTGGCAGCTCTCAGTGGTGTTCTTCTCTTCATAGTCATATGTCTCATCATTCTTTTAGTGCGGCGCTCAAGAACGAAAAAGTAAGTTTCATTGACACTTTTGTAACTACTACTGCCTGTATCCAACCGCCATCTTTTATTCACATTTTGTATAGAGTATGTTCATTCACATAGGATATTTTTGTAGAGTATATTTATTTACATAGGACCTCAGTAGGCAAGTTTATTTTATACCAAGCCATGGGATCAGTGTTGTGGCCACAAGCCACAGAAAACTGAGATCTACTAACACAACTTTAACTGTCTTGTACCATTCTGCTCAGTCTTGGCATGATTATGTACAACTGATTATGATTCATGGCATAATTATCGAGCACCTTCTGGGGTAAAACCTAAACCTTCAGGCTGGGACACAAATATATCTTGTTTGTGAATTCAGAGATGTCACAGGCATGATTCAAAATTCCCTGAACATTCGCGGGGGGTCAGGGGGGCTTTGCCCCCCTGAAGCTGAAGCATTTTTTAAATTTATGGTTGCTAAAATGGCACCTACAAGGCATCCAGAGAGAAAAATAACTACAAGAAGATATACAGATAGAGAGAGAGAGAGAGATAAACTTAAGACGAAGTTCAGCGTCCACAGTCCACAGCCACAATCACTAATCATATATATATAATTCCCGGTAAAAATGAATCTAGATCTATAATATATCTAGATCTTGTCTTTGAAATTATCGAACAATCACGGGACAATCACAGGAGACTCAACAACGTGATTTGAGCAAACTGAAACTTGCCGGTAAGATGGCGGACATTGATTGACGGAACTCGGAAATCAGACTTCGGTAATAAAATCATTCGCATTTTTCATCCGGGAATTGAAAAAAAAAATAATAATTTCGCCGGGAATCCCGACCCGGAGTTTTCCCGGAGCATTTTTTATTCCCGGAATTCCGGGAATTCCCGGAAATGTGACATCGCTGGTGAATTTCTCTCACTTTAGCACGTCACCTTAACATTGGTTTTAGAAAAGACTCGCTGATTGGACCATTGAAACCAAGCATTTTCATTCGTTCCAAATATTTCCTAGAACAATGCTAATTCTTCTTTATATTTCATGGAATTTACAACAGATGCCAGAAGTAGACTCCATAAAACACATATTTCCTTTTAAAATGGTGTCCAGTTAAATCTTAACTGTTAAGTAGGTTCTAAGTGTTAAAGAATGACACAACAGAAGGGGGACAATTAGGAGATGAATTTGAAAGGAATGACACAACATTGCTTTGAATTTGCTAGTAAAATAAAGACCAGTTCTTTCTAATAGGGCAACTAAGAAAGAACCAGCAGCCAAGAGGTAGCTTCATTTCATCTGTGCATTGCTAATAGTGGAATCACAATCAGTGTTTGCTATAAATTATACATGGAGTATTATCACTCCTACTTGGTGGCTAGGGCAGTGAACAAACTAACCAATCAGTGCAGCCTTGACAAGGAAAGCAGCTCCTGGTGAAGAACATTGTCTGGAGCTAATTTTTTCCAGCTTGAACCATGCATACAACATACAAATTTAAATCATTTGCTTTGAATTCATTTGTCATTACTTGTCAATAAACTTGATTGCCCGCTGTTGCTGAAGTTATCAATGTGATGGCTAATAAAAACAGTCACTTCTGAGGTAGTCTTGACTGACATTCTGGTTATAATGAGAACTTGGTTGTAACATTATTTCAGCTATGGCCCCAGCTTCCTTGTTATAACCAAAGTTCTGTTGCATAACCCTTGTCCTATGGGAGGCCACTATATTGGCCTCCTGGTGCAACATGCAAGGACAGTATTGTGGCCTACATTTTGCAAACCGAGTCCTGTGGGAGGCCAATATATTGTATAACAACGCTGCTTCTTATGTTTTGTTTATTCGGTTGCTGCAACTATCTTTTTTTTTTCATGGTGTTTTTTCACACTAGTTTCGCTTGTTATTTATCCTGTCACCCCTACTATCTCTAACAAAATGGTATCGTCCAATTATTTTTATTACAATGCAACTATTCGTAACTATTTGTCATACTCATGTAATAGTACTGATGGTCTGAAGTTCGAACTGGGGAAAATCTTAGGGAAACTTTTGACTTTTGATGCTGGTTGTCATCTACATGTGAAATGGGAAGAAAGGGGCCATCTGCGTATTTGAGAAACTGTTCTGTTGTAAAAGTGAGTTCTGATGTAATACATGTTGCATCTGTTGGTAGATTTTTCATCGGGGAAAACTGGGAGAAAATGACCGACTTTGTTGTTAGTGGTTGACTTTAGTTGATGTGGTAATTAGAAAGATATTGTGTTGCTTTGATTAAACCACTTTTCAGTACATGTATGTACTCTATGAGCTTGAAATCAAATTTCTTTGCTACAGGTGTGATAAGAAAACTAACTCATAGTATGTGAAACCATTACATGGTAGAAGAGGGAGAAGGCAATGCCATGATACATGTAGATAGTAGTAGAGTATATTAAGCGCCTGGCTTAAAAAATAATTTGTTCACCTGAATGACCTGATCCAGGGACAAAAAAAAAAAAAAGCACAGAACTCTTGGGAAAAAGTTAACAGTTGTATTAAATGGCATGTAAATGCAGAAATTTCTTGATTATGGATCTTATGTTTAACAAAAGGACTTATTGCATCTCATCACAAGTACTTTATCCAAATATCATAGGGGTCTCTTACGATACACGTGTTCAAAAGAACCTGATTGACCTGACCGGTTATCAGCAACACGCAAATGATCGGCTAACTGGCTACTGGCTCTCCCCGTACAGGGCATTTATGTGAACGAGTTCACTCAACGCGGGACAAGGGTTAATTAACCCTTGCAATGACAGTCACAGCATATTATATCATGCTTTCAAACTCCACTGTTGTGTGGCAGTCGCAGCAAATGTCATTTTTGGAAGCTGCTGATATAATAATTCGGCAATAATTTTCCCTTTCCCATAAAGTGAGTTTTTAGACTGCTAGCCATTCACATATTGCCAGACTAGTTAAATTGATGAAATGAGGCGATTATTAGATTCTGTCACATATACAAGTGAAATAATTGCAAAATATCGTGCCTATTGCTTCACGTACATGTTTGCTTTGCTCTGTGCAAGTTGTTTGAAATGCTTGTTGCTGATCACAGGCTTCAAATAGGTAGTCCAAACTGATCTGTACTTTTTATCACAACTCACCAGTTATTGTCCAATCTGATGGAGCTTGTTTTTCTAAGAATTTTGATAATAACTTTATCATTCTGGCTTAAAGGCTTTGAAAGTTATGGCATTTTCAAAAGTGAAAAAACACCTGAATTTGCTATCTTTTGCAAATTGCACAATAGTCCAACTTTGACCGCCCATAAAATGATGGTTTATTGAGTCACAGCATTAAAAATGATCAGTTTCCAAGTGACGGGGGTGTACATTACGCTAAATTTTTTTCGAGGGGTACAAATATAATACAAGTATCGTATTTTACTTTTGTTAGTCATCAAACTTCACCTATTGTCAATTCTTTGTGAAATCTTACAGGGGAGACAAAAATAATGTTTTTTTGTTTTTTTTTAATTGAAAAAGCACTGAGTGTCGAAAAAATGGTATCAAGGACATAAATAAAGCATTGCAAGGGGTTACAAATAATATATCTCAGATGATGTAAGTCTGAGATGATAAAGATTAAGGTTTAGATCTAGATATTGAAAACGAGTGTATTAAAGATTCAATTACGCCTGTCTCCATGCCGTTCATTGGAACACCAAGGCTGAAAAATTGACCTGCCTAATGATTCTAAACCTTCATTTAATCATGAATAATAATCATATTTTCACCCAATCTTTTCAAATATGTTTATTTATGAATTATTAAATCTGATGACCTACATGTGGCCAGATTTAGTATTTTATATTAGCACATATGGTCTGGCGTGAAACCTGGCTGTAGCACCACTGTAAGGGTTAATTAGAGATGTTGGGTTAGGTTTTAGTTCTATTTGAGGCACTTGTAAGTTGATATAGGAGCACTAAGAATGAACTTAATACATTTTAATTTTATTTAACGTCATTTTTTAAAAAACATTTAACATTTAAACGTAAGTGTCACAAGTGCTTTGCCTTATTGTTTTTCACCCTCATGGATTCCATGACTTTGTTCCTTGTCTATTTTTACGGACCTGCAGACCTTTTTTTTGTTCTTATATAATTTTTCTTTTCTTGTATTGCGCTGGTGACCTGAACTATATTACTGTAATGTTGTGGCACCAGTCAGCTTGTCAAGGGGTGGGGGTGGGTTCTATGGAAACTAATTTGGGCTGCCCAGCCCTGCACAGACTGTCTCAGGCCCAGTCCAGGTTAAATGTTGTTACATTAAACTAATTAAAGATAAAATACTTTGGTGACATTCCCACTAATTATTGGTGAGTTTATATCCATTTGTGTGGTTTGTTTGTTTGTTTCAAGAATATCACATATTTTCAGTGACAAGAACTTGTTGGAGATTTGTTATCTTCCTTCAAGTTTTCTTGTGAAACTTAACCAAGGTTAATGACAATGATTGGTCTAACATACAACAGTCATTAAAATCATACTTATAAAGAGAACCCACCCATTTCTCCCCCGCAGATATCCAAAGTATGACTCTTCTCCTCGTTTGAGCGTCAATGGAAATAGCAACCATGCATACTCAACTACAGTTTGATTCCTGCTTACTACAGTTTCTGTGGAATTATTAAATCGTTTTTCATGTTTTGTACAGTATGGACGTAATTTGCATGCTGAAAATATGTCAAGGTCACTGCCAGTTTGGGTGTGGTACATGTTTGTTGAAGATGAAATGATTGACCAGTGACATAGAAATGATGATGCTGTGGACAATGAGTGAGCATAAATCTGTCTCACTAAAACAAAAATGGTTCTCACATTGATATAGATATTTGTGAGAAATTGCCCAGCACTGGTCAGGACAGAAATTATGCTTGTACTTTTAAAATAACTTAAAAAATAATTCAGAATCAGTTTCTGATGTCTCAAAATATGTGCATGTTCTATGTGAGGTAAAGGCACAGAACCAGTAATTATATCAAAGCTGAACAAGTTGAGAAAATCTGGCAAACTGATGGTTGAGACAAAAAATGTTCATTCTATTAATAGAAACTGATAGCAAGCATAATAATCTACATTGACAAGAATAAAAAAAAAAAACAACTGTGTCTTAATTTGGCTTGATTCTCTTAACTTGGGCTATTGCCACATAGTACTGATTCTATGCTCTCTTGTCACATATTTTGAAGGTTGGTATCTGTACTTGAAACAGTGCTATAGCTTTGCTGTGTGTGTTTGTGGTTTTATTTGGATAGAAAGTGAGAATAAATGAAGGATAAAAAGAAGGAGGTTGAATGAAGCTTAGGGAATTGCTACAACATTCCAACTTATCTCAATCTGATCTTTAAATTGTTTCTACTGGAAACTTGAGTTGAATGCATCATTATTACATAACCCAATGACTGTGATATAAATGTGAATATATATGTAAATATGTAAATGTTTTCATCAACCAAACTGTCAATCAGTGTCTCATTTGTGAGTTCAGATTGTGTTTTGTGGACAACTATATCATTTTTCCAGATGCAGAACTTTTATCATAATTGCAATAAAGTCATGTTCACTTTTTTTTTTTTTTTTAGTTCTTTGATTAGAAATTTCTGAGGACTCCACTGGGACTTGAATGATGTCAGACAAAAATGTTGAAAGTTGATTTTGATTGATGTCAATGATGAAATGGTTTTTCATGCATTTCCTGTGGTCATAGTCATCAACACCAAACATAGTTAAATGATCAGCTGTGGGTCACAACTTGTCTATTCTGATTTTTCTATTGTGTAACTGATGATATCATGGTTTGATTACTGGTGAAATTCTCTATGAATAATGAATATTTTCTTTGCAGTGTCATAATTTCATTCCTGTATGTCATCATCATATCATTGACATTGAACTTCTATTCAGGACTTGGCATTTACACTGTATAATGTACATATGTACATTTCTGATGGAGATCTGTGTTAAGTGTCAGTACTTGTATATTTTGAGACTCCCAGAAACTGCTGCAAAGATGACCTGACTCCAGACATTTTGTATCCACTAAAACATATCTCTAAACCTTTCTGTGAAAGGAGGGGCTGATGCAGCTGTCTTTGTTTTTTATTTCTATTCAGTTACCCAAAGTATCATCCTTCACCCATTAGCAGCCGCAGGGACAGGGAAGAGTCACTCATGCACACAACTTGCTGAGCCAGCATCATGGCCAGTTCCACTACAGCAACTACAGACACAGATTTACCTGCACTAGTAGTCAAAACTCTCCAGCATCACATTCCAGGGCCTGTGTTTTTCCCACTCTGGCACAGCCCCCAAGCTGCTTTTTTTTTTTTTAAAACATAGAATGACAAAGATATCTGTAAATATGACATCTTGTGGAGAATCAGTTGTGAAACTGAATTAAATTCTGACAAGGCCAAGCCAAGGCCAGCTGTAGCCATGCATGTCTAGTGGCAAAACAAAGACAGTTAACTCTGATTACTTTGCTACATGTTGTTTAAAATTTTCTTTTGACACTTTAATATCAATATATTTCAATGAAATGAGAACCCAGTTACAGAGAAATAGATAAAGTTCACAAAAATGTATAACATTTTATGTGAAAAATTTTACACTGTCACACTTAATGGTGTTTCAGTCCACTGAGGGTCTGCACTGGCTTCATCCTGACCTGTAATTTTCACTTTCAGTCTTTCAAAAAGAAAGCCATACATGCATACAGATACATGCACTTCTGATCTTTTGAATGAACATTAGAAACAGTCCATTTTTTTACCCTGCCTCTGTTTGTGAGATTTTATCACTAGGATACAATATTGTAAGGAAAGGCCTCATTCTAGACAGATTTAGATGCCATCAAGTTGTGGTCAGGAAAGCCATCCACATGTATATTTAGTGGCAGTGAGTTGGAATGAGTTAATGCAAAAACTGTGAAGCAGTGCAGACACAAACTCCATCAGCATGTTTTATCTTGGGTGTAGCTGATTGCTGACTCCCCTAATTGTATGCTTGACAGAGACAAATATATGTGTGAATACATTCTGATAGTCATTTATTAAGAAGAGAAAGTGAGTGGTTGACTAAGATTTCTGTATCTAAAGGCAGCAGGATGCTCCTCACAATTGTGTCTTGTCTGATGATTGAAGAGTCTGAGAAACCAGATCATGTGATCTAACATGATCAGAGGATATATATATATATATACATAGCTCCTTGTGGTCCAAAACTTTTTAAACTTTCAGTATGAACTTGCTGTTTTATTTCTGTGATTTAGATCCAGGGTTTGATTCTTTGACCTGAGCTAAGTTAGTTTCATAAATTGTTCTGGGAAAAGTAAAACCTATGAAATAAACCAACCATGGTGAACAAATATTGTGCTCGGTCTTTGAGAAGTTTGTACTTTCATTACATTTCAAGCAGTAGAGTTCATGAAATGGTTTTAATTATTAAAATTTGTCAATCTAGTTTGGCCAAGAAATTGATTGATTGAAAATCTGTCACAATGTACTGAGTTTAATATGTATATATATATATGTTTTATTGTTGTACAACATTTTTTTACTTGGATGTATATAGGAACTTTTTTATAAATCTGTTTGAGAAGTGCAAGGAATTTGTATATGAATGTCGTTGTTTGCTGGCAGTTATTGAAACAAAGTTTGTGGTTCACAGTCTTAGCGAATGTCATTTGCATGCTCAATAATTATCTGGTGAACTTTGGGCTTCCTTGACAGTTTTTATATGGAATGAAGTGTGATGAGAATTTTGTGTTGTTTAAGGCTGGCAGTTTGCATGAGTTGTTCATCATCTTTGGTCTGTCTTTTTATATGGTTAAAAAATTTCACCAAATTGCCAAATTTTAGGGTTACTTAGAAAGTGAGTTGTACTCACAAAAGCTAAATACATGTACTTTCTGACATTGAATGACGGAAAAATTAGCTTTCCCATTTTGTGAACATAGACTAGAGCATTGTAGTTGAATGAGATATGAAGATTGTGACCTACTATTTTACTTGATACTGGTTCCATTTCTTTTTTCATCTTTGGACACTGAACGATGAACTTATAACACATGATAGATCTGTGTGCAGCCTGCCTTAGGTAAAGAGGGTTTTATAGTTCTGGGTGTGGGGGTGGAAGGTGGGGTGGGGTGGCCTCTTTTAAAATGAGATATAATAGACCTGATGTTATATCAACCGACACTGGTAAGTTTCTCCTGAACTAGTTTCCCCCCCCCCCCCCCCCCCCCCGGTAAAAAATCAATTTGACGCAGCAGAGATGGCACTGGCAGGATGAACTGTGGCATTCACACAGGGGAACTATGAGCGTGCTGACTCCAAGGTCCTTTGTTTCTTGAAACTTTTATTCTGAAATGATTTGTTTCATTTGTTTTCACCACTTTCCATTTTTTGTCGGCTACCGTCGTCAATGATTTTTTAGACTTTCCTGCCACATCTGTTCCAATATTCAGTCAGTCACCAGTGGCCCATGAAATCCTTGAAAGTGAAAAGATATATATGCACATAAGAAACTGGCAAGAGATAGTATGTAAGATGTATCGTTTTTCAAATTGTATGTAAGTGTTTATTAATTAATTGATTGTTAATAGATTGTATGTAGTATTACGAACAGAATGAAAAGACAGGCACCGTATGTCTTGCAGAGATTAGTTACACATGTTTCCATTGGTTGCTTTTTTTGTTATTGATCATTGCTCACTTTTATACCCTCATTTGTTTTGTGAAAGAGTTGTTTTTTTTTTAATCTTTGATCTCCCAGGCTTCACAAAAATGTCCACAAATCGCCATAAACTCCTGAACTTCCAGGAGAGAAATATTTAAAACTTAAAAAATCCTTATTTTGGAGAAAGCTACCAAAGTCATTCAAAACTGTGTTGAGGTGATAGTGATACCTTTGAGATCCAGTCCTTCCACAAGCACCCTGTAATGTGTACTACCTAGTACCTAGTACATGTATTGTGGTATCTACCTACTACCTAGTACATGTATTGTGGTATCTACCTACTACATGTATTGTGGTATCTACCTACAACATGTATTGTGGTATCTACCTACTACATGTATTGTGGTATCTACCTACTACATGTATTGTGGTATCTACCTACTACATGTATTGTGGTATCTACCTACTACATGTATTTGTGGTATGGATAACAACAAAAATAAATTCGTAGCCCACTAACAGTTTCAGTCAACATGCCCATAAAAACCATGCAGGTTTCCAGATGTTTTGACCAGCTGCAGTTTAAAACAGTTTAATGCAAAGCTGAGGCTTCCCCTTCAAGTTTCTTTGCAAACAGACACAGCAGCACTTGAATTTTGTTTCTTTTTCTTTTTTGTACTAGGTCCGTATGAAATTCTTCAAAAGTCCTTAACATTAGGTCTCAGGACTTTATGTGAAATCTGGGTGTATCAGTGAACATGTAGTTGATGAGGACAGATCTGACCATGGAGTGAGTCATGCCAAGTGGCCATTGGATGAAAATGTGCGTAGATGACCAATAAAATAAAATTATTGTTGATTGTTTCAAACTGGTTTTGATTTAATGTTTGTGTTATTGTGTATCTAATGGACATATTTATGGGTTAATAAATTAACATCGGCAAACTTAATGGGTAAGCAACGCCCGGGCTTACACGCCCCACCCCCCAAAAATGCTTTCCTGGACACCTTGATTGGCGCTACATCTATTTGAGCACTGCGACAATTGACCAACTGGAGTTTGTGCCACCCGCCACGCAACTATCAAACTATCAAACTGACAGATTGAGATGCCACAGGGCGAGTCATATATGGATGGTAGTTAGTGGAGCTGCCATTTTTTTTTTTCGAAGTTGGGAAGGGAATCTGCTGTCTCACAATATTTTGTTGTCTATTTTCATTTCAGAAAAATTTATCTGCAAACTGTCTCGGTAAAAAACGAGTTTTTTCCATTACTTTCCATCTTACAAAGTTTTATGACTGTTCAGTTGTTTTTCAAAAGGGACATTATAGCCGCCAAGTTACCAAATTAGAATTAATACATGTTGTAGATTTGAGTTTGTTTTAGAATTTCCCGGGTGACAGATGTCCTACTTTATGATCAGGAAATCATGAGTCTGTATAGTAAAGTCTGCATCTCACTGGTTTATCTCGTCTTGACCTTTCCAGTCTCCCATGGGTTGTCCTTGTCACCCGGTGAATTTTCGTGAACTGTTCCTAATTCATTCTCCCTTTAAAATAAGTATCAAACCAAGCAAGCAGACCAACGACCAACGGACACATGGAGTGAATTTTCAAATGAAACACGTTATTTATTGCACGATGAGTTTCATTGTGGCTTCTACCAAATATACCCACTCATACAAGAGGCAAAATGTACAATCAAAGAAACAAACAAAGACACGCAAAAATTCCTATCGAGGACATGGCGATTTTTCCCGAACCCCTTTCTTTCTATAACTTAACTTGTGATACTTAAAAAGTCCTGGTCAACAGCTGTTCTCCTCGTTGATACTTTCACGTCTCCATGGTCCAAACGATAATCTTCAGGGTTCCAATGATTCATGAGGCGTTTCACTTACGCCCTCATGAGTAGATTGTCTTGAAGGGTAATCCATTCTTTCTTCAAGACATCCAGCCTTCAAATGACATTCTTCAAACGACAAGGTTCAAGCCAGGTTTCAGGGTTCCAACGATTCATGAGGCGATTCACCCACGCCCTCACAACAAGAAAATCAACACAATGGTCCCCACGATCACACAGATCGCCATTTCGTGCATCCCAAACTTAAAAGAAAATTAACACAATGGTTCCCCACGATCACACAGATCGCCATTTCGTGCAGCCAAACTCTGGAGGGGGGAACGAGCTTCACACTAAAAGAAAATTAACACAATGGTTCCCCACGATCACACAGATCGCCATTTCGTGCAGCCAAACTTAAAAGAAAATTAACACAATGGTTCCCCACGATCACACAGATCGCCATTTCGTGCAGCCAAACTCTGGAGGGGGGAACGAGCTTCACACTAAAAGAAAATTAACACAATGGTTCCCCACGATCACACAGATCGCCATTTCGTGCAGCCAAACTCTGGAGGGGGGAACGAGCTTCACACTAAAAGAAAATTAACACAATGGTTCCCCACGATCACACAGATCGCCATTTCGTGCAGCCAAACTCTGGAGGGGGAACGAGCTTGGTGAGCCTTTCTACCTATTTATACCCCGGAGGGTTTTGCACACGGCACCACTTTTAAAGCGAGTCGTGTCTATCTTTTCACGCTCGTAAACACGTTTTTTATCATGCTTTGCTCCCCCCCCCCCCTGCTAAGCTCACCCCCTAGACCCGTGGCACACAAGGCCACCGACCTTACTCATGCTCGTCAACAACTTTAAAATCCCCTTCTCCCTTACTAAGTTTACCCCCTCTACACTCGTGGCGTACAAGGCCACCAACCTTACTCGTGACACCTCCTTCCCTCAAAACAAAATTTTGATCCCTAGAGCAAACTTTTTACAAGAAATTCATTACATCAGAATTTCATTCAAATAAGGAAGGTAAACATAATCCATATTAACATAAATGACATCTGGAAAGGCAATCAGCAATTACATTCTCTTTTCTTTTTACATGAACAATATGTAAATCGTATTCCTGCAACATTAGACTCCAATTTAACAAGCGTCGATTTCGACCTTTCATCCTATGCAAAAACACCAATTGGTTATGATCAGTATAGACATTTACATGGTCTACAGCTGTACACATGTACACATCGAAATGTTGCACGGCCAAAATTAAGGCCAAGGCTTCCTTTTCTATAGTTGAATAAGACACTTTGTGTCTAATTTCTTTGAGAAATAAGCAACAGGATGCTTTACATTATCATCCCTCTGTAATAGAACCGCTCCAATAGCTTCATCACTAGCATCTACTGCTAATGCAAACGGCTGACTAAAATCAGGGGATTTTAGGATGGGAGACTGACACAATAAAGCCTTCAATTTACTAAATGATCTTTTACAAATTACATGCTTCATCCCAAGAAAACTGTCTTTTTTCAACAGATCAGTTAAGGGCGTGGTAACCTCTGCAAAATTCTTACAAAATTTTCTATAGTATCCAGCCATTCCCAAAAATCTTCTAAGACTCCTTTTATTGACAGGCGGAGGGAACTGCAGAATAGTCTGGACTTTAGCCTGGGGAGGAGCTACTTTACCCTTTTCAACAATATATCCTAAATAGGTCAGAGTACCATGTCCAAATTCATTCTTTGACAAGTTTATAGTTAAATTTGCATCTGAAAGCCTTTTAAATAATTTCTCTATCGCGGCGAGATGTTCCTCCCACGTCTTATTTCCTGTTACCACATCGTCAATATAAGCATCTGAGTCACTCAGTCCCTGAATAACCCGGTGCATCATTCTTTGGAAAGTAGCTGGGGCATTTTTCATCCCAAATGGCAAAACATTATATTCATACAATCCTGAAGGGGTTACAAAGGCGGAAATCTCTCTCGCTCTCTCAGTCAAAGGCACACACCAATAACCCTTTAACAAATCAATCTTTGTCACATACTTGGCCCTTCCAACTTTATCTATGCAGTCGACAATTCTTGGAATAGGATAGGCATCAGATCTACTAATTGCATTCACTTTCCTATAGTCTGTGCAAAACCTAACAGCTCCATCGGGCTTTGGTACAAGTATACATGGGGAACTCCAGTCAGAGTGAGATGGTTGAACAATATTATTTTCTAACATATAATCAATTTCTTTCTTAACCAATTCTCGCCTCTGATGATTTACCCTATAAGGATGCTGCTTAATGGGTTTGGCATCCCCAACATCTACATCGTGGCAAATGAGAGTAACTCTTCTTGGTACATCAGCAAATAAATCTTTATATCTAACAATCAAATCTTTCAACTGTTATCTTTGACATACATCCAAATGATTTAATTTACAATCAATATTCTGTAAAATCTCAGAATTTGATAACTAATTAGGTGATGTCACATCACGTCTGACATGTACATCTTGTTTCTCTTCTTGTGACTCAAAATCATCATTCACTTCATTCACCACAGCAACAATCTGAACTGGCTTTTCATGATACATTTTTAACATATTGATATGACACAACTGTGTACTCTTTCTCCTATCTGGAGTTTTTATAATATAATTGAGGTCATTAATTTTTGTCTCAATTTCACAGGGTCCATAAAATCTAGCCTGGAGAGGATTTGACTCCAGGGGAAATAAAACAAGGACCTTGTCTCCAGGTTTAAAACTTCTTGTCCTGGCCCTCCTGTCATACCAAAATTTCATTTTCTCTTGGGCACATCCCAAATTCTCTTTTGCTAATTCACAAGCCTTATGCAGCCTATCTCTAAACTTCTGCGCATAATTTAATACATTCATTTTAGGATCATCACCGACCCATCTTTCTTTCAACAGAGCCAACGGCCCACGAACATTATATCCAAACACTAACTCAAAAGGACTAAATCCTAGTGATTCTTGGACTGACTGACTAGCTGCAAACAACAGCAAATGGACACCTTCATCCCAATTTTTCTCGCTATCATAGCAATACGCTCTCATCATATTCTTTAAAGTAGCGTGGAACCTCTCTAAAGCTCCTTGAGATTCTGGGTGGTACGCAGACGACTAAATTTGGCTGGTCCCCAGTTCACTAATAACCTGCTTAAACAGTCTCGACATAAAGTTACTGCCCTGATCAGGCTGTATCTCTTTGGGCAATCTAAATAAAGTGAAAAACTTTACCAGAGCTTTTACAATACTCTGTGCCTTAATATTTCTAAGAGGAATAGCTTCAGGAAATCTAGTGGCTGTACACATTATGGTTAATAAATATTGATCTCCTGAGCTGGTCCTTGGCAAAGGACCAACACAATCAATGATAACTTTAGAAAAGGGCTTCCCACAAATTGGAATTGGCTGTAAAGGGGCCACACTTTTTCCAGAATTGTGTTTGCCCACTATCTGACATGTATGACAAGTATTACAAAAATAAGTCACATCCTTATGAATTCCTGGCCAAAAAAAAATGTCTCGTTACTCTATCATAGGTTTTCCTTATACCCAAATGGCCACCCAGAGGTAAATTATGGGCCATAGCAAGTATTTCGTGCCTATATGGTTTTGGAACCACAACTTGATAGACAACCGCCCACTCTTCAGTTGCGCGGACATCAATGGGTCTCCATTTTCTCATGAGCATTCCATCTTTTTTTGAAGTACCTTTTTGGTACTTTATTAAGTTCTTCGTCGCTCAGAACTTGATCCTGCAATGGCTGTAAGCTAGGATCTAAGCCTTGTTCTTTAATTAACTGATCTCTATCATATGATAAATTTTTATCTTCCCGCATAACATCGGAAGGACTGACGTCTTCATGTAATATGGATCCTAGAAAAGTATTAGAAAGATCATAAGAATTATCTACACTGGATTCCGTCGACCTATCTTCTTCACAAATCTCTTCACTGTCATGTAACTGCTCTTCCTTTTTAGCCATAGCTCGAGTCACCGCACATGAAGGATATATATTTGTATCTACATTTTCATCCTCGGTACTAGGCTTTGAAGTCAACTGCACAGCTGGTATCACTTTACCACCGGCAAGGTCATTTCCTAACAATAGAGATACTCCCTCTATTGGCAAGTTAGATCTAAGCCCAACTACAACTCGACCTGTTATAAAGTCTGACTTTAGATAAATTCTATGTAAAAGTACAGGGCTAAAGACTCCCTCAATACCTCGGATAAGATTAACTTCTCCAGTATTCGAGTTATCATCAAAGTCTAAAACATTATCTAACAGGAGGGACTGGGAACATCCAGTATCCCGCAATATTTTTAAAGGTATGGGGTTGGAATTTTCCCCAAGAGACACTAGACCCTCTGTCACAAATGGTAGAAATTCTTCTCTTACGGTCTCTAACTCCTTCACCGGGTTACGAGGCTGCGGAGAGTTTATAACTTTCGGTCTTTCCACAAAAGCTACAGGGCCAGTCTTCTTTTTCCCAAGAGCAGGACAATCCCAGCTTCTATGGCCTAATCTCCCACAGTTATTGTCATGATCACATTAGGATCATAAATGCCGTGCTAGGTCACGACGTCAGTGAGTTAATTTTTACGATCTTGTTGATTATAACCAGCGTAATTTGTCCTTGAGCTGTTCTCGTGAACAGTTTGTTTTGAAACACCTTTTTTCTGATGGATAGAGAGAAGGAGGGGCGAGATAGAATAAATGTATAGCTAGGAATGACAGAGCAGTTCTCGACCCCGTGATTTTGATTAACATAGATGAGGGGCGAGTAAAGGTAGTTTATTTAGACGCTTAGTTGGCGTTCGGAAATTCGTGCATAAGAGTAGAAAGCACGGGGTTTGAAGATTTTAGTAGTTAATGTTTCGCATTTTAAATTTTGTCTAGACCGTAAAATTGACCTTGATTTTGGCGCAAGGCCATGACAAGCATAAATTAATATTGCAGGCTGAGCTGAAGCGACTGCACCAATCAAATGTATGAATCTGGACGGAAGGTCGAGACATAGCTTTAGTATTTAAACCCGTGCAGAGCTTAGATAGATGCCACATGTAGACAATCCATTTACGAGGTGGACGGCGATAGTCCTCAGCCAGATGAGAGACATAGAGACGCAGTTGAGCAGTCCATATTGTGAGGAGCGCCATGATTTTAAAGCTCCAGAGCCTAAGCTACTTGGTTTGATATGAACCCACAGCGTTTACATCCAGCGCTCTCACTCCCAGTGAGGGCCACATGGTGAGAGTCCATACTAATTTGTAATGATGAAAGTGAACCGTTCTACTTACTTTTGAAGACAGTTTCAGAGCTACCGCCAGACAACGCATGGTTGTACAAGCATTCTCCATGGCGTGTCTAGAGGAAATGTCCATATCATAACATGTCTCATTGAATTAATAGAATTTAAACTGTTATATCCGTCGCCACGTGCGCGGATTCTATTTGGCATCTAACTCATATGACCTGCAAGTAGTTAGAGTGAATAAGTTAGTCTTTACAGAAAGCTGTAGTTTCATTAGTTAGATTCAGTTGCCTTTGAATTGATATTTATATTTATAATTATATTTGTTACATTAATTACTGTAATTAAACTGCCCTACAGTTCTGCTAAAAATCAAAGCAATTGATTTATTTAGTTTTTAGAGTGCAAGTATTTTTTTTGTGTGTTCGTCGATTGTGGGAGCGGACCTCGAAAGGGTGTCAGTCGAATTCTCCCCATCTAACCCACATCGCGACAGTTATTACATCTAGATCCCTCATTCCTCCAATCTTTTCTCTGGAAACGGTAATCTTTTCCACTAGGACCAGGTCTTCTCCCATCGAAACTACTGGATTTCTGCGGGAATTCAATCTTGCCTCCCCTCGGACCACTAGTATTTTCATTTAAGGACCTCCTATCCTGAAATCCAACAGGTTTACTGAGCCCAAATCTACTTTTATGAGTTAATGCAAACTCATCAGCCAGTTTAGCGACATCTTGCAACGTCTTTGTCTCTTTCTCATTTAGGTAAGTCTTTACCTCATCACGGATTCCCGTTTTGAAATCCTCTAATAAAATAAGCTGTTCAAGCTTTTCATAATCTTTACATACTTCCATCGAGGAACACCATCTCTCAAAAAATACCTCTTTCTCATGAGCAAACTCAACATAGATCTGACTGTCATTTTTTTAATAATATCTGAACTTTTGCCGATATGCTTCAGGCACCAATTCATTTGCTTTTAATCTGGCATCTTTTACACGGTCATAATCACCCGCATCTTCTATGGAAAGGGGCGAAAAGGTCTGTTGGGCTTTTCCCCTTATTGCACTCTGTAGCATCAATGGCCAGTGTTGTTTGGGCCAGTTTAAACTAAGGGCCACCTTCTCGAAATGTTGGAAATATTTGTACACTTCCCTCTCATTAAAGGGGGGGGGGGGCAACCTTACTTCTCTACTAGCCAGAAAACTAGGTTCATGTGATCTACTAGTAATTCCTAGTCTCGCTTTCTCTAGCTCATGTTGTCTTTCCCGTTCTTTCTCTCGACTTTCTCTTTCTTTCTCTTCGTATTCTAGCTTTTTCTGCTCTAGTTCAAAGCGCATCTTCTCTTTCTGTAACTCAATATTAACTTCTTCAGTTACTGATGCTATAGTCTCAAACTGAGCTAGAGCCTCTTCTTCGAATATATCGTCATCCACATAATATTCGGCAATATATCTAGATATTTCTGCTTTTCTTAAGCTAGATTTCACATAATCAAATCCCAATCTCTTGCTAATTACCAATAAATCCGGTTTCTTAAATTTTAACAAATCCTCCGGTTTTGGTGACGTTAAAAAGGTATTCACCTCCATGGCCGCTGTTCTGACTACAAAAATATTTCTATAACTCGGACCACTCGTATGTGTCCTAACAGTTTAGACCCCGGACGAGTTATATACGTCCTATTTATTTAGATCAATTCATATCCCGGACGATTCAGGTCCTAACAATTCAAATCAATTTTACTCGCATGTGTCACAATGATTCAGATCCCGGACGAGCCCCCAATTTGTCACGTAGTGAATTTTCGTGAACTGTTCCTAATTCATTCTCCCTTTAAAGTAAGTATCAAACCAAGCAAGCAGACCAACGACCAACGGACACATGGAGTGAATTTTCAAATGAAACACGTTATTTATTGCACGATGAGTTTCATTGTGGCTTCTACCAAATATACCCACTCATACAAGAGGCAAAATGTACAATCAAAGAAACAAACAAAGACACGCAAAAATTCCTATCGAGGACATGGCGATTTTTCCCGAACCCCTTTCTTTCTATAACTTAACTTGTGATACTTAAAAAGTCCTGGTCAACAGCTGTTCTCCTCGTTGATACTTTCACGTCTCCATGGTCCAAACGATAATCTTCAGGGTTCCAATGATTCATGAGGCGTTTCACTTACGCCCTCATGAGTAGATTGTCTTGAAGGGTAATCCATTCTTTCTTCAAGACATCCAGCCTTCAAATGACATTCTTCAAACGTCAAGGGTCAAGCCAGGTTTCAGGGTTCCAACGATTCATGAGGCGATTCACCCACGCCCTCACAACAAGAAAATCAACACAATGGTCCCCACGATCACACAGATCGCCATTTCGTGCATCCCAAACTTAAAAGAAAATTAACACAATGGTTCCCCACGATCACACAGATCGCCATTTCGTGCAGCCAAACTCTGGAGGGGGAACGAGCTTCATACTAAAAGAAAATTAACACAATGGTTCCCCACGATCACACAGATCGCCATTTCGTGCAGCCAAACTCTGGAGGGGGAATGAGCTTCACACTAAAAGAAAATTAACACAATGGTTCCCCACGATCACACAGATCGCCATTTCGTGCAGCCAAACTCTGGAGGGGGAATGAGCTTCACACTAAAAGAAAATTAACACAATGGTTCCCCACGATCACTAAGATCGCCATTTCGTGCAGCCAAACTCTGGAGGGGGAACGAGCTTCATACTAAAAGAAAATTAACACAATGGTTCCCCACGATCACACAGATCGCCATTTCGTGCAGCCAAACTCTGGAGGGGGAATGAGCTTCACACTAAAAGAAAATTAACACAATGGTTCCCCACGATCACACAGATCGCCATTTCGTGCAGCCAAACTCTGGAGGGGGAACGAGCTTGGTGAGCCTTTCTACATATTTATACCCTGGAGGGTTTTGCACACGGTACCACTTTTAAAGCGAGTCGTGTCTATCTTTTCACGCTCGTAAACACGTTTTTTATCATGCTTTGCTCCCCCTCCCCCCCCTACTAAGCTCACCCCCTAGACCCGTGGCACACAAGGCCACCGACCTTACTCATGCTCGTCAACAACTTTAAAATCCCCTTCTCCCTTACTAAGTTTACCCCCTCTACACTTGTGGCGTACAAGGCCATCAACCTTACTCGTGACATCCTCTACCAGCAAACTTCAATGTGCTGCAGCTGCAGTGAGTCAAGTTTTAGCATGAGCGGGGTCAACATCGATTGTCTGGAAAACTGTGTTGGGTTTAGATCAAATTCTCCCTGGGCTCAGAAATGTATTCACACGAAATCTTGTTGGACTTAACCGTACAGCTTAATTTTGTGTTTCCTTCTTTCCAGTTTATAAAACATGACAAATAGACCGAACGATTAATAAAGAAAAAAAACCCACATTATTTACAGTACCAAACTGCGAAACGCTAAAATGTTTAATTTGGTGCGTGGAGTATTGTTCCCAGAGTGAACACATTTAGTTTTCCCGTTCAAGCTGAAGACACATTTCAGTGTTTTGCACAGTTTAGTATTGTAAACACTTTTTCCGATAACTCAGTCTAGTTACCTGTTAGAAAGCACAAAGAAGCAAACTCAAAGTTACAGGATAACAAATGAAAAATCATGCAGTTCCATTCGGTTTAGCATGTAATGTGAACACATGCAAAATTTTAAACGAATCCAGCAGAGAGTTTTTGAGAAAATCCATGTTGATCCCGCTCCTTCTAAAAAAGACAAAGTAATACCAATAGTCACTTGTAAATATCTCAATCAGCACCCCTCCTATGTTAATCTGATGTAGATTTGTATAAGATTTCCATAAGGTTGGTAGGGTTACCGTTGGGGCAGAGTTCCTGTGTCAAACCAAAGATAGCCTATTAAAAACGATCGAACCGACGTTGATGGTGTAATGAGCGGAGCTATGTCAGAACGACGTCACTCCCCCGAGAAAACTTGAAGTCAGTCCTATGGTCAGGTGTAGGCTTGCCGGCTTGGATGATAATCCAATAGATATTCTTGATTATTATTGTTATGAATCATTATTATTACAACTACATAATTATGATTATTTCGTTTGCTGTTTGTGAAAGTCAAAATTCAACGACGATATGGCAGCTGGAAATGGTATGATCATAAATTATTAAATCTAAGTAGCCTACAGTAACATGTTTCAGCCTATACCTTCATTGATTGACAATGGCAAGAGGAAACCTACCGTAGTCCAGTTCTTTAGTTTTATATTTTAAAAAATGTACATGAATAGTGTCCCTGCACAGGAGGTAGTTGTAAACCTGTAAAGGGAAATAACTGTTTAATTTCCTTATAAACTGAAAGCTGCATAAAAATATTGTTTTTGTCTATTGGGTGCGGTGGTATCTCTTGATGGGCACAGGCACACCCCAGGACCGGAACGTGGTTAACCGTTGTGAAACCTTTTGCTGAGGAAAGACTTCATGAAACGAGCAGAAGAATGCCAGAAGAAAAAGAAACCAGACAGTAGTGAAAAGTTTACGAGTGATTTTGGGGCTCATCAAATGTGAAACTAGTGGCGCTGATTAATGTCAGACAGAATGGCCTTGGTACATGTTCAGGAAGATTGATCTGTCAGCTTTATTTAATAATAATACTTAAATAAGATGCATCTTTCTGTCACAAATCCCAGACTGGGAGATGTAATAATTTATAACAAGACAACAATCACGAACGAACACGTATAACACTTAACAGAACAACCCATCAGACTCACACATTTATTAAACATAAAGATAAAGATAACAGTGCAATGACATACAGTATATTACTCTATTCAACTGCCGTCCAACGGCCTTCTTCCCTCAACCACTCTTCCTCGGGTCCACAACCCGGTAGTTACTTTTAAAGACACTTCGGCTTCAGCCTCTCCACTCAATGTCTTAATAACACATTAGTATTTCTTTCGCACCGCAGTCTCTCAATAGCACCTCCCTATGGCAATAACACCTTAGCCTTCCAATAGCACCTCAACATGGCCATAGCACGTTAATAGTTCAATTCACATCCCTGTCTGTGGCCAGACTGCCACGACTCATGCGTTCCTCCTGTCCTGCTCGACAGCTTCACTCCACTGGCCTATGCGTAGCTTTCGGCCCTATGCTGGCCTATCCCCGGTGCTAGTTCGCTCACCGCGGGTGGCGTCTCTGCCCGACCCCGGCACCTACAAGAAGAACATTACATTGGTATAATACCATACCATTTCTAACCACTTCACCCCTCATTACAAACCATGAAGCGTACACACTATAGTCCACCTTTCACTCTCTCCACACATCTTACGGTAACACACCTCCCCCGTAGTACACCGTACTCAGACTCGCTACGAATCCATGATCCTAACTTACATCTATCGCTCATTGCCCACATCTCTATACACAGTAATCAATGACTTTCACAGTCCTCACATATAACTTATTTACATCATGGTCATAGGAGAATCTAGTACATCGATCATCATAATTATAAATCACAGTTCAACCTACCAGTCATCACTGGAAAACACACAATCTCCCGACTGCTCTGATCTCACGTCTGTCCCCTTGGACTCCTTAACTGGCAGTGATCTGACTATTCAGATTTTGCCTCTACTACGCCTCAACTTCACTCACAACATGCACGCTTCAACGTTAACTAACAGAAGTCAATATAGGTGAGCAGCCTCACTATCCCGTGAGTCAATCCTACACTTCCATGCCCCCGTAATCCTTAAATCCCGCTCACTCCACTCGTGACATCATCCCCCACCCCAAAAAAAATTAATGCAATTAATTTCCAAATCGCATCAAGATAAATGTCAACGAGTCAGCGTGAGCGATATCTACGTAAAAATGACCTACTCATGCCCCTAGCACATATGATATATGATATCTAAATCAGACGAAAACCTGGCGATCAATTTGCCCTGCACTATGCATATGTATATAACATCATCAATACCTAACTAAAACATAATACCTGATATAGAATCAAAATCAATCAACCTATCAACCATTCCTCATATAATATTTATAATGTCAATATTTTAAGATCGAAGAAACGTTCACACAGATCACTGTCAATGTTCATATGTTTCCCAATTTCTGCTGATATACGTTTCCAATTGTGCACAATCTGCGACTCTTCGTTGTTCTGTCTGTCGAATGTTCCTGTCCTCCGATGTGTAAGATACTGAAATCTTCCCCTAGGCTCGACTAAGGTAGTCGGCGATATGATTGCTGGTTCCTGGAATCGGTTGAATGACGAAAGTATACGGCTGTAAAGCCAATGCCCATCTAGATAAGCGAGGGCTGGATGAACGATTCTTAGACAAAAACGGTAGTGGCTTGTGGTCTGTCTGGATGTAGAATTCTCGTCCCATCAGATAACGTCCTAATTTTTGGACGGACCACACAATGGCAAGACACTCCCGCTCTATTACAGAATACTTCCTTTCTCTCTGCAATAACTTTCGACTGACATAACATACAGGATGGAAACATTCGTTCTTCTCCCGTAGAAGACAAGCGCCGACACCAGAGTCCAACGCATCTGTTCTGAGGATAAATTTAGATCGAAAATCGGGTAATATCAGAATGGGTGACGATGATAATGCTATCACCAATTTATCAAATGCTGTCTGACATTCAGACGTCCACTGGACCTTATCGGGTTGTCTCTTCTTAGTAAGGTCAGTAAGAGAAGATGACAAGGAGGAAAAATTTGGAATGAACTTCCTGTAATAATTTAAAATTCACACTAAGCTTCTGACTTGTTTCTTTGTTTTAGGGATTTGCAACCCTACTAATTTGTCAATTTTTGTTACTTCAGGTCTCTGAACACCTCTACCCACGATATGTCCTAAGAATACTATCTCTGGACATGCCAAATCCATCTTTGCGGGTTTAGCAGTTAACCCAAAATGACGCAATCGTTTAAAAATTACTGTTAGTGTCTGAATATGATCAGACCATGGCGACGTATGACACGCTCCACTGGTTTCGTCTGAGCACACAGATACTCTGGTCTCTCATAAAATCTCTGTAGCATATTAACATGGAAAACCTTAATTGATCCATCAATGTGGATAGCGCAATCTACCTTCGAAACAACTCGCTCAATAGCATAAGGACCTTTCCATGTCATTAATAACTTATTATGATCCGTAGGCAATAACAATAGAACCTTGTCTCCTGGCTTAAAAATTCTCAGTTTGAATCCTCTATCTTTATAGTTTTTTGCTCTTTTTGAAGCGGTACTAGAAGCTTCTTCTGCCATAGTGCGCGCTGAAGATAATCTCTCTCTTAAATCAACAAGGTACTGAAACACTGAAATTTGCTCATCGTCTCCTGATGATGGCGACGTCATCATGTCCCGAAGAACATCAGTTGGACCCCTAGGACTACGACCATACATCTCAAACGGAGAGAATCCTGTTGACTCCTGCCGTACATCCCTATACGCAAATAATACTGCAGGGATATATCTATCCCAATCTTTAGGGCGATCAACAGCTACCTTACGCAGCATCGACTTTAGCGTCGAGTTCAATCTCTCGCACATGCCATTAGCCTGAGGATGATATGGGGTGGTAGTGATGGGTTGTATGCTAAATAAGCGAAACAATTCCTTCATCATTTCCGATGTAAATTGCGCACCCCTATCAGATAAAATCTGTTCCGGAATTCCCACCCTAGGGAAAATTCCAAACAACGCTTCCGCGACTGCCTCCGACGTTATGGTCCGAAGAGGAACCGCCTCTGGCCATCTCGTAGCATTACATAAGACCGTTAAGAAAAATCGATTCCCCCTATCGGTAGCTGGGTGAATGGGGCCAACAAGGTCTATCGAAACCTTTTTAAAAGGCTCCGAAAACGTGGGGATCTTTTGAAGAGGAGCCTGGGGTGTACGACCCTTATGCGTCGTCTTTTGGCACGCACTGCACGTCTTACAATACAATCGTACATCTCTGTGGATGGATGGAGAATAAAAATTCTTAAGAACCCTTTCTTTGGTTCTAGCGATCCCCATATGACCCGCTAATGGGACATCGTGGGCCAAATGCAATACCGTTGCAATTAGCAACGCTGGCACAACGACCTGCTTTAAAATGGAAGCCACCGTGACATACTTTCGGAACAGAATGCCCGCCTGGATAACAAAGGAAGATGAACCGTTCTTATATTTCCTCGTTTTCTCTGTTCGCGCCTCCCCAAAACATGGACTCAATGATGGATCCTCCTTTTGTAATCTCGCCAAGCGCTATGGTGTGATATCCAGGTTGACCGCTGGCGTTGCCAAAGGTCTAATTTTACTCCCATCACCTACCTGTCGACGTGTCTCGACTGCGGCACAAAAGTCAATACCTTTTGATTGTGACCATGCCTGCACATTCTCTTCGGAAGGGGAAACCACCCGAGATACATTACCAATGATAAGCTGGGCGCCTGGAAAAAAACCAACGACTGCTTCGACTTCCCCGCTAAGGAAAGGCGTATCGATCACTATCTTTGCCATGGGTAATTTCTCAATGGCCCCTGAAAATTGAATGCACGGGACAGTCTCACCTGTAAGCTGCGAATCCCGAATGCAGTCTCTATGCACTCCCACAACGGTAGATCCTGTATCCCGTAAAACCGAGACCGGCTCGTCCCCAACAAACCCCGGATAAACCCTAAGACAACCCCCTGTATGACATGAATTTATAACGGGAATCTTTCTCCCACAAGGTAAAACATCGGAAGATAACAATTTTTCACAACTGGGACACTTAGAATACTGTCCGGCTCCGTTGTCCGATGTAACACACGCGGCCGCATGATGAAATTTATTAGGGGAAGATGTAGTGGAGCTACCGTGATTGCCATCCACGTTCGCCGCTATCCTACCTGCAAGACAATTTACCCCGATGTGACCTGCTCTTCTGCAGTTCCAACAGTTCGCGGTCCTACAATCCCGTGAAAAATGACCTACGCGTCCGCAAGTCCAACATTCCGCTCCCTGTGTTCCGCTAGACCTGGGTCCCCGTGACCCATCGCGACCGGAACTAAAATCCCTATGCCGTCGATCATCGGCAAAGTTTACAAACCGCCCTCGGCCATTACCGCGACCTAGCCCTCCTGCTCGGTCAAACTTACCGGCCCTATATGCAGGTGATCGATAATACCCCGTACGTTGAACCTGGGCTTGCCCATTATAGGCACCACGCTGACGTGACCTGTCTCTCTGTCCTGTCGGTGACCCCTCAACCACGGCGACGTAACCAGCATCCTGTACGTACGTCCTCGCGACTGGTTTGGACGGATGTGCCGTACGGTATGGGTCACAAATCCCAGACTGGGAGATGTAATAATTATAACAGGACAACAATCACGAACGAACACGTATAACACTTAACAGAACAACCCATCAGACTCACACATTTATTAAACATAAAGATAAAGATAACAGTGCAATTACATACATTATATTACTCTAATCAACTGCCGTCCAACGGCCTTCTTTCCCTCAAGCACTCTTCTTCGGGTCCACAACCCGGTAGTTACTTTTAAATACACTTCGGCTTCAGCCTCTCCACTCAATGTCTTAATAACCCCCTCCTAGGGCAATAACACCTGAGCATTCCAATAGCTCCTCAACATGGCAATAGCACGTTAATAGTTCAATTCACATTAATATCACAATAGCACAGTCGCATATCAATATCACATGTAGTACATCTTAAGAGCACATTAACAATTCTATACACATCCCTGTCTGTGGCCAGACTGCCACGACTCATGCGCCCCTTCTGTCCTGCTCGACAGCTTCACTCCACTGGCCTATGCCTGGCCTTCGGCCCTATGCTGGCCTATCCCCTGTGCTAGTTCGCTTACCGCGGGTGGCGTCTCTGCCCGACCCCGGCACCTACAAGAAGAACATTACATTGGTATAATACCATACCATTTCTAACCACTTCACCCCTCATTACAAACCATGAAGCGGACACACAATAGTCCACCTTTCACTCACCACACATCTTACGGTAACACACCTCCACCGTGTCACACCGTACTCAGACTCGCTACGAATCCATGATCCTAACTTACATCTATCGCTCATTGCGCACATCTCTATACACAGTAATCAATGACTTTCACAGTCCTCACATATAACTTATTTACATCATGGTCATAGGAGAATATAGTACATCAATCATCATAATTATAAATCATAGTTCAACCTACCAGTCATCACTGGAAAACACACAACAATCTCCCGTCTGCCTCTGATCTCACGTCTGTCCCCTGGGACCTCTTAACTTGCAATGATCTGACTATTCAGATTTTGCCTCTACTACGCCTCAACTTCACTCACAACATGCACGCTTTAACGTTAACTAACAGAAGTCAATACAGGTGAGCAGCCTCACTATCCCGTGAGTCAGTCCTACACTTCCATGCCCCCGTAATCCTTGAATCTCGCTCACTCCACTCGTGACATCATCCCCCACCCCAAAAAAATTAATGCAATTAATTTCCAAATCGCATCAAGATAAATGTCAACGAGTGAGCGTGAGCGATATTTACGTAAAAATGACCTAGCAATGCCCATAGCACATATGATCCCGAAATCAGGGGAAAATATGGCGATCAATATGCCCTGCACTATGCATATATGTATCACATCATCAATAGCTACTTAAACACAATACCTAATACAGAATCAAAACCAATCAACCTATCAACCATTCTTCATATAATATTTATAATGTCAATATTTTAAGGTCGACGAATCGATCACACAGATCCTGTCACTGTTCCTGTCCTCCGATGTATAAGCTCCTGAACTCTTCCCCTAGGCTTGACTAAGGTAGACGGCGATATGATGGCTGGTTCCTGGAATCGGTTGAATGACGAAAGTATACGGCTGTAAAGCCAATGCCCATCTAGATAAGCGAGGGCTGGATGAACGATTCTTAGACAAAAACGGTAGTGGCTTGTGGTCTGTCTGGATGTAGAATTCTCGTCCCATCAGATAACGTCCTAATTTCTGGACGGACCACACAATGGCAAGACACTCCCGCTCTATCACAGAATACTTTCTTTCTCTCTGCAATAAGTTCCTACTGACATAACATACAGGATGGAAACATTCGTTCTTCTCCTGTAGAAGACAAGCGCCGACACCAGAGTCCGATGCATCTGTTCTGAGGATAAATTTAGATCGAAAATCTGGCAATATCAGAATGGGTGACGATGATAATGCTGTCACCAATTTATCAAATGCTGTCTGACATTCAGACGTCCACTGGACCTTATCGGGTTGTCCCTTCTTAGTAAGGTCAGTAAGAGAAGATGACAAGGAGGAAAAATTAGGAATGAACTTCCTGTAATAATTTAAAATTCCCACTAAGCTTCTGTCTTGTTTCTTTGTTTTAGGGATTTGCAACCCTACTAATTTGTCAATTTTTGTTACTTCATGTCTCTGAACACCTCTACCCACGATATGTCCTTATAATACTATCTCTGGACATGCCAAATCCATCTTTGCGGGTTTAGCAGTTAACCCAAAATGACGCAATCGTTGAAAAATTACTGTTAGTGTCTGAATATGATCAGATCATGACGACGTATGACACGCTATATCGTCAAAGAATGACACGACATTAGGTATGTCCTTCAATACCAGTCTCATTAATCTTGCAAACGTCGCTGGCGCGTTTACCAACCAAAATGGCATGACCTTAAATTGAAATAATCCTAGGGGCGTTTGGAAAGCCGTGTATTGCTTAGATTCCTCAGCAAGAGGAATTTCCCAATAACCTTTCGTTAAATCTATCTTGGAAAACCACGTGGAACCAGCCAATGAAGCTATTAGTTCCTCTTGAAATGGAATAGGCTCCCTATCGCCTACCGTAATAGTGTTCAATTTTCGAAAATCAATGCAGACCCGCACCGATCCATCAAGTTTTTTCACGAGGACGATGGGTGATGAATACGGCGATGTTGATGGTTCTATCACATCTAACTTCAACATTGACTCAACTTCTTTTATAACTCTGTAACAAGATGGTGTTAGGGTGGGGGTGAAGGTGTAGATATAGTGTAGATGACCCATTCATGTGGGTTTCACTCTTGTTACTGCGGCTGGTTAGGCCGCAACATTCACTCGGTTCGTGCCAGGGCGGTAAAACTGCTCACACTGTCAAAGAAGAATATAAGTCTATTGTAGGGCACAAAAGACGTTTATTCAATAACACACACACCTGCTCTCGACTGGGGGAAGAGACGCAGTCGTGTAACAGTATACCAATTAACAACAAGACAAATATATAGGCTACATGTAATGTCACATGGCATAGTTAACACGACTAGCATAATAATAATACATGTATAAAACGTAAATAAATCAAGAGTGAAGATAATAAACAGCATGAGATGTGCGATATCAGAGAGAGAGAAGGAGAGAGACAGAGAGAGAAAGAGAGAACAATATTATCCAAAGACTTCTAAACATTCAGTACGCACCAATATCGTGGTCGTCGATCTAACATAACATTAGTGAGCAAACAGTCTGCTCGGTTAGGCTAATAATAGTATACGGCATTTCAGCACATGTATCTAAAACAATATAAACAGCATAACCACATGACTCTTTCATAACTTCCAGAGTCTAATATACTTATGAGGAAAATACATCTATTGCTTACAGAGTTACTGATATTATCATCTTAAAATCAGCAAGAACAGTATTATAAGTATTAAAGAGCACGTACCTGTCAAAGAAGAATATAAGTCTATTGTAGGGCACAAAAGACGTTTATTCAATAACACACACACCTGCTCTCGACTGGGGGAAGAGACGCAGTGCTTGGGGCTTGGCAGGCCCGGGGTTTTATACGATTCTTTCCCATCCTCCCACGGTCTTGGGGGCGGGTCAGCCTAACTGTCGCTCACAGTTAAGCACTGTGATTGGAACACGCTCCTACGCTCCTTTAAGACAAAATACTGAATCCCAAAATACCACATACCACAACTCTATCTCTGGAAGAAAAAGGCAGCGGATATGGTCTAAGAGATACTGGCTTATCCGAAGTCAACTTTATTTGGTGCTGGATCACCGTAGTGCGACCCGGCAAATCTGTAATAACATCTGGGAATGACGACAACAGGGTCTTAAGTTCCCTACTCATTGAATTCGTAAGGTCAGGCTTAAATTTTACGTCCCTGTAACCTTGTGTCGGAGTTAACTCCGGCAATTGAATTTGTACCTCTTCCTGCGCCTCGGTGTCGCTTACGTCACTGTCTAACTGGTCTACGACCCCCGTACAAGCAATAGAGAAGATACTCTCCTCTGGTTTCGTCTGTGCACACAGATACTCTGGTCTCTCATAAAATGTCTGTAGCATATTAACATGGAACACCTTAATTGATCCATCAATCTGGATAGCGTAATCTACCTTCGAAACAACTCGCTCAATAGCATAAGGACCTTTCCATGTCATCAATAACCTATTATGATCCGTAGGCAATAACAATAGAACCTTGTCTCCTGGCTTAAAAATTCTCAGTTTGGATCCTCTATCTTTATAGTTTTTTGCTCTTTTTGAAGCGGTACTAGAAGCTTCTGCTGCCATAGTGCGCGCTGAAGATAATCTCTCTCTTAAATCAACAAGGTACTGAAACACTGAAATTTGCTCATCGTCTCCTGATGATGGCGACGTCATCATATCCCGAAGAACATCAGTTGGACCCCTAGGACTACGACCATACAACATCTCAAACGGAGAGAATCCCGTTGACTCCTGCCGTACCTCCCTATACGCGAATAATACTGCAGGGATATATCTATCCCAATCTTTAGGGCGATCAGCAGCTACCTTACGCAGCATCGACTTTAGCGTCGAGTTTAATCTCTCACACATGCCATTAGCCTGCGGATGATATGGGGTGGTAGTGATGGGTTGTATGCTAAATAAGCGAAACAATTCCTTCATCATTTCCGAAGTAAATTGCGCACACCTATCAGACAAAATCTGTTCCGGAATTCCCACCCTAGGGAAAATTCCAAACAACGCTTCCGCGACTGCCTCAGACGTTATGGTCCGAAGAGGAACCGCCTCTGGCCATCTCGTAGCATTACATATGACTGTTAAAAAAAATCGATTCCCCCTATCGGTAGCTGGGTGAATGGGGCCAACAAGGTCTATCGAAACCTCTTTAAACGGCTCCGAAAACGTGGGGATCTTTTGAAGGGGAGCCTGGGGTGTGCGACCTTTATGCGTCGTCTTTTGGCACGCACTGCACGTCTTACAATACAATCATACATCTCTGTGGACGGATGGCCAATAAAAATTCTTAAGAACCCTTTCTTTGGTTCTAGCGATCCCCATATGACCCGCTAATGGGACATCATGTGCCAAATGCAATACTGTTGCAATTAGCAACGCTGGCACAACGACCTGCTTTAAAATGGAAGCCACCGTGACATACTTTCGGAACAGAATGCCCGCCTGGATAACAAAGGAAGATGAACCGTTCTTATATTTCCTCGTTTTCTCTGTTCGCGCCTCCCCAAAACATGGACTCAATGATGGATCCTCCTTTTGTAATCTCGCCAAGCGCTCTGGTGTGATATCCAGGTTGACCGCTGGCGTTGCCAAAGGTCTAATTTTACTCCCATCACCTACCTGTCGACGTGTCTCGACTGCGGCACAAAATTCAATACCTTTTGATTGTGACCATGCCTGCACATTCTCTTCGGAAGGGGAAACTACCCGAGACACATTACCAATGATAAGCTGGGCGCCTGGAAAAAAACCAACGACTGCTTCGACTTCCCCGCTAAGGAAAGGCGTATCAATCACTATCTTTGCCAATGGTAATTTCTCAATGGCTCCTGAAAATTGAATGCACGGGACAGTTTCACCTGTAAGCTGCGAATCCCGAATGCAGTCTCTATGCAGCCCCATATCGTTAGATCCTGTATCCCGTAAAACCGAGACCGGTTCGTCCCCAACAAACCCCGGATAAACCCTAAGACCACCCCCTGTATGACATGAATTTATAACGGGAATCTTTCTCCCACAAGGTAAAACACCGGAAGATAACAATTTTTCACAACTGGGACACTTAGAATACTGTCCGCCTCCGTTGTCCGATGTAACACACGCGGCCGCATGGTGAAATTTATTAGGGGAACCTGGAGTGGAGCTACCGTGATTGGCATCGCCGTTCGCCGCTATCCTACCTGCAGGGTAATTCACGCTGATGTGATCTGCTCTTCTGCAGTTCCAACACTTCGCGGCCCTACAATCCCGTGAAAAATGACCTACGCGTCCGCAAGTCCAACATTCCGCTCCCTGTGTTCCGCTAGACCTGGGTCCCCGTGACCCATCGCGACCGGAACTAAAATCCCTATGCCGTCGATCATCGCCAAAGGTTACAAACCGCCCTCGGCCATTACCGCGACCTAGCCCTCCTGCTCGGTCAAACTTACCGGCCCTATATGCAGGTGATTGATAATACCCCCTACGTTGAACCTGGGCCTGCCCATTATAGGCACCACGCTGACGCGATCTGTCTCTATGTCCTGCCGGTGACCCCTCAACCACGGCGACGTAACCAGCATCCTGTACGTACGTCCTCGCGACTGGTTTGGACGGATGTGCCGTACGGTATGCTTCCGCCAACTTTGGCGCCTCCTGCACCGTCGCGGGTTCGTTTTCTTTTAGAAAAGCCACTAAAACTTTATGGCATGACGCGTACAGCTGGTCACGGATCATTAGGTCTTTCAATTTAGCAAAATCTGCGCCAACATGTGACAAGTCCAACCAGTTCGTGAAATATTCTGTCAATCTCGCGACGAAGGCAGCAAAGTCCTCCCTGGTATCCGCACGTGCTCGCCTAAACTGCTCCCGGAAATATTCCTCCGTACGCGCAAATCGGCGAAGCAGCAAAGACTTCAGCTTATTGTAATCATGCACGTCTTCGCGCTGTAACTCTTTAAAATAGGTCAACGCTCGACCCTGCAATAGAGACGCCAGGTACTTGGACCATAATTGCTTATTCTCCCCCCATTGCAGTTGTGCATTTAGTTCGAACCTGTAAAGGAAGGCGTCTATATCATCCTTCCGGTCGTCGAACGTAGGCAGCTTAATCCTAACACCACTTTTATTTGGTCCCTGCCGCTCAACTGTTTCTGTTGGCGCATTCTTCTTGCTTTCTAATTCCGCGATTCTTATTCGCGCCTCTCTCTCCTGTTCCTTATCCCTAGCTTCTATCTCCTTTAGCTTTAACTCCCTTTCCTGCTCCTTATCCTTAGCCTCTCTTTCCTGCTGCCGCTCTTGAGCCTCTTTTTCTCGCTCTCTATCTTTAGCACGCTCATCGCGCAATTCCGCTTGCTGCTCTTTAATCCAGCCGCGTAGCTCTACTCCTTCAAGGCCAAGTTCCTTACCTACTTTCATGAGCTCACGGAGATCCGCCATTTCACGGATTTATTATTATACAATATGAAATGCAATAATTGTTTATGTACTTACTATAAGCTTATTATAGCCGACGTATCCCTAGACCTGAAATTATGCCACTACAATAACAAGCACTATTTTCAAATGCTATTCAGAAACACACCTATCTGAACATTCTATAGCCTACTCTCTAACTAATTCTATGTTCACAAAATGTACAGCACTATCAAATAACAATAGAGAATAGAAAAGACAAGAATGAGGAAATTCAGTAGAAGGACCACAAGTACGTCAAGGACAACGAACCAGACTAGGACAAAGACTTCTAAAAAATATATAATGGGGAAAAAAATGCAACCTAACTACGCCGATTACACTACAAGGTACGAACAAGAACACAGCCTGAATAAAAGAACGTATCTACAGATAGGTCAGAGAGGGGACAAGAGAATACGTCTTCCTGCAGAAACAGAGCAGATATCGACGCTACAACTAAAGAATCACAAAGCCCTAAAGAACTGTTCACCGTGATAAACGAAGTTCCAAGTTTACCACACCTTTTTAAAAGGATAAACTAAGTTCAACACAGCAAACGAAAACAGCAAAAACAGAGAAAAAGACAGATTAAAGGAACAGCCCCCAATCCAGGGCACAAAATTTCAGTTTTACTTAACTTTCAACTTTTTGAGTCTAACTCCTCCCGTTAATCGGAGCTCTGGCCGCTTGACTTCTCAGGCTGGCACACACACTGTCTCTCTGAAAATTTAATTACACATTAGTAACTATTCATGACAATACATGCATCAAATACATGCATCAATACATATTCATAAATATACATAAATCATATCATCATGAAATTCCCATTCATCCCACGAACAAAAGACAACAGCACAAATTCCTAGCACAACAGAAAAACAACTAGATATGACGAATACACAATGTCAAAATGACTACAGCTAACTAAACGGACGAGTGTCACAACGGACGAGCCCCCAGTGTCACAAATCCCAGACTGGGAGATGTAATAATTATAACAGGACAACAATCACGAACGAACACGTATAACACATAACAGAACAACCCATCAGACTCACACATTTATTAAACATAAAGATAAAGATAACAGTGCAATTACATACATTATATTACTCTAATCAACTGCCGTCCAACGGCCTTCTTTCCCTCAAGCACTCTTACTCGGGTCCACAACCCGGTAGTTACTTTTAAATACACTTCGGCTTCAGCCTCTCCACTCAATGTCTTAATAACCCCCTCCTAGGGCAATAACACCTGAGCATTCCAATAGCTCCTCAACATGGCAATAGCACGTTAATAGTTCAATTCACATTAATATCACAATAGCACAGTCGTATATCAATATCGGTGTGAAGCAGGGATGTGTTCTTGCTCCTACCTTATTTGGTATATATTTTGCAGCCCTACTCAAGAATGCCTTTGGTCAATGTTCAGGTGGAGTACTTATTAACACCAGAGTGGACGGCTCCATTTTTAATGTTGCCAGACTAAAAGCAAAATCTCGTACAGAGCATATTATGTTACAAGAGCTCCTCTTCGCAGATGATGCTGCAATCGTGGCCCACGATGAAACCACGCTCCAGGCTCTCATCAATAGCCTTGCCAAAGCCTGTGACAAATTCATGCTAAGGATCAGTGTCTCAAAAACTGTAGTTTTGACACAAGGCTTGAGAAACCCCAACCCAATCATGCTGAATGGCTCTCCTCTGGAGCAAGTGGGAAAATTCTGCTACCTAGGCTCAACCATCAGTGGTAGCACAGACATAACAACTGAAATAAATGCCAGAATAGGAAAGGCGGCCACAGCTTTTGGCAAACTCTCAAAAAGGGTGTGGAACAATAGCAAGCTGACCATCAAAACAAAGGTACTCGTGTACCAAACTTGCGTCCTAAGCACCCTGCTGTATGGCTCAGAGACATGGACCACCTACTCCAAACATGAAAGATCCCTCAACTCCTTCCACCTGCGCTGCCTACGCAAAATTCTCAAGATCAAGTGGCAAGACAGGATCTCAAATATCGAAGTTCTGAGCCGAGCCAACATTCCATCAACTCAGGCTCTCCTAGGCAAAAAAAGACTGCGGTGGCTTGGATATCTCCACCGTATGGAAAATGATCGCATCCCCAGACAAATTCTCTACGGGGAACTTGCTACTGGCAACCGACCCAGAGGTAGGCCACATCTGCGATTCAAAGACACTTGCAAGGTCACGATGAAAGCATTCAACATCGACCCCAATGAATGGGAGAACCTTGCAAATGATCGAAGCAGATGGAGACAAAAATTGCGCAGTGGCACGCTCGCAATAGACTTCAAGGCAAAAGAAACATACCTGACAAAACGACAGAGGCGGAATGAAAACACTCGCCAAAGTGAACCCAAAAGACTGACCTGCAATCACTGCCATCGCACTCTCGGGTCAAACATTGGTAGAATAAGCCACGAGAGAAGCTGTCAGTCAAAGTGAAAGTGAATATTCTAGCTGCTAAGACCGTCTGTAAAGACGCTAAAGGCCATATATATATCAATATCACATGTAGTACATCTTAAGAGCACATTAACAATTCTATACACATCCCTGTCTGTGGCCAGACTGCCACGACTCATGCGCCCCTCCTGTCCTGCTCGACAGCTTCACTCCACTGGCCTATGCGTAGCCTTCGGCCCTGTGCTGGCCTATCCCCTGTGCTAGTTCGCTTACCGCGGGTGGCGTCTCTGCCCGACTCCGGCACCTACAAGAAGAACATTACATTGGTATAATACCATACCATTTCTAACCACTTCACCCCTCATTACAAACCATGAAGTGTACACACAATAGTCCACCTTTCACTCACCACACATCTTACGGTAAAACACCTCCACCGTGTCACACCGTACTCAGACTCGCTACGAATCCATGATCCTAACTTACATCTATCGCTCATTGCGCACATCTCTATACACAGTAATCAATGACTTTCACAGTCCTCACATATAACTTATTTACATCATGGTCATAGGAGAATATAGTACATCAATCATCATAATTATAAATCATAGTTCAACCTACCAGTCATCACTGGAAAACACACAACAATCTCCCGACTGCCTCTGATCTCACGTCTGTCCCCTGGGACCTCTTAACTTGCAATGATCTGACTATTCAGATTTTGCCTCTACTACGCCTCAACTTCACTCACAACATGCACGCTTTAACGTTAACTAACAGAAGTCAATACAGGTGAGCAGCCTCACTATCCCGTGAGTCAGTCCTACACTTGCATGCCCCCGTAATCCTTGAATCTCGCTCACTCCACTCGTGACAGTATGCTTCCGCCAACTTTGGCGCCTCCTGCACCGTCGCGGGTTCGTTTTCTTTTAGAAAAGCCACTAAATCTTTATGGCACGACGCGTACAGCTGGTCACGGATCATTAGGTCTTTCAATTTAGCAAAATCTGCGCCAACATGTGACAAGTCCACCCAGTTCGTGAAATACTCTGTCAGTCTGGCGACGAAGGCAGCAAAGTCCTCCCTGGTATCCGCACGTGCTCGGCTAAACTGCTCCCGGAAATATTCCTCCGTACGCGCAAATCGGCGAAGCAGCAAAGACTTCAGCTTATTGTAATCATGCACGTCTTCGCGCTGTAACTCTTTAAAGTAGGTTAACGCTCGCCCCTGCAATAAGGATGCCAGGTAATAATAATAATGTATAGCATTTATATAGCGCATATCCATTTAAAATGCTCTATGCGCTTTACAGAAACAACATGTCAACCACAGAGCAGAATGGAGCTGCCTGCGAAGCGCTCAACACACTGCACTGCTTCTTTCTCTCTCCCTGTCTCGCTCACTCTCTCTCTCTATCTCAGAGCAAATTGTAACGCAGCCTGTTCGGCGCAGTTCACAACTCACAACAGTTCACAACTCACAGCAGTTCACAACAACTCACATCAGTTCACATAACATACAACTCAAATAATATTTCAATATTTATTAATAACAATATATATTTAATAATGAATAATAAATTTTGTTGTTGCTGGTGGGAGAGGTACGTGGACCATAATTGCTTATTCTCCCCCCATTGCAGTTGTGCATTTAGTTCGAACCTGTAAAGGAAGGCGTCTATATCGTCCTTCCGGTCGTCGAACGTCGGCAGCTTAATTCTAACACTTTTGTTTTGCCCCTGCCGCTCAACTGTTTCCGTTGGCGCATTCTTCTTGATTTCTAATTCTGCGATTCTTACTCGCGCCTCTCTCTCCTGTTGCTTATCCCTAGCCTCTATCTCCCGTTCTTGAGCCTCTATCTCTCTTAACTTTAACTCCCTTTCCTGCTGCTGAGCCTCTTTTTCTCGCTCTCTATCTTTAGCACGCTCATCGCGCAATTCCGCCTGCTGCTCTTTAATCCAGCCGCGCAGCTCCTCTCCCTCAAGGCCAAGTTCCGTACCTACTTTCATGAGCTCACGGAGATCCGCCATTTCACGGATTTATTATGATACAGTTTGAAATACAATAAACTGTCTATGTACTTATTATAACCGACGTATCCCGAGACCTGAAATTATGCCACTACAATAACAAGCACTATTTTCAAATGCAATTCAGAAATACACCTATCTGAACATTTTATAGCCTACTCTCTAACTAATTCTATGTTCAGAAAATGTATAGCACTATTAAATAACAAAAGAGAATAGAAAAGACAAGAATGAGGAAATTCCGTAGAAGGACCACAAGGACATCAAGGACAACGAACCAGACTAAGACAAAGACTTCTAAAAAAAATATAATGGGAAAAAAATGCAACCTACCTACGCCGATTACACTACAAGGTACGAACAAGAACAGAGCCTGAAAAAAAGAACGTATCTACAGACAGGTAAGAGAGGGGACAAGCCAATACTAGTACATCTATGTCGACAGCTTCACTCCACTGGCCTATGCGTAGCCTTCGGCCCTATGCTGGCCTATCCCCGGTGCTAGTTCGCTCACCGCGGGTGGCGTCTCTGCCCGACCCCGGCACCTACAAGAAGAACATTACATTGGTATAATACCATACCATTTCTAACCACTTCACCCCTCATTACAAACCACGAAGCGTACACACAATAGTCCACCTTTCACTCACCACACATCTTACGGTAACACACCTCCCCCGTAGTACACCGTACTCAGACTCGCTACGAATCCATGATCCTAACTTACATCTATCGCTCACTGCGCACATCTCTATACACAGTAATCAATGACTTTCACAGTCCTCACATATAACTTATTTACATCATGGTCATAGGAGAATCTAGTACATCGATCATCATAATTATAAATCACAGTTCAACCTACCAGTCATCACTGGAAAACACACAATCTCCCGACTGCTCTGATCTCACGTCTGTCCCCTTGGACTCCTTAACTGGCAGTGATCTGTGTCACAAATCCCAGACTGGGAGATGTAATAATTTATGACAGGACAACAATCACGAACAAACAAGTTTAACACTTAACAGAACAACCCATCAGACTCACACATTTATTAAACATAATTATACAGATAATAGCGCAATTACATACATTATATTATTGAAATTAACTGCCGTACAACGGCCTTATTCTCACATGCACTCTTCCCTCAGATCCACAACCCGGTAGTTACTTCCTAAAGGCACTTCGGCCTCAGCCTCTCCCCTCAGGGTCTTAATAGCACATTAATAATTCACGGGCACCGCAGTCTCTCAATATCACCTTCCTATTGTCATACACCTTAGCATTCCACTAGCACCTCAGCAGGGCAATAGCACATTATCATTTCAATAGCCCATCAACATGGCAATAGTACATTATCACATTCACGCTCATATCTACGTCCCTGTCCGTGGCCTGACTGCCACGACTTTATGTGCCTCTACTGTCCTGCACCGACAGCCTCACTCTTGGCCTATGTGTGGCCTCCGGCCCTATGCTGGCCTATCCCCTGTGCTCATCGAGGTGGCTCTTCGGCCCGTCCCCGACACCTACAAGAATAACATTACATTGGTATAATACCCTACCATTTCTATTCACTCCACCTCTCCTTACAACCCATGAAGCGTACACACAATAGTTCACCTTTCACTCACCAAACATCTTACGGTAACACACCTCCCTCGGAGTACACAATACTCGCTCGTGCTACAAACCCATGAACTCACTTTCATCTATCGCTCATGGCGCACATTGCTATATCCAATATCAAGGACTTCCACATTCCTCACATATGCTTATTTACATCATGGTAATAGACGAATATAATATAATACATCAATCATAATTATCAATCAACGTTCTACCTACCAGTCATCACTGGAAAGACTCTCTCACGAGTCTTCTGACTGCTCCCCTTATGTTCGCCCGCTGGGCTCTTACTAGCGTCCGTTCAGTAGGACCTTCTAACTTGCAGTGATAGTAATACAGCGCTTTCGCCTCATTCAGACCCCCCACTACTCACAACATGCACGCTTAACTTACTTGTCTACGTGCGTTAATTTTACTCTCCTCCTTTCCCCCCGTAATTATTAACTATCGCTCACTCCACTCGTGACAATCTGACTATTCAGATTTTGCCTCTACTACGCCTCAACTTCACTCACAACATGCACGCTTCAACGTTAACTAACAGAAGTCAATATAGGTGAGCAGCCTCACTATCCCGTGAGTCAATCCTACACTTCCATGCCCCCGTAATCCTTGAATCCCGCTCACTCCACTCGTGACACTTTCTTCTGTACGACAGTAAACTTAAACTTCGTATAACGGAAAAACGAATACAAAAGATAGTTAAATTGTAGCTTAGCAGAACTTTTATAAAACTGAAACACCCGGAAACTATCAGCAGGAAAAATGGTGCGAGTACGACAACCGCTTTTCATTTACCACAGTATAGGCTACAGCGAACAAAGAATGGAAATCGGCCAAGACAATTGTGCTTGAAAATTGAAACGAAGAAAAGTTGGTATAGTTTTACTTGCAACATTACGCAATCTTTGAACCAACAGGTCAACCGACCATCCTAACCCCATCCTGCACCATGACTTTAGCCCATCCCAATTATCTCGGCGATTAGAAAAATCAATGAAAAAAAATCCTTTTCTCAGCGGTAAAAGGTTGCAGTCGTGTGAGTAATTAAAGGACCGTTTGTGAGTGAACGCAGGCATGATTTCAATGAAACCTTGGAGACCATTGAAATAATATGTGTCCATCGTAAATGAGAAACTGCGTTAAAGCACGGGCACAGTGGAGTCGCTTTCACCGCACCATCCTCTCACCAACGTCTCACCATTTTGGCGTGCAATAAAGAAGATGAGAGAAAGGAACAGGGTGGAGTTGCCTCAGGTTCCATGTTCATTGATCAACAATTGTCTGACGACTGGTGTGCCAAGATGACTGGAAGTTTGGTGCAGCACTAAGTTAGCAGGCCCCAACTATTTTTGGTGCGTGGTTGGTGATGGTTGTCACGAGTGGAGTGAGTGCAATTAAGGGGATTGCTACAGAGCGGGTGTAGAGTAAGGACTCACAGTAGACAGCAAGTTAAGCGTGCTGTTGTGAGTAGTAGTGGGGGCGGGGTCTGAAGGAGGCGAAAGCGCTGTATAACTATCACTGCAAGTTAGAAGGTCCTAGGGATCGGACGTGTGAATAAAAGCCCATCGGGCGGACATAAAGGGGAAGCAGTCGAGAAGACTAGTGAGAGTCTTTCCAGTTATGACTGGTATGTAGAATGTCGATTGATTAATATGATTGATGTATTATATTATATTCGTGTATTACCATGATGTGAATAAGTATATGTGAGGAATGTGGAAGTCCTTGATATTGGATATAGCAATGTGCGCCATGAGCGATAGACGAAAGTGAGTGCATGGATTTGTAGCGCGAGTGAGTAGTGTGTACTCCGATGGAGGTGTGTTACCGTAAGATGTGTGGTGAGTGAAAGGTGAACTAGTGTGTGTACGCTTCATGGATTGTAAGGAGAGGTGGAGTGAATAGAAATGGTAGGGTATTATACCAATGTAATGTTATTCTTGTAGGTGTCGGGGACGGGCCGCAGAGCCACCTCGATGAGCACAGGGGATAGGCCAGCATAGGGCCGGAGGCCACACATAGGCCAGAAGTGAGGCTGTCAGTGCAGGACAGTAGAGGCACATAAAGTCGTGGCAGTCAGGCCACGGACAGGGACGTAGATATGAGAGTGAATGAGAGACTATATTGTTGCCATGTTGATAGGCTAGTGAACTGATACTATGTTGTTGCCATGTTGATAGGCTAGTGAACTGATACTATGTTGTTGCCATGTTGATGGCTATGGAAATAATAATGTGTTATTGCCCTGCGGAGGTGCTAGGGGAGTGTTAAGGTGTATGACAGTAGGAAGGGGATATTGAGAGACTGCGGTGCCAGTAACTTATTAATGTACTATTAAGACCCTGAGGGGAGAGGCTGAGGCCGAAGTGCCTTTAGGAGTAACTACCGGATTGTGGATCCGAGGGAGCGTGTGTGTGAGAATAAGGCCGTTGTACGGCAGTCATTCAATAATATAATATATGTAACTGCGCTATTATATGTATAATTATGTTTAATAAATGTGTGAGTCTGATGGATTGTTCTGTTAAGTGTTAACTTGTTTGTTCGTGATTGTTGTCCTGTCATAACTTATTACATCTCCCAGTCTGGGATTTGTGACATTGGGGGCTCGTCCGTTGTGACATTGGGGGCTCGTCCGTTGTGACATTGGGGGCTCGTCCATTGTGACTCGTCCATTTTCGTAATATTTAGTTGTAGTTAGTTAGTAGGTAATTGTGCTGTCTTGTTCGTTGGATGAATGGACATTTCATGATAGGATTTATGTATAATAATGAATGTATATTGATGCATGTATTGCTATGAGTAGGTATTAATTTGTATTTAAACTTTCCAGAGTGTGTGCGCGCAGCCTGAGGAGACGAGCAGCCAGAGCTCCGATTAAAGGGAGGAGTTTTACTCAAAATTTTGAAAGTTAAGTAAAAGTCAAAATTTTTGTGCCCTGGATTGTGGGCTGTTCCTTTAATCTGTCTTTTTCCCTGTTTTTGCTGTTTTTGTTGTCGTTATAGGTTATACGGGCGGTGGCGCGGGTTTGCTGTGTTGAACTTAGTTTATCCTTTTAAAAAGGTGTGGTAAACTTTGGAACTTCGTTCATCACAGTGACCAGTTCTGTAGGGACCTGTAATATTGTTTAGTTGTAGCGTCGATATCTTCTCTGTTCCGCAGGAAGACGTATTCTCTTGTCCCTCTTTCTACCTATCTATAGATACGTTCTTTTTTTTCAGACTCTGTTCTTGTTCGTACCTTGTTGTGTAATCGGCGTAGTAGGTTGCATTTTTTTTTCCATTATAGTTTTTTTTGTAGAAGCTTTGTCCTAGTCTGGTTCGTTGTCCTTGACGTACTTGTGGTCTTTCTACTGTATTTCTTCATTCTTGTCGTTCTATTTTCTTTTATAATTAATAGTGCATGCATTTTGTAGATGTAGAATTAGTTTTGCTGTAAAGGTAAATTTCTGAATTGTATTCTGAATTGGGTATTGTTATATCTGGTGTGATCTCAGGTCTCTGGTCGTGTCGTTAGTTATCATACCGACAGGTTAGCCGTTTTTTTAAATACATACCATAACCATAAATCTGTGAAATGGCGGAACTCCAACAACTAATGAAGTTGGGTAAGGAACTTGGCCTGGAGGGAGAGGAGCTACGCGGCTGGATTAAAGAACAGCAGGCGGATTTGCGCGATGAGCGTGCTAAGGATAGAGAGCGAGAAAAAGAGGCTCAAGAGCGACAGAGAGAAGAGGAAAGAGAGGCTAAGGCTCAGCAACAGGAGAGAGAGGCTAAGGATAAGGAAGAGGAAAGAGAGTTTAAGTTGAAGGAGTTAGAGGCTCAGCAACAGGAAAGGGAATTAAAGTTAAAGGAGATAGAGGCGCAAGTAAAGATCGCCGAGTTGGAAATCAAAAAGAATGCGCCAACAGAAACAGTTGAGCGGCAGGTACACAATAAAGGTGGCGTTAGGATTAAGCTCCCTACGTTCGACGACCGGAAGGACGACATAGACGCCTTCCTTTACAGGTTCGAGCTGAACGCACAATTGCAATGGGGGGAAAATAAGGAATTATGGGCCACGTACCTGGCATCGCTATTGCAGGGGCGAGCGTTAACCTACTTTAAAGAGCTACAGCGCGAAGACGTGCAAGACTACGATAAGCTGAAGGCTTTGCTGCTTCGCCGATTTGCGCGTACCGAGGAATATTTCCGGGAGCAGTTTAGGCGAGCACGTGCAGACACCAGGGAGGACTTTGCTGCCTTCGTCGCGAGACTAACGGAGTATTTCGCGAACTGGGTAGACCTGGCGCATGTGGGCACGGATTTCGCTAAACTGAAAGACTTAATGATCCGTGACCAGCTGTACGCGTCGTGCCACAAAGATCTGGTGGCTTTCCTGAAAGAGAACGAACCCGCGACGGTGCAGGAGGCGTCTAAGTTGGCGGAGGCATACCGTACGGCGCATCCGTCCAAACCAGTCGCCAGGGCGTACGTCCAAGATGCTGGGTACGTCGCCGTTGTCGAGGGGTCGCCGGCAGGACTTGGGGACAGGTCGCGTCAGCGTGGTGCCTATAGCGGGCAAGGCCAGGGGCAGCATAGGGGCTATCACCAAGCACCGGCGTATGGATCCGGTAAGTTTGACCGAGCAGGAGGGCTAGGTCGCGGTAATGGCCGGGGGCGAGTTGTGACCTTTGCCGATGACCGACGGCATAGGGACTTTAGTTCCGGTCGCGATGGGTCACGGGGACCCAGGCCTAGAGCAGCACAGGGAGCGGAGTGTTGGACTTGCGGACGCGTGGGTCACTTTTCGCGCGAGTGTAGGGCCGCGAAGTGTTGGAACTGCGGAAGAGCAGATCACATCAGCGTGAACTGCCCTGCAGGTAGGATAGCGGCGAACGCGGACAGTGGCTCCAGTCCATGTTCCCCAAATAAATTTCATCATGCGGCTGCGTGCGTTACATCGGACAACGGAGGCGGACAGTATTCTAAGTGTCCCAGTTGTGAGAAGTTATTATCTTCCGGTGTTTTACCTTGTGGGAGAAAGATCCCCATCATAAATTCATGTCATACAGGAGGTGGTCTTAGGGTTTATCCGGGGTTTGTTGGGGACGAACCGGTCTCGGTTTTACGAGATACAGGATCTACCGTTGTGGGAGTGCATAGGGACTGCATTCGGGATTCACAGCTTACAGGTGAGACTGTCCCGTGCATCCAATTTTCGGGGGCCATTGAGAAATTACCCATGGCAAGAATAATGATAGATACACCTTTCCTTAGCGGGGAAGTCGAAGCAGTCGTTGGTTGTTTTCCAGGCGCCCAGCTCATCATTGGGAATGTATCACGGGTAGTTTCCCCTTCCGATGAGAACGTGCAAGCATGGTCGCAATCAAAAGGTATTGACTTTTGCGCCGCGGTCGAAACACGCCGACGGGTAGCCGATAAAGATAAGATTAGACCTTTGGCTACGCCAGCGGTCAACCTAGATATCACGCCAGAGCGTTTGGCGAAATTACAAAGGGAGGATCCATCATTAAACCCATGTTTTGGGGAAGCGCGAACCGAGAAAACGAGGAGATATAAGAACGGGTCGTCCTCCTTTTTTGTCCAGGGGGGCATTCTGTTCCGTATGTATGTCACAGTGGCTTCCGTTCAAAAGCAGGTCGTCGTGCCGCGGTCGTTAATTGCTACAGTATTGCGCCTGGCCCATGATGTTCCATTAGCGGGTCATATGGGAAGTGCTAGAACCAAGGAGAGAGTTCTGAAAGATTTTTATTGGCCATCGATACATAGAGATGTACGGCTGTATTGTAAGACGTGCAGTGCGTGCCAAAAGACGACGCTTAAGGGTCGTACACCCCAGACTCCTCTTCAAAAGATCCCCACGGTTTCGGAACCGGTTAAAAAGGTTGCGATAGACCTTGTTGATTTAAGAGAAAGATTATCTTCAGCGCGCACTATAGCAGAAGAAGCATCTAGTATCGCTTCAGCAAGAGCAAAGAACTATAAAGATAGAGGGTCCAAACTGAGAATTTTTAAGCCAGGAGACAAGGTCCTATTGTTGTTACCTACGGACCATAATAAGTTATTGATGACATGGAAAGGCCCTTATGTTATTGAGCGAATTGTTTCGAAGGTAGATTACGCTATCCACATTGATGGATCAGTAAAGATTTTCCACGTTGATATGCTGCAGAGGTTTCATGAGAGACCAGAGTATCTGTATTCCCATACTAGTGTTGAAGGACATACCTAATGTCGTGTCATTCCTTGACGATATAGCATGTCATACGTCGACATGGTCTGATCATATTCAGACACTAACAGTAATTTTTCAACGATTACGCCAGTTTGGGCTAACTGCTAAACCCGCAAAGATGGATTTGGCATGTCCAGAGATAGTATTCTTAGGACATATTGTGGGTAGAGGTGTTCAGAGACCTGAAGAAACAAAAATTGACAAGTTAGTAGGGTTGCAAATCCCTAAAACAAAGAAACAAGTCAGAAGCTTAGTGGGAATTTTAAATTATTACAGAAAGTTCATTCCAAATTTTTCCTCCTTGTCATCTTCTCTTACTGACCTTACTAAGAAGGGACAACCCGATAAGGTCCAGTGGACGTCTGAATGTCAGACAGCATTTGATAATTTGGTGACAGCGTTATCATCGTCACCCATTCTGATATTACCCGATTTTCGATCTAATTTTATCCTCAGAACGGATGCGTCGGACTCTGGTGTCGGCGCTTGTCTTCTACAGGAGAAGAACGAATGTCTCCATCCTGTATGTTATGTCAGTAGGAAGTTATTGCAGAGAGAAAGAAAGTATTCTGTGATAGAGCGTGAGTGTCTTGCCATTGTCTGGTCCGTCCAGAAACTAGGACGTTATCTCATGGGACGAGAATTTTGTATCCAGACGGACCACAAGCCACTGACATTTTTGTCGAAGAATCGTTCGTCCAGCCCACGCTTGTCTAGATGGGCATTGGCTTTACAGCCGTACACCTTCGTTATTCAACCAATTCCAGGAACCAGCAATCATATCGCCGACTACCTTAGTCGAGCCTAGGGGAAGATTTCAGGAGCTTATACATCGGAGGACAGGAACATTGACAGGATCTGTGTGAATGAGTCGACTTTAAAATATTGACATTATAAAATATATGATATGAAGAATGGTTGATAGGTTGAGTGGTTTTTGATTCTGTATTAGATATTGTGTTTAGTTAGCTATTCATGATGTGACACATATATGCATATTGCAGGCCATATTGATCCCCATATTTTCCCCTGATTTCGGTATTTTATATACTGGGGGAACTGCTAGGTCATTTTTCTAGTGTAGGTATTGCTCGCGCTCACTCGTTGACAGTCATCTTGATGCGATTTGAAATTAATTGCATTAATTTTTTTGGGGTGGGGGATGATGTCACGAGTGGAGTGAGTGCAATTAAGGGGATTGCTACAGAGCGGGTGTAGAGTAAGGACTCACAGTAGACAGCAAGTTAAGCGTGCTGTTGTGAGTAGTAGTGGGGGCGGGGTCTGAAGGAGGCGAAAGCGCTGTATAACTATCACTGCAAGTTAGAAGGTCCTAGGGATCGGACGTGTGAATAAAAGCCCATCGGGCGGACATAAAGGGGAAGCAGTCGAGAAGACTAGTGAGAGTCTTTCCAGTTATGACTGGTATGTAGAATGTCGATTGATTAATATGATTGATGTATTATATTATATTCGTGTATTACCATGATGTGAATAAGTATATGTGAGGAATGTGGAAGTCCTTGATATTGGATATAGCAATGTGCGCCATGAGCGATAGACGAAAGTGAGTGCATGGATTTGTAGCGCGAGTGAGTAGTGTGTACTCCGATGGAGGTGTGTTACCGTAAGATGTGTGGTGAGTGAAAGGTGAACTAGTGTGTGTACGCTTCATGGATTGTAAGGAGAGGTGGAGTGAATAGAAATGGTAGGGTATTATACCAATGTAATGTTATTCTTGTAGGTGTCGGGGACGGGCCGCAGAGCCACCTCGATGAGCACAGGGGATAGGCCAGCATAGGGCCGGAGGCCACACATAGGCCAGAAGTGAGGCTGTCAGTGCAGGACAGTAGAGGCACATAAAGTCGTGGCAGTCAGGCCACGGACAGGGACGTAGATATGAGAGTGAATGAGAGACTATATTGTTGCCATGTTGATAGGCTAGTGAACTGATACTATGTTGTTGCCATGTTGATAGGCTAGTGAACTGATACTATGTTGTTGCCATGTTGATGGCTATGGAAATAATAATGTGTTATTGCCCTGCGGAGGTGCTAGGGGAGTGTTAAGGTGTATGACAGTAGGAAGGGGATATTGAGAGACTGCGGTGCCAGTAACTTATTAATGTACTATTAAGACCCTGAGGGGAGAGGCTGAGGCCGAAGTGCCTTTAGGAGTAACTACCGGATTGTGGATCCGAGGGAGCGTGTGTGTGAGAATAAGGCCGTTGTACGGCAGTCATTCAATAATATAATATATGTAACTGCGCTATTATATGTATAATTATGTTTAATAAATGTGTGAGTCTGATGGATTGTTCTGTTAAGTGTTAACTTGTTTGTTCGTGATTGTTGTCCTGTCATAACTTATTACATCTCCCAGTCTGGGATTTGTGACAATGGTGCGTGGAGAGGGAGTGGCTTCCACTCTGTCTCGTCCAACTGTAATTATACTGATTAAATTTCAGCGTCGGCAAACGGGTGACTCTTTGATGCTGGTGAGGGCGGTGAAGGCGACTCCACTGTGCCCTCACCTTTGGACTGAAGCTTTCTCATTATGTGTTTGTACTTCAGTGCGTCCTTGAAATGTAGTGAACCGCACCATGAAGACGATCATTCATAATAAGTGCGTAAAATTTGAAGGTCATATATTTGCTGTTTTTAGTCTCGGATTCTACAATGTCGTGAAGTCCTCTACAGCTATTCTTATTACATAGTTACTTCCAAATATATCCATTGAAATTAAGAGCAAAGTAAACAGATGGCCATGTTATTATTAGTCCCATGCATTATTACATGCAATAATCTTTGAAATCAGCACGTGGACTGCCGGATCAGAAACTAATTAATTAAGCCATACAATCATGATGTATTATACATGTATATGGAAGTGCATATTTCGGCCGAATACGGCCTATACAACCCGGTGCTGTGCCATTTGGGCCGAAGGTATTTAGGCAAGGGAGTATCAATTGCCATCGCGGAATACGGTGCCCATTGTCGATTCAAGTGTACATTGGAATGGTCAGATGGACCTGGGGGCGTTCGGGTTTAGTTGGTTTCTATCAATGGGCGGTAGTCAGATTGACTAATCAGGCGACAAGGGGCTGGAGTAGCCATTGGCGATCGACGTACAGCCAATGGCCACCTCAAAATGCAGTGGTAATTGATGCTACCTTTAGGCAAACGGACACAAATTCTCTGTTTTAAAAAAAAAAATACGCCAGAACAGTGCAAACTGCAAACTCGCACTATTGGTCCAAATAACACGGAACCAGAGTTTTGTGCTATGTTGGCCGTATTCTGCCCAAATATACCTAGCCATTATATATTGAGGTTCATCATTAGCACTGGGAAATTCTGATTGATATCCCGCGTTACCCCAAACCTTAACCGTACGTACCAGTAACTTCAATCATAACCCTGACCCTAATCCTAAGGAAATATCTGGAATTCAGAATATCACCAGTGGTATATGACTGCCTTTTATGTTGGGGCAAAGAACTCTCGACCTATCTATATGTGAATAAGGGAACATTTTATTGACAAACAAAATTCCTAACCTGGCCAGTAACAATCAGTTCATAAGAGTAGGCTAGCTATAGTTTGTATAGACATGGCAAAGGTTGTCCTAGTTAATGATATCAGCGGCAAATTCTTTTATTCAAATAAACCCTTTTGAGGGGGAAGTTACTTAATTGTACAGACATTAAAAATTTAAAGAAATATTTTAACAAGTTACTCATACTGAAATCATAGATCAGAAGTTATTATTTTTTTTAAACCATCATATTTCATGCAGATAGGACACCAGTCATTATTTCCTTGCTAAGGTGACATTTGTACACCAGTGCAGTTTTAGATTATTATTATTTTCTATATTATTATTTTTGTGATTAAGATTAACGAACTTTAAACGGCAGAAAAGCTGCCCAATATTTCAATCCTGACATTTTCATCACACTTGGCTCACTTCACTGTTGACTCATGTGGTTTAGGAGTTTCTGAGCCGTGCATGATGCCTAGCCTACAAGAGAAGAACAGCATTTCACAGGGTACCCTTTCTGGTTGGTAGCTCTTCGCTAGGCCAACTCATCTTCTGTGAGAGCGGATTCTCGTCAAAACTTATTATCCGTAATGATAGTCATAACAAAACTTACTTGATTGGCATAATGTTCGTTGTAATCGAAATACCAACTTGAGATTTGAGTTTATATATTTCTCGACTACCAATTTCTCTTCATTTATATGAAAATGCGATACCTTATGGATATTCGGAGCGAGTACAAGTCAAAATTTCCGTTCCCGAGTACGTCCTCTATTTCCGCCCATCCTGAAACCAATTAACCAACAGTGACTGCAGCAGATAAACTTACTATCATATGTGGTGTTGTAGCGTTAACTCCCAAAGAATATTGATTTAGCATCACTTTCATTGTTTGTAAGGTATGGTTTTGAATGAAGAGTGATTGTTGCGTTCGATGCTCAATTTCCGTAAGAAGTATAACTTCTTGAGTTTCCAGATGGGCCGAGAAACCTAATTTCGATTTCTGTACCCTGCCTTGGCTGGCACTGAATACAGTACCAAATCGTTGCAGTGTGTCATACTCTAGATCTAGATCTAGGGGAGGAGTACCTTACTCGAGCGCCACTTGATAGATTGATAAGTAACGACGTGAGGGTCTAGTCAGTTTGTATCATCGAGGCCGTAGGCCGATGTTCGTCTGGGCAGTGGTCAGATTGACATATCAACCCTAATCAGGGAAAGCCCCCGGGGTAGCTATGTATCATCTCTTTTAGTTAGTTTCTGGTCTTTGGCGCTCGAGTACGGAACTCCTTCCAGATCTAGTTCTAGATCTAGGTCTAAACTGTAAGATTATGTAGATCTAGTCAACAGTGACAATCGCAGTAGGCTACAGGCGTTAAACAAATCCCAATGGTGCTGAAATGTCATGTCATTATGTCAAGTCTCAAGTCCCCCAAACGTTTAGATTATGTTATCACCATCCTGATCACAAGTAGGCCTATTACTGTAGTAGGCTGAGACTAAATTTAGATCTAGATCTTTAGGTATAATCCTATTTTAGCGTCCAATATTCAAAATCTCAAATAATCGTACTTGGTATAATTTAGATAGGGAAGGAGTTCCGTACTCGAGCGCCAAAGACCAGAAACTAACACAACTACCCCAGCCCCTTTTTGCCTGAGTAGTCAATCTGACTACCGCCCATTGGTACAAACTGACTAGACCCTCACGCCCCCAGGTCCATCTGACCATTCCATGTGTTGTGAGTTTAAATTGATAAAACTAACAAAATTAATAAGTACCGAAAAAATATGTCACGATCACGTGCGTGAAGATGGTCACGACCACGTGTGTGATGAGTACCTAACTTATTTACCTTTTAAACCCAGCTAACAAGCCAAGCAAGCAGACCAGCGATCAACGGACACATAGAGTGGGATTTAAATTAAACGATATTTAATTATAAATGCATGACCAAACTTATGTCAAAACATTCAAATCATGATAATCACATACATAATCACAAAAACAGAGATATTGCAAATTTACTCTTGGGGATCATGGCTATTATCTATTCCCCGTTTCACATCTAGATCTAATCCCTCTGTCTATAATATAAACTTAACTACGTATACTTAATAGTCTCTGTCAACAGCTGCCCTCCTCGTTGATGCAGTTTCACGTCTCCAGAGTTCACATGATCCTTTCTAGATCTCTAACTTCGACGATAAAAGGGGAAACAGACGCCCCTGGCTTCTCACAAATAAGAACACACAGTTCACACCCGCCATCGTAGATTACTTGTTCCTTGAGGGGTTCTCGACATCCCGTCCTCAAAGACTCTTCTTCTGCAAACACACTGCACACCGACGGTTCACACCCGCCATCGTAGATTCACGAGCTTCTGATGGGTTCCCATCCTATCATCAGAACTCCTCAACTTCTGGTCCCCATGGCACGACCTTCCACTTGTCGCCCGGACCGATAAATTCTTCTTATTGGGAAATAAATGTGAACATCATGGATCCCTCACACACCTAACACTTCTGGTCCCCACTGGCACGACCTTCCACTTGTCGCCCGGACCGATAAATTCTGCGTCTTCCTTTAGGAATGAATAACTTGGGAACCTCATAGATCCCTCACATACTTAACACCCCTGGTCCCCATGGCACGACCTTCCACCTGTCGCCCGGACCACTTCTCGCTGCGTCTTCCTTTAGGAATGAATAATTTGGGAACCACGTGTGTCGAGCTTCTCCTCTACTTATACTCCCGAGGTTTTTGCACACGCGACTAGTTTAAAGCGAGTCGTGTGTATCTATCCACGCTCGTCAACAATGTTAAAAACCGTGTTTTCCCCTGCTAAGCTCACCCCCCTAGACTCGTGGCGCACAAGGCCACCGACCTTCCTCGTGATAGTAATCTTTCATGCTAGTCAACAACTTAAAAAAACTCCCCTTCTCCCCTACTAAGTTTACCCCCTCTATACTCGTGGCGTACAAGGTCATCAACCTTAATCGTGACACCTCCTTCCCACAAAACAAAATTTTGATCCCCAGAGCAAAATTTTTACAAGAAATTCAATACATCAGAATTTCATTCAAATAAGAAGGGTAAACAATCCAAATACATAGCATCAATGACAAAGGCAATCAGCAATTACATTCTCTCTCCCTTTCACATGTATAATATGTAAATCATATTCCTGCAACATTAGGAAATAAATCTGGATACCTCACACCAAATCTTTCAACCGCTCTCTGGGACGCAATTTCACATGATTTAATTTACCATCAATATTCTGTAAAATCTCAGAATTTGACAACTTAGGGGATATCACATCATGTCTGAGATGTACATCTTGAGTCTCTTCTTGTGACTCAATATCATTATCCACTTCATTCACTACAGCAACATTCTCAACTGGCTTTTCATGATACATTTTCAACATATTAATATGACACAATTGTGTACTCTTTCTCCTATCTGGAGTTTTTATAATATAATTGAGATCATTAATTTTTGTCTCAATTTCACAGGGTCCATAAAATCTAGCCTGGAGAGGGTTTGACTCCAGGGGAAATAAAACAAGGACCTTATCTCCAGGTTTAAAACTTCTTGTCCTGGCCTTCCTGTCGTACCAAAATTTCATTTTCTCTTGGGCACATCCCAAATTCTCTTTTGCTAATTCACAAACCTTATGCAGCCTATCTCTAAACTTCGGCACATAATCTAATACATTCATTTGAGGATCATCACCGATCCATTTTTCTTTTAACAGAGCCAACGGCCCACGAACATTATGTCCAAACACTAACTCAAAAGGACTAAATCCTAGTGATTCTTGAACTGACTCTCTAGCTGCAAACAACAGCAAATGTATTCCTTCGTCCCAATTTTTCTCGCTATCATAGCAATATGTTCTCATCATATTCTTTAAAGTAGCGTGGAATCTCTCTAAAGCTCCCTGAGATTCTGGGTGGTACGCAGACGACTTAATTTGTTTTGTCCCCAGTTCACCAATAACTTGTTTAAACAGTCTCGACATAAAGTTACTGCCCTGATCAGACTGTATTTCTTTGGGCAATCCAAATAAAGTAAAAAACTTTACTAGAGCTTTCACAATACTCTGTGTCTTAATATTTCTAAGAGGAATCGCCTCAGGAAGTCTAGTGGATGTACACATTATGGTTAATAAATATTGATTTCCTGAGCTGGTCTTTGGCAAAGGACCAACGCAATCGACGACAACCTTAGAAAAGGGCTCCCCACAAATTGGAATTGGCTGTAAAGGGGCCATTCTTTTTCCTGCATTTGGTTTTCCCACTATCTGACATGTGTGACATGTATTACAAAAATAAGCCACATCCTTGTTAATTCCTGGCCAAAAAAAATGTCTCGTTATCCTGTCATTGGTCTTCCTTATACCCAAATGGCCACCCAGAAGTAAATTATGGGCCATGGCAAGTATCTCGTGCCTATATGGTTTTGGAACCACAACTTGATAGACAACCGCCCACTCTTCCGTTGCGCGGACATCAATGGGTCTCCATTTTCTCATAAGTACTCCATCTTTTATGAAGTACCCTTTTTGTACTTTATTAAGTTCTTCGTCGCTCAGAACTTGATCCTGCAATGGCTGTAAGCTAGGATCTAAGCCTTGTTCTTTAATTAACTGGTCTCTATCATATGATAAATTCTTATCTTCCCGCATAACATCGGAACGACTGACATCTTCATGTAATACGGATCCTAGAAAAGTATTAGAAAGATCATAAGAATGATCTACATTGGATTCCGTCGACCTATCTTCTTTACAAATCTCTTCACTGTCATCTGACTGCTCTTTCTTTTTAGCCATAGCTCGAGTCGCAAGATCTCACTGATATTGACTCCATCAGGAAATCCCAAATTATTGATCGAGAACTTCAGCTACTAAACATCGACATCGCTGCCCTTCAAGAAACTCGACTTCCCGACTCCGGGTCAGTCAAAGAAGAAAACTACACCTTCTTCTGGCAGGGTCTTAGCAGCGAACAGCCGAGAATCCACGGCGTGGGCTTTGCCGTAAAAAACTCCCTTATCAATTCGATCGCAACTCCAATTGGAGTGTCAGAACGCATCATGACACTCAGACTGAACACCCGGTCTGGTTTTACCAACATTATCTGTGTCTATGCCCCAACACTTACCTCCTCTGACGAAACCAAAGACATTTTCTACGAGGCATTGCAGAGGACTCTCCACAACATCCCTCTCACCGAAGGCCTGCTAATTCTGGGTGACTTTAACGCTCGAGTGGGAGCAGATCACTCCGCATGGCCAAAGTGCATTGGGCACTTCGGCATTGGCAACATCAACGAAAACGGGCAGCGCCTTCTGGAGCTATGCTCCGTAAACTCATTATGTGTTACAAACACGTACTTTGACCTTAAGAGATGCCAAAGAACATCATGGCGCCATCCCAGGTCTGGCCATTGGCATCAATTAGATCTTATTCTCTCAAGGAGGAAGAGTTTGGGCTGTATAAAAATAACTCGTTCCCTCCACAGTGCTGACTGTGACACCGACCATGCACTGGTAGTCAGCAAAATCAAAATTTCGGCCAAGAAAATATACAGATCAAAAGCCCCTTCAATCCCTAAGATCAATGTAACAGCAATCAGAGATGAATCAAATAGAAAGTCATTTGAAAAGTTATTTGCTGAAAGCATGGATAATGTCAGCCAATGTGACTCGGTAGATGAAACATGGAACACTCTCAGTTCAAAAATTCATGACTGTGCCATCAAGTCTTTTGGACAGCATAAAGTTTCAAACAACGACTGGGTAGCCCAGAACAGCGAAATTCTCCTACCTCTCATTGAGCAAAAGAAATCTGCTTTCAATGAGTATAACAAAAATTGCAATCAGAGTACAAAAACTTGTTTGAAAAATGCAAAAGCTAAACTTCAGCTGGAGGTAAGACGTTGCGCCAACAAATACTGGACAGACTTGTGTAACAGCATACAAGAGGCAAATGAAAAGGGAGATATGAAAACCGCCTTTAGTCAGATGAAAGTAGCTCTTGGGCCAATCATCACCAAAAGCGCCCCACTTAAGTCTGTAAATGGTGAACCCATCACAGATAAAAATGAACAACTGAATAGGTGGGTAGAGCATTACTCTCTGTTGTATTCAACTGAGAAAAATATTCCACCAGATTTTGAGGAACACCTCCAAAAACTGCCAATAATGGCCGAACTTGACGCTGAACCTTCCTTAGTCGAGCTTTCCAATGCAATCGACCACCTGTCTGCTGGAAAAGCCACAGGAAGTGACAACATTCCTGCAGAGGTATTAAAAGACCTAAAAGGCCCACTATTACCACACCTGTATAATCTGTTACTGCAGTGTTGGAAAGAAGGCGTGATACCACATGATATGAGAGACGCCAAAATTGTCACACTTTACAAGAACAAAGGAGACAAAGGCGACTGCAACAACTATCGAGGCATATCCCTCCTCAGCATTACTGGAAAGGCTTTTGCTGGCGTCATCCTCTGCCGCCTTCAACAACTGGCGGAAAAAGTCTTACCAGAAACACAATGTGGCTTTCGAAGCAAACGATCAACTATTGACATGATATTTGCACTTCGGCAAATCCAAGAAAAATGTAAAGAACAAAACAGGCCGCTTATAACATGCTTTGTGGACCTAACAAAGGCTTTCGACACCGTAAGCCGATCTGGCCTGTATGCAGTCCTTAAATCCATAGGCTGTCCACCAACATTGCTAAAACTTATTGCATCCTTCCACACTGACATGAGGGCATGTGTCAACTTTGAAGGCTGCACATCCAATTCATTTGCTGTAAACAGCGGTGTGAAGCAGGGATGTGTTCTTGCTCCTACCTTATTTGGTATATATTTTGCAGCCCTACTCAAGAATGCCTTTGGTCAATGTTCAGGTGGAGTACTTATTAACACCAGAGTGGATGGCTCCATTTTTAATGTTGCCAGACTAAAAGCAAAATCTCGTACAGAGCATATTATGTTACAAGAGCTCCTCTTCGCAGATGATGCTGCAATCGTGGCCCACGATGAAACCACGCTCCAGGCTCTCATCAATAGCCTTGCCAAAGCCTGTGACAAATTCATGCTAAGGATCAGTGTCTCAAAAACTGTAGTTTTGACACAAGGCTTGAGAAACCCCAACCCAATCATGCTGAATGGCTCTCCTCTGGAGCAAGTGGGAAAATTCTGCTACCTAGGCTCAACCATCAGTGGTAGCACAGACATAACAACTGAAATAAATGCCAGAATAGGAAAGGCGGCCACAGCTTTTGGCAAACTCTCAAAAAGGGTGTGGAACAATAGCAAGCTGACCATCAAAACAAAGGTACTCGTGTACCAAACTTGCGTCTTAAGCACCCTGCTGTATGGCTCAGAGACATGGACCACCTACTCCAAACATGAAAGATCCCTCAACTCCTTCCACCTGCGCTGCCTACGCAAAATTCTCAAGATCAAGTGGCAAGACAGGATCTCAAATATCGAAGTTCTGAGCCGAGCCAACATTCCATCAACTCAGGCTCTCCTAGGCAAAAAAAGACTGCGGTGGCTTGGACATCTCCACCGTATGGAAAATGATCGCATCCCCAGACAAATTCTCTACGGGGAACTTGCTACTGGCAACCGACCCAGAGGTAGGCCACATCTGCGATTCAAAGACACTTGCAAGGTCACGATGAAAGCATTCAACATCGACCCCAATGAATGGGAGAACCTTGCAAATGATCGAAGCAGATGGAGACAAAAATTGCGCAGTGGCACGCTCGCAATAGACTTCAAGGCAAAAGAAACATACCTGACAAAACGACAGAGGCGGAATGAAAACACTCGCCAAAGTGAACCCAAAAGACTGACCTGCAATCACTGCCATCGCACTCTCGGGTCAAACATTGGTAGAATAAGCCACGAGAGAAGCTGTCAGTCAAAGTGAAAGTGAATATTCTAGCTGCTAAGACCGTCTGTAAAGACGCTAAAGGCCATATATATATATAGCTCGAGTCACCGCACATGAAGGATATATGTTTGTATCTTCACTTTCGTCATCAGTACTAGGTTTGGAAGTCAACTGCACAGTAGGTATTTTCCTAGCACCGGCAAGATCATTTCCCAACAATAGAGATATTCCCTCTATTGGCAAACCAGACTTAAGTCCAACTACCGCTCGACCTGTTATAAAGTCTGACTTCAAATAAATTTTATGCAAAGGTACAGAGCTAAAGACTCCCTCTATACCCTGTATAAGACTAACTTCTCCAGTATTGGAATCATCATTAAAATCTAGAACATTATCTAACAGGAGGGACTGGGAACATCCAGTATCCCGCAATATTTTTAATGGTATGGGGGTATGGGGGTGGCATTTTCCCCAAGAGACACTAGACCCTCTGACACAAATGGCAGAAACTCTTCCCTTATGGTCTCTAACTTCTTCCCTGAGTTACGAGGCTGTGGAGCGTTTATAACTTTCGGTCTTCCCACAAAAGCTATAGGGCCAGTCTTCTTTTTTCCAAGAGCACGACAATCCCAGCTTCTATGGCCTAATCTCCCACTGTTATTACATCTTGATCCCTCGTTCCTCCAATCTCTTCTCTGGAAATGATAATCTTTCCCACTAGGACCAGGTCTTCTCCCATCGAAACTACTGGATCTCCGCGGGAATTCAATCTTGACTCCCCTCGGATCGCCAGCAATATCATTTACGGACCTCCTATCCTGAACTCTACCCGGTCTACTGAGCCCAAATCTACTTTTATGAGTTAATGTAAACTCGTCAGCCAGTTTTGCGGCATCTTGCAACGTCTTTGTTTCTTTCTCATTGAGGTACGTCTTTATTTCATCACGGATTCCCGTTTTGAAGTCCTCTAGTAATATGAGCTGTTTAAGCTTTTCATAATCTTTACATACCTCCATCGAGGAACACCATCTCTCAAAAAATACCTCTTTTTCATGAGCAAACTCAATATAGGTTTGACTGTCAATTTTTTTATAATATCGGAACTTTTGCCGATATGCTTCAGGCACTAATTCATACGCTTTTAATATTGCGTCCTTCACACGGTCATAATCCCCCGCGTCTTCCATGGAAAGGGCCGAAAAGGTCTGTTGTGCTTTACCCCTTATTACACTCTGTAACATTAATGGCCAATGTTGTTTGGGCCAGTTCAGACTAAGGGCCACCTTCTCAAAATGTTGGAAGTATTTATCCACTTCCCTCTCATTAAAGGGGGGAACCAATCTTACTTCTCTACTCGCTAGAAAACTAGGTTCATGTGATCTACTAGTAACACCCAATCTGGCTTTTTCTAGCTCATGTTGTCTTTCCCGTTCTTTTTCTTTTTCTTGCGCCTGTCTATCTTTTTCTTTCTCTTGTCTTTCTTTATCTTTCTCTTGTCTTTCTTTATCTTTCTCCCGTGCCTCGTGTTCTAGCTTTTTCTGCTCTAGCTCGATCCGCATCTTCTCTTTCTGTAACTCAATATTAACTTCAGTTACTGATGCCATAGTTTCAAACTGAGCTAGGTCGTTTTCTTCGAACACATCATCATCCACATAATACTCAGCAATATATCTCGATATTTCTGCTTTTCTTAAGCTAGCTTTCACATAATCGAGTCCTAATCTCTTACTAATCGTCAATAACTCCGGTTTCCTGAAGGTTAACAAATCCTCCGGTCTCGGTGACGTTAGAAAGGTATTTATCTCCATGGCCGCTGGTCTGACTTACAAAAATATTTCTACAACTTGGAAAAACACTCGTTTGTGTCCTAAACTTTCAAATCCCGGACGGGCCCCCAATTGTCACGATCACGTGCGTGAAGATGGTCACGACCACGTGTGTGATGAGTACCTAACTTATTTACCTTTCAAACCCAGCTAACAAGCCAAGCAAGCAGACCAGCGATCAACAGACACATAGAGTGGGATTTAAATTAAACGATATTTAATTATAAATGCATGACCAAACTTATGTCAAAACATTCAACTCATGATAATCACATACATAATCACAAAAACAGAGATATTGCAAATTTACTCTTGGGGATCATGGCTATTATCTATTCCCCGTTTCACATCTAGATCTAATCCCTCTGTCTATAAACTTAACTACGTATACTTAATAGTCTCTGTCAACAGCTGCCCTCCTCGTTGATGCAGTTTCACGTCTCCAGGGTTCACACGATCCTTTCTAAATCTCTAACTTCGACGATAAAAGGGGAAACAGACGCCCCTGGCTTCTCACAAATAAGAACACACAGTTCACACCCGCCATCGTAGATTACTTGTTCCTTGAGGGGTTCTCGACATCCCGTCCTCAAAGACTCTTCTTCTGCAAACACACTGCACACCGACGGTTCACACCCGCCATCGTAGATTCACGAGCTTCTGATGGGTTCCCATCCTATCATCAGAACTCCTCAACTTCTGGTCCCCATGGCACGACCTTCCACTTGTCGCCCGGACCGATAAATTCTTCTTATTGGGAAATAAATGTGAACATCATGGATCCCTCACACACCTAACACTTCTGGTCCCCACTGGCACGACCTTCCACTTGTCGCCCGGACCGATAAATTCTGCGTCTTCCTTTAGGAATGAATAACTTGGGAACCTCATAGATCCCTCACATACTTAACACCCCTGGTCCCCATGGCACGACCTTCCACCTGTCGCCCGGACCTCTTCTCGCTGCGTCTTCCTTTAAGAATGAATAATTTGGGAACCACGTGTGTCGAGCTTCTCCTCTACTTATACTCCCGAGGTTTTTGCACACGCGACTAGTTTAAAGCGAGTCGTGTGTATCTATCCACGCTCGTCAACAATGTTAAAAACCGTGTTTTCCCCTGCTAAGCTCACCCCCCTAGACTCGTGGCGCACAAGGCCACCGACCTTCCTCGTGATAGTAATCTTTCATGCTAGTCAACAACTTAAAAAAACTCCCCTTCTCCCCTACTAAGTTTACCCCCTCTATACTCGTGGCGTACAAGGTCATCAACCTTAATCGTGACAAGGACAGATTCGATAAATCCGACCGATTACGATAAATCCGAATTTTGAATATTGGACGCTAAAATAGGATTATTCCGATCTTTATATATAGGCCTATTTATAAGGCCACGCTTATTCACAGATGTCTGCGCACATGGATTTTTGGTTTCGTGATTTTATTTAGCCAGAGCTCCTTTAGATCATAATTCTGGCTTGTTTTGTTGAATAATTAGGCTCTTCACTTGGTAAGATGGCTCGATTTGGAGTAACGCAGGGTGTTTCTTATTTTAATGATGCACCAGGTTGTCTATTTTTTAGAGGTACTTATCTGTTTTCTTTTCCTCGGTAGCGTTAGTAGAGAGACCCTGCTTTGTAACGCGTTTACTCAGGTTCGCCAGTGGCATGCTAAGTAAACTCGTCTGCCAAGTTGGTAAGGGGGGGGGGGGGGGTTCGAATCTTCACAAGAGCTTTTTTCTCTGTTGTTGTTACTTTTTTTTTTCTACTTATGAACATGAATGAAATGTGTCTGACTAGGCCTATCTATAGGCCCATTGCAGATAACAGCCATTTTAGTTCTCAAGACCGACGCCTCACCATGGTGATGGCAGCACTGACTTTGATTCGTTGGCTGATTTGCTCCGTGAGCACTCCAGGCGTGGCAAACCAATCGGCGGCGAGCAAAAAAAAAAGTAAACAACATGTGTTCACGCACATGGGAGATGTTTGGTCAATTCTTTCACTTCCTTTCCCTTGTTAAACAAGTAATTTACAGCAGGCATTTTAACCGCTTAGACATATCTCGAAGTTACACTCGTCAGCTGATCCATCCGCCATTTTAGCTAAGTGTCGGAAGTACAAAACGAAAACACTCTGTGACGTCATTTGCAATGGGCCTATATAGTTGTGTAGATCTAGAGCTATTTTATTTTTTATATGGTTCCCCGTCCGTAAGTCAAGTGGCACATGAAAATAGAGTAGAAGTTGCATCTATAGAGATACAAAATCTAAATAAATAGGCCCAGATAATTTAAAAAAAAAAAAGTATTTTTAACCCACACTCTGTGCGTTATGCCTTAATTTTTAAGTCAAAGCCTGCAGTCTGGTCAGTGGCTTACTCACAGGGAATCTTATCTGGGTCGCACTGACTCTTGCCGATGTGTGATGACCACACTACCGCTGTCCATCTGGTTTGGTTTACAAAAACTTGATCAGTATGAAAACATATTATAACTATTTTACTGCTATGCCTTATCACGCTTGATAATGAATTAACCAGCAAAACCTTAGTCTGTAATAAGTCTCTAACCAATGATGTGATTCCAAACTGACAGCTGTAGTTTTCGTGACAACGAAGCATGATAACTAGCCACGCCCTCCCAAGCCATAAACAAATGGTTTCATCCAGATTGACACATACCAGTAATGAACCAGTGTGAGCATTTTGGACAAAGGTCGTTTCAGAGCTCGTTTCTGATTGGTTCTTAGATACACACACAACTCTAGATGATGGTCAGCCTGTGAGAAAGTGAGATAATATTGCAAATTTGTTGAGCAACATTTTGCATGTCAATGTTACACCTTTTGATAGTGTGGGGAGAGCCTTTGAAAGCTTAGTCTTTGTGATTCCGACCAGCTGTTCACTTGTTAACATGTCCTTGTCACAGTGCTTTTGATTTAGAAGAGATACAGTGAGAAAGAAGACGGTAGTTAGGTCTCAAAGAGGACAGTGACCTGACCCGTGAAAACACGGCTTGCGTGCGGTGTGGTCAGCTTGACCTTGCCGTATTGATATATATGCCGTGCAGGGTGAATGCCTGGAAAGTCGATGCCGTATTTCAACGCCTCTTGTAGTGTGAAGGTTAATAAATATGATTGGGTTTGTAGGAAGTTGTTTGAATGAAGTAACATGATGGACTGAGAGATTGTTTTTATTTAATACATATAAATGGTACTTTTATATTATATCCTCAGGACCAGCCCCCATGGAGGAGAACACTGTTGAGACTCCTCGCAACAATGCTGAGCATCTCCGGATGATGATTACAGCAGTTGATGCTGTTATCAGTGGCAGTATGTCACAACGAGAAGCTGCAAAAGCATACAATATTCCCAGAAGTACACTGAGAAGCCATCTACCTCGAAATATTGTTGCAAGTATCTTATTGACTCTTCTTGTTTTCATGTAGTTGGGAATTAATTAATGAATAATGTAATAACTAATATTGGCTAACAGCCTGCATGGACAGTTACCAGAAAAAACCAAATGAGGTTAAAAATATAGTTATGTATATGGATAAAACTTAATAAAAGTGAATTTAGGTTCATAGGAAACTTATTTTTACATTTCAGACTTCTATACATGTACTGTATTTTTTATTGTTGAGTTCTGTTGAAGGAAAACAAAAAAGTTTAAGCTAGGAAAATGACAGGAACAATAGTAAATCATACTGTTCTGTAAAATTTTGTTCATTTGCATCATGACAAACAGATTATTTTCTGGTTGACACCTTTCATTTTCAAACAGATTCAAACTGTTTTATTCATGCATTGAATACCAATGTTCGCAGGTCTGTTAAATTCATCATATATAACATTGTTTTCATGTTTTTATGTTGACAGTACAAGCATCGGGGTCACAAGGGTCCGTCCAATTTTAAAGGAAAGAATATTCTGAACAAAAAAGAAGAAAAGGAGGTAATTCAGAACTTTTGCACTTTATTGAAAATCTGCGAACAAAAAGTTTAGAGCTGAGGGCTGACCCAGAACACACAAAGAAAAAACACAGAATCTGTGAATAATTGGTAGTTTTGTGCCTTTTTTTGTTTATTTTAGACACCTAGATCTTGGAGCAAAAAGAAAATTATATGTTGTGGCTGAGCTCACTTTCCACAGGCATACAAATTTATTCAACTTTCCATTGATAGTGTGTTTCTATTGTGGTATTCATTTGGCAAAGAAATATAAAGCACAGAGCTGTATCCCTCAAGGTTGTTAATTGAAACACTTCCTGTAACTTGCTATTGGGAAACCCCCACCCTGCAGTTTCATTAGATTCTCCTCATGGGTGAAAGGTTACAGGAAAATTTGAATTCACTGCAGTTATAACTCCAGTTTTCAGGCCCCTTTGATAATTGGTTTCATCTATTGCTTGCTGGCAGTATTGAAATATGGCAATCACAGATCTGGTCTTCTTTAGCACAACATCCCTCTGTAATTAAACCCAAGAAGCCTCAGTTACTCATACTTGTTGTCTTGTAGGCAGCATTTGCTGATCATGTTTTGATGCAGATTTGCATGTACATAAACGTGTATGTTTATTTTACCACAAAATACAATGTACATGTTCATGAACTTAATGTTAAATGTAGGGATTACAGGATTTTTGTTTCCATGGACAATTGCGTGCAGGAAAAGTCATTAAATTGACTTCACTTTCATCCATGGGTCTCCTTAACATGTTGGACTTTCATAGCTGCCGACCAGTATGTAAAATATGTATTTAATACGTTTTTTGGGTTCCAGTACGTAAAAACGTTTTTGTGGTGAAAAATACATATTTGAAGAATTTCCCATTTATTCGACAAATAGCGCTGGACCTAGCGATTCAACGGGCGCAACCATAAACACAGCTCTACCCTACTGTGTTGTGTCGTACGGCGTATGCCCGAACTCACGATAACTGTCGTTCCCCTGCCGCGGCCCCGCTCAACCAGGCATTAGTATTATAGTAATGTTGCATCATAAGTTGTCACGGCATGCACCTTCGCCTGTGTCCGCACGCTTCGGCCATTCATACGGGCTCGAGTACGTAAGCACGTGTGGGTGACACATTATTGTAAACGATGGCGGTCACTGAGTAAGAACAGTGGACACATTTTGTGAAGGGTTTCATTTTATTTCGCTATTTGTGTATTTTTTTGATTTTTTCAATTTTACGTAGCTTACAATCATCTTTGGCGGTGGTAACTCCCGGTAGATCTAGGCCGGCAGTCTTTTAGTTTTAGAATCTTTGAACGTAATTGGCGATCACGTATAAACTAGGCCTAGACTAAGATGTACAGGTGTTTCAAGGACGTTAGAAATCGAAATCTAGAGCCCTTGAGCTGGTAAAACAATAGAATAAGTTCTAGAACTAGATCTGTAAGAACAATATGGACATGGCTTGTGAACTGGCTTCAGTTCTAGATCTACTAGTACTACATCTGTCATCTTTTATGCCTAACATAATTTGTGATAATGGATAGATTCCTTTTTTATCAGAAGTCTTTTCTATCCAACTCATGTGTCATTATAAGTCGTGAGTAGACATTTAGTGCAAAATATTCTGAGGAATTCCTTTTGCATTATCATCGAATTCCTTTTGCATTATCATTGAACTTGTCCAATGAATACATTGTGAGCCATAAGTCACGTTGTCGTGACTTCCAAATTCACCAGTTTCACAGTCACATGGAGGCAAGTCTGACATTGTTCAATATTGCCAGAGCAAGTTAGTATGAAAGAGTTATGTTATACGATTCTGAAGACAGGTCATGTCATGATAGTCAGTTCTTTCTTTAGAAACAGAAAACAGTGGTGATAACAACAATACATGTATCAGCATTTGAAGCAGAATGTTTGTTTTCTGCTTTTTAAAGTATTACATTAGACTTATATTACTATTAGGCCTATGTAAAGAGAATAATATTCCATTAATGTGCAAAGTGAGGAAATGATGATTTTTCAATTGGGGGGGGGGGGGGGGGGGGATGATGGCTCCAATATAAGAAGTCGGTTTTTGGGTTTTTGAAAGTTGGCAGTTATGGACTTTCACTGATGTCATGAATCATGAGGTGCAAGATAATTTGAATGATGTCATTGGGTTATCTTTTCCTCTATAATAACCCTTTATTCTTTCTGTCTCTCCAGTTGGTGGACTTCGTAGTTAGTATGCACAGAGCTGGCTTTGGTCGCACCCGTCAAGATGTGCTGCTAAAGGTTCAGGATATGCTGAATAAGTTAGAACGAAAGACAAAGTTTGAAAACAATATGCCAAATGATGAATGGTAGGACATTGCTGTTTTTTTTCTTTTTTTCATATTTTAAAAAAAAAATAGTGTTGGTTTGCATTTTTTACCATTTCTTTCAGTACTTCAATTAATGCCATTTGAGAAAAACACAATTTAAATTTTACATAATTATTTGAAAGTAAAATATGAGCTTGTTTTAACCCTCGTCCCACGTTGAGTGAACTCATCCATGTAATGCCTTGTGCAGGGATAGCCAGTGGCTAGACAGCTGATCATTCTCATTTTACCACCAACCTCGGCGGTCGGGTCAGTCTGTTCATTTTGAACATGTGCTTCATTTTTTCTTTATCATGCAATAACAACAATATGCTGGATAAATCAGAAGATAAGATAAGATAAGATAAATTTTATTCGTCCTTGTACAAGGAAATTTGTTTTGATCATTGAATACATAACAATACAGTTACAGAAGCAGAAAGTATGATACATAGCGCGCACACACACATATATGCACACACACTGATAAATTAACTAAATTAACAAAATTAACAGTGCACACAATATGCTTCCCTAACTAAAACACATTGACCTGACACGCAGGACATAATTCAACTGTGCACAGATTATGATCAAGATGACGACATTATTGTAACATCCTAGTTGATGATGGAATAAACGATTTAAAGTAGCGGTCAGTTTTAGTTTTCTTTGACAACAGCCTTAAACTTCTTACAGATCTTATATATTCCTTGTTCAGTGACTCCTATGATATTTGGATAAAGTACTTTTGATGAGATACAATAACTTTTATTGTTAAAGAGAAGGCACATAATAAAGAATGGTCTGCATTTACATTCCCTTTAAAAAAGAAGCCTGTGCTTTTTTGTCCCTAATTTAGGCCATATATTGTAGAGGTTGTCAGAGGTGGGATTTGGTGGATATAGTAGATGTGAACACAGCTCGTTGACTCCCGCCCGAAACATTCATACCTCAATAACTAAGCAACACAGGATTACTGATGTTCAGGCCTGACGGGCCATATAATCATAATACAACATTCGACTGCATAATTTACGGTAATCACAATCATAGATATTACATAAATGTCATCGACTACAGAAAGTCCAGCAAGTCTATCTAAAATAGGGTATAGAAAAGAAGTATTGTACTATGCACTCTTTAAGTACGCCTATTCAGGACTACGGTTCCTAAAAGACACCGGTGTAAACAAATTCAATTTAGTCGGTCTCGCTTTCATACAATTAGTAATAGCACCTAATCAGATAATTGACTGACTCGTGAAGCGTAGCAGCATTCGCTAATAATTTTCACAGTAATACACTTTACAAAATATCTATGCTGCTCCACACTAAGAAGTATACAGCTGGGAAATGAACATAGTTCAATCTCAAACACAATCTAACAGCTCATTACACATCTAGTAAAAGTATAGTCAATGTCCTTCTCTTCGTCACAATGGGGTGACAGAAAAACTGTCACAGTTCCTGGCACGAACATATACGAGGGATCTCACCATTTCCTTGCTCGCTATGGTTTTGCGAGCGAGAGAGTCCAATGTAAGCGGTGTGCACACTTAAGCCTGGTGCACAGAGGCTTCGTCACTGTCCAGGTCTCTCCCAGTGCGAATCTTTCTGTCTGTCATCTCCACTCAGGTAGGAGGCCCCCGTGACTCGTCCTTTCGTCAAATGCTCGAAATATGAATCCACTGATCTTGAATTGAGATCTTTATTTTCGGAGGTGCGCTGCCCTGGGCATTTGTGCCTCCTTTCCTTGTTTTGTTTTCTTGTTTCTTTCTGTCTTCTTCGTGGTTTTCCTAGCCCTCAAAAGGGCTCCCTTATGGGTATCTTCTTCTTTCGTTGTTTGTTGGCGCCCGTTTAAAAGAAAAAAAAAGGAGAGAGTAAAGATTCCTATCATGGGGGGGGGGGGAGAGGGGGTAGTGGAGGATCCTTATAACTTTGAAGGATTTATCCCCACAGCAAGGGCGGTAATTGTTTGCAAATATATGTTTTATTTATTTATTTAATTGTTGTCGCCCCTGCCATTGGCAGGAGAGACAGACTACAGTGGGTTTTGTTGGGGAAGGGGGGGGGGGGGGGGGGCTGTGTGTGGGCATGGCTGTTTGCCACACACGAAAAAAAAACAAAAAATTTGGGGGAGGGGGGAGGGAGGGGGGCTGTGTGTGGGCATGGCTGTTTGCCACACACGAAAAAAAAAAAAAAAAAAACACATTTGGGGGGGGGGGGGGGAAGAAGGGGATGGCCATGACGGTGTGCCGATGGCGCTGACATTATATTTATTATTTTACTAATTTATTAACTAATTTATTAGCTAATTTACTTGTTTGGAGCAGGGTGGGGTGTGAAGTGGCCATGGTGGTCTGCCGATGGCTCTAGATGGGGGTGTGGGAAGGGGGCAGATAGCAGTAGTAGGTTTCTGTTCCACTGATCTTAGTACGTGTGTTAGCTTTTATACCCCCCGATGGTTACTAAGGGTCCCCCTCCCGATTGGACGATCAAGGACCTAGCCACGACAAACACAAGTTTGTCTTTCAGTTAACCCTAACTGCTTTCTCAAAAGGATATGTACACAACTCACAAACCTACGCTCGAACTTCTACAATCCTACTATGTAAACAAGGAAAATCTCACACGCACACCAAAATCAAAGGGTTAACTTAATGTTTACAAACTTCACTCACACATCCCTCATCACGAAATCTGTGGCTCGATTAATAGCTAAACGCTTTTCATATTCTCCCAAAATAAACCAACCCATGACTAACAGAAAAAAAGGAGCTCATGCGGCTCGTGACAGAGGTGAATAAATTATTTTTCAAGCCACGCTTAAAGTATTAACTGCATTTATCATAACGATGCCTTCTCCCTCTCCCACTATTTTAAAGCCCAACCTCCATTATTTTTGTTTTCTCATCATAACCTTCTTAATGACTTGGGCAAGAGATTTTATTTCCTACCTTATGTAGTGCATAGGTACTTTAAAGTCGTTTAACCATGCAACAGAAAATCTTTCGAATGACCACATCAAATGAAAACGATGACCAACAACAAAAGCGGTCATTTTCTCCCAGTTTTCCCGGTGAAAAACCTACTGACAGACACCCTTATGCAGTATTCCCCCTAGTATTACATCGGAATTTGTGATTACACATAGAACGGCTTCTCAAATATGCATATGGCAACTTTCATAACATATTGCATGCAGATGACAACCAACATCAAAGTCAAGTTTCCCCTAGATTTTCCCCAGTTCAGACTTCGACTGTCAGCACTTATGTTACTTCATTTCATGGTAATTGGGCTATCTATACCATTTTGTTAGATGTAATAGGGGATGGCAGGATAGATAAATGAGTGAAACAAGTGAAATTAGTGCAAAAAAACTCCCAACCAACAACAACAACAACACCAGACAAACTGGGTAGGAACAAAACTGAATCAACAAATAAAAAAATTGCTGCATTTGTTGTAGACTCAAGTGATGACATTTGTTGTACACTCAAGTGATGACATTTGTTGTACACTCAAGTGATGACATTTTGTTGTAGACTCAAGTGATTTCCTACAGGACCTGCTAGCAAACTCTCAACTACAATATTGGCCTCTTGTCTTTCATCATTTAGCTTTTGTTAAGCATGTTACTTTTATCTTCAAGGAAAAGCTATGGACAGTGTGTTGGTGCTTTTTGACAAAATAATTTACTATAGAGAGCATATGGATCAAACTAAATATTTTATATTCTTTTGAAATAAGAAGTATTATATGTTTGGAAAGGGAATTGAATCAGCTTTTGGGCCTGGTAATTTTAATATTCGTGTGATGTGACTTGTGCTACTAGTGATCTGTTTTCTCTGTCACTGAAAATAGAAATGTACACAAAAACTGACTCATACCAAAGTCATAAAGATGGACAAAAAATAGATGTTAGGCACAATTTGAAAATTCTTATTACAAATGTTTATATTCATGTCTACCAGACATATCTAAAAATAGGGAGAAAAAAAATGTCATATAGGGATGTGAGCCTCAATGGCAAACTCCAAGAAAGTTGAAGATAGTGGATGGGCTAACTGCTGAAAGTAATTCTTCTGGATGCAGCCTCAGTAAAATTGGTAAAATAAAACAGTCATGATTTGTTTTTATTTTTTGTACAAATTTTTTTGCTTTCTGTTCTCTTTTGATTTCTAATGGTTTCCATTCATTAGAAATGTCTTATACCATTGCCTGGATGGGCCTAGTTTCAAGGTCACTGATCCACTGGAAAAATTTCTGGCATTTCCTAATAAATGGACGATAGAGAGATGAAAACAGGTTAAGGTGCCTCTTTTGCTGTTCATTTCATGATACAGAAAGATTTTACAAGTAGAGAGTCTTGTTTGCGAACAATGTGAACTTTTCAGTGAGATGATTTTTTACTTGTTTTAGGTATGATGCATTTGTAGAAAGACATAAAGACAGCATTCAGCAGTACGCTTTTGGCAGTGGTGCAGATGAGAAGGGCTTGGTGCCAGTGGATATTGGTGGCATGAACCTGGTGATTGAAGCTGCAGTCCAGTCCATTGCTCAGGCTCATCCCAGTAATGTGTATCATCACACCAGTCCTCCACCTGCTCCCCCACAGAATCAAATACAGCGGCCTACACTCAGCCCAGAAACAGTCTCAAGGTACACGTCTGAAGCTGTTAACTTCCTTTATCACATTTGAGGTAGCAAATTGGATTATGATATGAAGTCGAGGGCAACCTCAGCAATGTTTTCCTAGCTGAACTTGCTCAGTGCCAAAGTCCCATCTGTGCTACCAACTGTGCCGATAGACCTCTGAGTGATACCCTTCGGGGTCACAACTACTTAATTTTTTCCAACCACTGAGTGATGTGTGACTGGACTTATCAGTTCATGGATGTGAGACAAATGTTTAACTATTGCACAATAGTGAATTGGAAATTTTGAATAACTGCCCTTTGTATGAGTTTTTATTTCCCTAATACCAACCAGCCTTCGATGTAGGGCACTTTTTGGGTGAAAATAAACAATTACAAAGTAGTTTGGGAGTGCAGACTCTCATATTTATGAAGTTACAGAGCCGTTTAGGGATACAGGTTCAGATATAGGTGATTCCGATGATGGGTACACAGACCTCCCAAGTCTTCCTGCCCCCTCCCCTCCCCCCCACCGTATCCCTTTGAAAATTCCCTGGAAATGACACGGGAAAAAAAAATTCAGTCAAGTTTTGCCGATGACAAGAAAATGACGGCACATAGCGCTTGACTAATACAATCAATGTACATGTATATATCAGAGACAGAAGCTTGGACAGTCCTCACTGGGGTTGGGGTGGGGAGGGTTGGGTGGGAACTAACATGGAGGGGACCTGTGCCAGCTGCAATGACAATTCAGTCCTTTGCCTGGAATAAAATGCAGTCTAGTCAGCGCAGGTGTGTGTAGGTAAGTGTCAGACAACTTGCTTTGATGTCCACCGGGGATAGTTACGTGAAGTCTGGCATCACTGGGTGCCAGTGAGGTTAGTAAAGGTGGGATAGAGACTGTCTGCTTACCTGGGTCAGATGGCTAATGGAGGTGCCAGTGTCAGTTAGAAAAAAAAAATTGAGTTTTTTGAATACCAGTTTATAGACTGCACTTGTGGATATACAGTAATAGCATCATTGGGAAATAATTGAGCCTTCTGATTATGGCATTGAAATGCTAGGTTGGGCTGGCCAGACTCTTTGAGAGAGTCAGCGTGAAACTTGTCTCTAGGTTTTCTTTAACTATGTGGAAAATGTTTTACATACACTAACCAAGGTCTTGCAATGTAATCGGTCGCATTAAACAGGAAAGTGGCATTTTTATCATCATTTTCATCACTAAAGGGGGAGAGTGATGAAGTATAAAAGCAATAAGTGCTTTTTTTTCATAGAGTGGCATGTTTATCGGGGGGTAGGGGTAATATAGATGCATAGGTGCTTTTTTTTCTTAGAGAGGCATTTTTATTATCATTTTCAGCACTAAAGGCGGGGGGGGATATAGATGTGATATGTGTGTTTTTTCTTTTTTTTCCACAGCACTATTGTATCGTTTTTTGTACATATATGTGCATGTGCTGTATTTGTTGAGTTTTTAACTCACTGGCCACCAGGTCTATTGCCTCAATCAATCCCAATTTACCAGGCATTTTTGCTCTGTATCAAAACCATTGAATCAACAATTTTCAGGATATTTCAATGAAATTTAGTGTGTTTATGGAAAAATGGATTGGCTAACTGAATCTGGTAATCATTTTTGTATTTGTCATGGTGGATTTTATGCAACTGTGTGTTTGCATGCGAAAATTTTGCTGATTTTCGTATGATAAATTTAGGGGTGACATGTGATAGAAGAGGTATTATAATCAACCACACTGCTAGATTCAACACAAAAACTGGTCAAAACAACTGAAAAATGAATTTAATACATGAAAAAAAACATTTGGAGAATGAACTTACAAATCAGAAACAAACTCTGAAATAATCTGATGGAACTAAACTAGACCTTTCGCCATGGTGTTAGAGTATGTCAGCAGAAACTCAGACCTAAAGAAAATCGAGGAGGGAATGAAGAATAAGTTCAGATGGAACTTGCTTGAGGAGACCAGTGACAGAGATTTTAGAAGCTTTATAGATCTATGTAGATCTAACTGATCGAATAGGCCTACTTAAGCGATATAAAGTGGAACTTGGTTATAACAAGAGGTCATGTTCCACCAAAATGTCTCGTTATACCCTAGGCCTCGTTATTCCAGGAAAGCGTACAAAAAGCAAGGCAACAGATTGAAATACCCCACTATTTTTATGGTTACCAGCGTACATAATATCAAACTGACGGCAGATCTCGGCCTTCATATTGGTACTTTTTTTTTTCTTTTTGTGCTGACGGTAGCCAGGTTTCGATCAAATTATGAGAGAGTCATATGCAAAAGTTAGAGACAGATGAGTATGTTTGTTTCCGTTGGTTTCTCGTGCTGTATCATTCAAAGTATTGGAACTGACTGGCCATGTGTTTGTGTCACAGGGAATGTAGGCATGTGGTCACGAAGCCCGGTGTAGACAAAGAGCTTACGCTGCGCGGAGATTAGTGACAATCACTAACCGTGCTACATGTAATCATTATCGCACATCAAAGGTAGTGACCAGACAGTGCATATATCTGACGAAGCTGCACAGCTGCAGCCTACATGGCCTGCCCCACGTTTTGCCTTAGTGAGTGTTGAGTCATCCCTTTGAACTGACTGCATGTAGTGTGCTGTCACAGCACGTGGTCAGTATGGAGAGAAAGCATACCAGCCTACGTGGGAGATGGCCGGGTGGGGCCACAACTCGCAAGGCGGGCGTGGTGGTCGCGTAGTAACAAACAAAGATTAATACATGTCGTTTTTGACTGACTCCCAACATGTTGTTCTGGTGGCCACCGCCTCCATTTGCTGTACACATTCAAAATTAATCCTCTCGTTTTAGCAGGTGCTTTGAGTATCGATTGCCGTTATTCAAGTATTTTTTTATGTATAGCTCATATAGCAGAAAAAATAAATGTTCTTGCTGTTGGCAAAGGTCTCATTATTAGTAGTGTCGTTAAACATGATGGTCTACTGTAGTATTGTGAAGTAAGTTTGTTTCATCCATGTGGAATGTTATTGTTCTCTCAGTAATCTGTTACAGGCCTAGTCAGTACATAATTATCATTTCAAGATTTTAACCCTCACCCTGCACAGGGCGTCAAATGTCACCCAAGCTTCCCAAGCCCTCATGCCACACGGGCGGATTTAGTTGGCAAGGTCAAGCTGACCGCGCCACGCGCAAGCCGCATTTTCACATGTCAGGTCACTGACCTTTTAGAGACGTAACCACTGTCTTATTGTTCACTGTATCTCTTCTAAATCAAAGGCATGTGACAAGGACATGTTAACCAGTGAACCACTGGTTGGAATCACAAAGACCAAGCATTCAAAGGCTCTCCCAACACTTTCAAAAGATGTAACATCGACATGCGAACTGTTGCTCAACAAATTTGCAATATTATCTCATTTTCTCACAAGCTGACCACCATCTGGAGTTGTCTGTATCTAAGAACCAATCAGAAACAAACTCTGAAATAATCTTTGCCCCAAATGCCCACATTGGTTTATTAGTATGTATCAAGCAGGATGAAACCATTTGTTTATGGCTTGGGAGGGCGTGGCTAGTTATCATGCTTCGTTGTCACGAAAACTACAGCTGTCAGTTTGGTATCATAAGTCAGATCATTGGTTAGAGACTTACAGACAAAGGTTTTGCTGGTTAATTCATTATCAAGTGTGATAAGGCATAGCAGTGAATTTTTTCATACTGATCAGTTAAAACCGAACCATGATGACAGCGTGTGTGGTCATCGTATAGCGACAAGTGTCACTGTCAGTGACCCCAGATAAGATTCTCCATGAGCAAGGTCACTGACTGGACAGCGGGCTTTAAGGCGCGTGCGCAGGGTGAGAGTTAATTGGCAAGGCCCAACAAAATGTTTTTGAAAACTATCTGGATCCAGATTCAATGCATGTTTTCAGAAATATAGTTTGGATATTTTGATATTTAAAGTGAATACCGGCTGTTTATTCTTTTCTCTAAAGAGGCAAAGTCTGAACATTCCTGCCCACCAACGTGTGTGTATGTGTGTATAAATGGGGATAGGGTTGAAATAATTGATACCGAGTTTGACGAAAAAAGTTCAGACAATTTTGTCAGGGTCACTTGCAGGTTTAAATTGTAGGTTATTGTGAAACTTAACAGGCATGTTAATCCCACCTCTATGCGAAGCCACTCATGGCACATGCATGCAGCATGAAAAGCATATGGGTGTCACAAAAGCGCTCCACATTTTGCAACCCTTGTCCTGCCATGGGCCAGTTTGTGCAATAGCATCATCATGTGTTCATTATGGTCCAGAAATGTAAAACAATAATAAAGAGAGTGAAGTAATGTAGCAGCCGTTTTGATTATTCTGCACATGAAGAAAGTATTCTTGTTTTTGTTTGTATTCAGGAAATGTAGTATTTCATTCAAAATGGCTAAAAATGGCAACATATTGTGCTTCTGGGCGCTGGCTTGCATGTGCCACATATAATTTTTCTCCTGAATCTTACAATTCAATTTCCATTGATGGTCAATGTGTGCTGATGTGTGAATGTTTGGGATGTTCTCAGGTCTGTGGCTGATGATCGCTGCCGTGGTCGAGCTCTGGAAGTGGCTGTCCAGTCTATAGCTCAAGCTTATCCTCCCAACCTCTATCATCACACTAGTCCACCACCCCCACCTCATGAGCCAATCCAGCGTCCACCTCTCAGCCCAGACAGCGTAGCAAGGTGCAGAACTCTGCCTTTTCAGTATCATCGTATTTGAGACATGGACTGCACCTGAATGCTTTATAAGACATTTCTTGTTTTATCTGTATGAGACCTCAGTGTTTAATTCAAAATTTCCCATAACAGTTGATTATGGTATTAATTCCCATATAATGAGGCTCCATGACAAAAGTTGCAGAATTAATAGCTTCAAAATATACTTAAGAAACAATTAGCATGATTATTTTTCTTTGTATCCCTCACCAAAATCCCCTTTGGTTGGTAGCCATCAACACTTGGCTTGGGTGTGAGCTGTCTTTCACAAATCAGATTTCTCAGTGCTATCATAGATCGTGGAATACCTAGATGATCCACTCCCTTCTTCGCCATTGTTGTTAAAACGTCCGCTCGCGGGCTGTGTCCCGAGACCTATTTGCGCGGAAAGCGATCTCGTTGGCTTACCCGAGACCCAAGGCGTACTCTAAGCAAGGCTTTAGCGATCACCACACTATCATTTTCTTGTCTTCTACATCCTCTCTCTCATTCTCTCTCCCTCTTTCTCTGTCTTTCTCTTTCTCGCACATACGTAATATTGAAGCTGTCTGTATGTGCGATAATATCAATAACTAACGCACTGATTTTACAGATCTAGAACACTGACAACAAATTAGTGACTTGTTATAAGGTCGTGAGGTTACGAATCTGAGTGCAGGGGTGGTTTAAATATTAATAAATTTCATGATCAAGCATGTAAAGCATATGAGCAAACAGGACAGTAAAAACTCGAATGAAAGCAAGCCAAAATAAAAATAATAAGAATAATGAAAGATGGGAAAAAATCCAAACAGAAGAAGAAGAAGAAAAAAGCACGCACTAAGGACAAAGACTGGTATCGAAAGAAGAAGAATCAACTCTTGAACTTGGTAAATTGGCAGAAAGAAGATGGGCAAAAGACAAATTATTAGGAAGGGCAAGTAAACTATAAAACATTAGACCTAATTAAAACAAACTTAAATGACAGTTCAAACACAGCTTATGAAACACATGAGGCTTAACTTAAGCAGTAAGTGAGTTTCAGGTTTTTTTCTGTTCCTCTTTAATCCAACTCTAGTGAAGGATTGGTGGAAAAAAACAACAAAACCCAAACAATCATCTAGTCTAGATGTCGGTTACAGGCTGACACATTATGTCAAGGCCATTAAAAAGGCATGAATGGGACCTAATGCTGTTCGCAAGTAGAGATCTTGACTAGACTAGATTTAGCAAAGTAATTATCCTTAGATCAACGAAATGAATGTTATTGTTACTTTTTACCGGTCATGATCTTTAGGAAATCTAAGAAGGAAAGTTTCGGATGATGCTGTCTTGAATTAGTGCATCCGGTAGCTCCACAGTGTTGACTTTTTGAGCACCTCTTTGGATCAGAAGTCGCCATTGTTAACACAGCAGTGCCTGTCTGTCCGCGCTTTCGCATAGGGTGCGCCGGGGGCGAGCAAGGACGCTATTTTTGGGGAGTGGATCATCTAGGTATTCCACCATCTATGGTGCTATGGCATCCTTAGTCATGGAATCTATAGCAGTGTCCTGGAATGAAGTAGAATCAATTAGGTGAATGGGTATACTGTTGATTGACTTGACATCTAGGTGAGCCTGTTGACTCCTGTTAGTTTCCAGCACACTGATTCATAATGTTCATGTTCAGGTTTTGATTCTTGCAAATCTCTAGTATTCATTGTTTCATTAGTCAGGGCTGTCAGAGTTCCGAGGATACGCGAAAATCCGGGATTGAGAAAGGTCCGGTCATCCGCGTTGAAATGTCAGTTTCTTTGCTGTCCATCTACAGCCAGGTACATTGTATCGTGAACAGAACTGTAATTAAGGGATTTTAAAATAACCCGTTCATCTACAAAACAGCAAGAATTTTTCAAGTCAAACGGGGAAGTTGTTTGGTTTTACATACTCATGTCATGAGAGGAAGTCATCAGCATTGGACAGAAGTCGATCGCGCTTGCGTGAACAGCATTCTGCTAGGCCGAAGTTCAGGGGTTGGCATCAATATCCACTGACAGCCCTGATCAGTGCAACAACACTTCTTCATTGGGTGCAGCATGTACATGTATTGTTATTTTTATAGTCTGGAGATTTCCTGATCAAGTTTTCATTGTTCTCCTGAATGTGCCATGAATACAACAGACATAAAAAAAGAAAAAGCACCTCATAGTTTTCTATACTTGATAATTATGTACACGCCCGATGTTTTACTTCAGATGGTGAAAAGACCAAACTTAATAACCCAAACTGGTGAACATTTCATATTTCCCCATTGCCTAAATCTCACAAGATTACATGAACAATGTTCAAATGAAATATACATGGGAGGGAATTGTCTGAGACCTGCACCTCATCCACATGTTCATAACCCTCTGCATTGTGCCCCCTGCCACATATAGTCCTGTATCATGATGTATTTATAAAAGTAGAAATTTTGCAAGTTTACAGCACAGCCCAGTTCAGGCCTGTTCAGTGGTTTTGGTCCGTTTCAGATAGGACATCACTAGTTTTTTCATTAAAAAATATTTTCTTGGATACATCTTTGTTGTCATTTTCATTGGCAAATTATCTATCATTTTGAGATCTAGTTGGGCTGTGTCTGGTCATCAGTTGGTGGAAAGTGATTTTTAAAGGTATAGTAGATTTTGTTTTAGAACAGGGATGTAATGTTTATTATTCAATCCAATGGACCCTGTCCACAGACGTTTCAGTTTTTTTGATTACATTGAAATGATTGTATTCTGTTAGTTTTAAAAGTTCCATCAGTGATCTCTTTACAGTATTTCAGTATATAGCTGGCAGTGTATAGCTGAGTGTTGAGCTGCATTGGAAAGAAAAAAAAGATGAATGGCATTTGGAAAAAAAGCAGTGGGTAAATACAGAAGTGACAGCGCAGAAATTACCTACTTTATTTTACATAATGAATGCTACATTGTTTATTGTTAGGTAAACACTGAGCCTGTGGTTTGTGGGCAGTGGGAATAGTTTTCAAAAGTGGTGTGATTGTCAAGCAAGTGGAATCTAACTAAGTGAAGGTCTGAGTATTTTTATGGCACTGACTAGCACTAGTGAGATGTACACAGAGTTTTTGTGTAACCCCCTGGAGGTCTAGAGATCCCAGGAAAAAGCCCCGGAAATAGTGGATTAACTCTGGATTTCTTGTCATTCTCAGGTTTAATATGAAGTGGAAAAGAATCTTAACCCTCACCCTGCACGGGGCGGCAATAGCCGGTATTGACTTGCAAGTGCTCACGCCGCACGGGCGGCAAAAGTCGCCCAGGTCGAGCTGACCGCGCCACGCGCAAGCCATATTTTCAGGCGTCGGGTCACTGACCTTTTTGAGACGTAACCACCGTGTTATTGTTCACTGTATCTCTTCTAAATCAAAGGCATTGTGACATGGGCATGTTAACCAGTGAACCACTGGTCGGAATCACAAAGACTAAGCTTTCAAAGGCTCTCCCCACACTTTCAAAAGATGTAACATCGACATGCGAATTGTTGCTCAACAAATTTGCAATATTATCTCATTTTCTCACAAGCTGACCACCATCTGGAGTTGTCTGTATCTAAGAACCAATCAGAAACAAGCTCTGAAATAATCTTTGCCCCAAATGCCCACATTGGTTTATTAGTATGTGTCAATCAGGATGAAACCATTTGTGTAGGGCTTGGGAGGGCGTGGCTAGTTATCATGCTTCGTTGTCACGAAAACTACAGCTGTCAGTTTGGAATCCTAAGTCAGATCATTGGTTAGAGACTGACAGACTAAGGTTTTGCTGGTTAATTCATTATCAAGTGTGATAAGGCATAGCAGCGAATGTTTTCATACCGATCAATAAAAACCGAACTACGTGGACAGCGTGTGTGGTCATCGTCTAGCGGCACGGGTCAGTGACCCCAGATAAGATTCTCCGTGAGTAAGGTTACTGACCGGGCAGCGGGCTTTAAGGGTAGCGCGCAGGGTGAGAGTTAACAAAAGAAAAATGTTTCTCTGTCATATTTGTGCATTTAAGTGTCAGTGGAAATGCCTGGAACAAGATTTTTAAAGAGGTGCATGAACCTTGTGTCCAGCTGGTGTGGTGGGCTGACACTGACACTTGAAAGTACTGCCTAGCCATTCTTCTCTTTCCGTTGTCCCTGTACTGCTGGAGTCGTGGCAAGTGGTGGTTGATGTCAATCGAGAACTCTGTGATTGGCTCCAGTTAGAACTTTAGGATCACAGGATTTGTCTGGCAACACCATGCAATCTTCTCCTCCTACATAACGTGTGTCCAAATAGCATTGACTAGGACTGGTCTCTACAAAAGGTTTTATTGAGTCATCTTTGCTCATGAACAACAGAAAATTAACTTTAGAATGGACATGTTTGTATGTGTCATTGCCAGTTTCTGCCGTCAGTTTTGTCATTAATTCATTTTTTTGGGTTTTTTTTTGTTGGCTATGAGCTTAAGGTAAACAGTGCGGCCATAGGTTACTTTCTGTAGAAGGAGTTCTACCATTGCATGCATATATACAGTCAAGCACGGAAAACTCAGATTCTTTGGGGGAGTCGCTTCATCTACTTCAAGTTTCGCCGAATTTCAGGGAATAAGTGAAGTGTTGATGATGAAGTTTTATTGTTGTACATGTCTATATTCAAGGAAAATAATCCAGCTGACAACAGGTACCATGAATCACCCCCCCCCCCCCCCCCCCCCCGTAGTCCATTAAAAGAGAAGCAAATATTAAACTGACCTGACACAAATCATGGTGGTGTGGCGACGAACGTTTTTTTTCCCCCCGTCCTCTGGAAGTGTCAGCTAGGAGTAGGACCGCTGTCAAGTCAAGGTGAACAGACAAAATAAAATAATAAGTATAATAGCTGAAGGGTGAACGCAGCTAACATTTTTCTCTATTCGCCTTAACCATTTGGACAGATGCGTTATTAAAATTTTTTTTACTGTTTACTATTGTGCCACCAGTAGGCTATGCTCTATGTTAACCAAGTGTCTGGAGTAAATTTCTGGCATTTTTTTTTTGACTACTTGGATCACACTCGCAGCAGGAAAACTGGTTTGGGAATCCGTGTCACAGTTTCGAGGTTTGGGTGAAATAACTCTAGAGAGTATTGAGAAATAAATTCAGGACTTCTTTGTTCTTGGATTCATGATTTCGTCTTATGTCTGTTTGAGTTTTGCGTGCTTGACTGTACATGTAGTAGATTCCCATACATGTCTACACTGACTACAGGCAAGTCTCTGTAGTAGTGAAAATGTATCCTTGAAAATTGGCCTCAAAATAGAAATCTTTTCATCTTATAAACACATGGCAGTGTTGGTAGAAATTGTCAGTGATGAGCATTTCTGGATAAGTCCAAGAATTGTTTGTTTGTGCAGTGATTATGTCTGTATTAGGCTGATGAAGATTGTCTGTGCAACAAACACAGTTGTGTGGCTGAAAGTGAAGAAATTGTTGAATTTATGCATTTGTAAATTTGTACAGCAATCTCTCACTCTCTCTCTCTCTCTCTCTTGTGTATCATAGATTACATCTGTAGTAGTTTTTAGTTTAGTTTTGTCGTCCATAAAATGAGGCAACGATTAATTTCATTTGATTTTGTGCATTTTTTCATAAAAAATGAAATGGAGAAAACCTCAGGCACATCAAAGTGTTTTGATGTATAAACATTATAATTATTATGATGATGTTTCTGTTGTTAGTGTTTGACCAATTATTTTCTTACCGATTGCAAATGTATACCTGCAGCACAAGACATTTCTATCTATAAACTTTATGGCATTTTAAAGTCTTGTTGTAGCCAAACTGTAGTGAAAAAACTTGTTTCCCTCATCCCTTTTTATTTTGATTGTCTTTTCCCTGTAGTTTTTGCCATCCCAAGTTTTTTGTTTGCACCCAGGAAAAATATTGCAATTTTTCTGACAAGCCACAGCAGCAATTCATTCTGTGGTCTACTGGATATTTGGCAACCAAGCAAACATGGGGAATTTTTTCAGTTGCCAGACATATTTCACGGACAAAGTTTAGTTCTTCAGACAGAGGTTGCTATACCCATTTCTGATTAACCAGTACAGTGTACAGTAGTTCCTGCAGTTCTCAGGTCTGGTCATTTAGGATTACAAAAATGTATAAAAAAGACAAAAAGTCTGAAATGTTCCTATTGATGCTGTGTTCTGAGGTATTTTATATACGTGTTATATTATGTTTTGCTTGGTTTTCAGACATTTTGGTTGCCACAAACATTTCATACCTGTCAGTAAATTGTATGGCTGGGCTTGTGGTGCCTAATGCTGAGCTGCTAGTGAGATATTCACATCAAGTAGATTACACTTACAGAGTGAATGACAAAACGTCATCAGTTCCTTGACAATTGGATTGTTTCACTTCATGTCACTCAAACCTATCATTGCTGAACGCATGGGACCTCCATGTGACAGAGGGTGACAGAGCATGTGCACTCGCAGAGATTTGATTTGTGACAAAACAGCTGAACAAGGGCACAGGCAAAGATTAGCTGTAATCTAAAGAGAAGGACGGAACTCATCAGAGGCTAAAATATACAGCCTAGCGCCTATGTGCTATTGGAATTTCTGAGGAGAGATGATACATGTATAAAATCCAAAATTTGTCAAGAGTACAAATTGTATGAGGTCAAATGAAATAAGCCAGGTATTGATTCAAAATGTTTGTTTTTATTTGCATTGTATTTGTAATCAAAACCCCATTGTGGTCTAATAAAGATGGATTATGTAATCTTGAACTGGCTGTCTTTTACTGTCTTTCTCTGCCATTACTGGTCAAATGATACATTTTTGTTTAAGCTGATCAAATTCAGCAAGTCACTGTCTATGGAACTACTGCAGTGTCATTTAACAATAGATCTTTTTGTGTGTTGTCAAATTTTCCCAAAATTGAACTTCTGACAACTATGTACCCGTTTTAACTTGGCCGATCCAACTCCCTGGGGTACAAGGCAACAACTGTCTCCTGTTTTCAGGAATTCGTTTGGAGTAAATACATACAGGTATACTTCTGTTGTACACACACACACACAGGAATTCGTTTGGAGTAAATACATACAGGTACACGTCTGTTGTACACACACACACAGGAATCCGTTTGGAGTAAATACATACAGGTACACTTCTGTTGTACACACACACAACAGGAATCCGTTTGGAGTAAATACATACAGGTACACTTCTGTTGTACACACACACACAGGAATCCGTTTGGAGAAAATACATACAGGTACACTTCTGTTGTACACACACAACAGGAATCCGTTTGGAGTAAATACACACAGGTACACGTCTGTTGTACACATACACACAACAGGAATCCGTTTGGAGTAAATACATACAGGTACACTTCTGTTGTACACACACAACAGGAATCCGTTTGGAGTAAATACATACAGGTACACTTCTGTTGTACACACACACACACACACAGGAATCCGTTTGGAGTAAATACATGCATGTACACTTCTGTTGTACACACACAAAACAGGAATCCGTTTGGAGTAAATACATACAGGTACACTTCTGTTGTACACACACAACAGGAATCCGTTTGGAGTAAATACATACGTACACTTCTGTTGTACACACACACACAGGAATCCGTTTGGAGTAAATACATACAGGTACATTTCTGTTGTACACACACACAACAGGAATCCGTTTGGAGTAAATACATACAGTTACACTTCTGTTGTACACACACACACAACAGGAATCCGTTTGGAGTAAATACACACAGGTACACTTCTGTTGTACACACACACACACATGAATCCGTTTGGGGTAAATACATACGTACACTTCTGTTGTACACACACACACAGGAATCCGTTTGGAGTAAATACATACAGGTACATTTCTGTTGTACACATACACAACAGGAATCCGTTTGGAGTAAATACATGCAGTTACACTTCGTTGTAGACACACACACACAACAGGAATCCTTTTAGAGTCAATACATACAGTTACACTTCTGTTGTACACACATACACACACAGGAATCCGTTTGGGGTAAATACATACAGGTACACTTCTGTTGTACACACACACACACACACAATAATCCGTTTGGAGTAAGTAAATACATACAGGTACACTTCTATTGTACACACACACACAGGAATCCGTTTGGAGTAAATATATACAGGTACACTTCTGTTGTACACACACACACACAGGAATCCGTTTGGAGTAAATACATACAGTTACACTTCTGTTGTACACACACACACACACAGGAATCCGTTTGGAGTAAATACATTTACATACAGGTACATTTCTGTTGTACACACACACACACACACAACAGGAACAAAATACATATAATGTACACATGTACATGTGGTTTAGGACAAGTACTTGTACTTTTTTTCCCTTGGTATTTCTTCTTCACAGCGATATGCATGTACTGTATGTAATTTACCTTAATGCTTTGCTGAAGGTGAAGTGAATGAATGAAGAAGGCAAGACAAGACAAGACAAGGCAAAGATCAGATATGAAAAGAGAGAGGAGAGCGCGGTCCATGGTCCAAGGAGAACAAACAAACAAACAAACAAACAAACAAAAATGACAACCTTTCACTCCCTTCAGAAGCAAAAAAAAAACCCACCACCACAACTCAGTACATGTACCCACTACCAGCATTTTCTCTATTTGGCTTTGTCATTAGACTAGGTGACCCTAACTTAATTAACTACATGTACACTGTACATTCTTTCTACTGTTAGCGTGACTGGACAATACTGTATTGATTTCAAACCATTCTGACTCTGGGTCTACAAAACACTTGTGGGATTCTAGAGGTAATCCCCACTCCCATCCACCACACATACATACGAAACTATTTGAGAAGATCTGACATGACTTCAAGAACTGGAACTACAAGAGGAAGAATTTGTCCCGTGGCTTTTGCCTTGATTTTTATTTTACGTAGTTCGTGTTGATTGTGGCGCTTTCATAGTGGCACTGAGTGTCAAGTAGGGCCTGGACTATCATCCAGTCAGCGTTTACACTGTAGCATCCATGAGCTAGCGTAACTCTGTGTGGACATTGTTGTTCAACAAGAACACTTGAGGGTCATGGCCATCCATGCACAGTTCAGTAATGCCACAGTGAATGTACTCCACGCTGGAACAGACAAGCAATATACATTATACACATGTATAAACATGTACTATTCTTCTACCATGCACATGTACAATTGCCTGTCGTCCACACAGAACATGTGACCGGATACCAAGCCAATCTGGAGACGAAGTTAGAACGGACTCGCAGCTGTGGCAGGGCTAGCGGGATTGGGGGGGGGGGGGGGAGTGAGACGCAGATGCTCCCCTGGCCCTGGGCACCTTCTTCAATAATTACAGTGACGCCTTTTCAGAAACTTTATAACTCCTTTTTTTAATTACAAAAGAATGCTACATTTCCTGTACACCTGTGTGAGTAAATCTTCCCTGTGTTTTGAATTTAAGTACGTTGTCAAAATAAAAATGTAGGACGAATAATATTTAATATAATAATAACAATGTACAGAAATTTCGTAAGTACATGTTCTGGCTTCTTTTAATACGCTCTCTCTCCCTAACTTTAGATTGTGGCTCCGACTCTAATTTGCGACGTTTGGGTTGCTAGAAGATTCTCAAAATGAATGGCATTGGAATGCCCAGACTACAGGGAAAAAAATGTATATTTTTAAATGATGTGTGTATGTTCCAAGTTCTGAAACATAAAATTGTACATAGAACAAAACGTCGAAACAAAATCTGTGGAACTCATGTTCTGTGAATAAGTATGGCTACCCACATGCCCACTGTTGTTTTTTTTTTTTGTTTTGCTTTTTTTTTGTTTTGTAGTTAGGTGTATGGAACAGAACTCTAAATCAAAATCTAGGTAACTTATTTTTCATGCTATGCTCAGGGAAACAATTTTTATACGGGTGCCCATACGCCCATGTTTTTTTTTTTTTGCAAACAGATGTATGGGACAAAACTTAAAACTAACGTGTGTATAATTTAATCATTTTATGCTCAGTGAAATACATAATACACTGTATGTACAAGTAGATACGGATGTCCACATGCACACGAGTTGGTGCGAAAACGGCTTTTCTACTCTATTCTGCGAGCCCTCCAAGATTTATACTTTTATTTATATTTTCATCGTCAATTGCCAGCGGATAAAATCACTCCGTCTGGGTTCTTCCAGGATGAGAGAAGGGGAGAGAGACAAGCAGAAGGAGGCTCATCCCGGGCAAAGCCGGAATGAGGGGGGTGGGGTGGGGTGGGATGGGTGTATGTGATTATGCTTATTTACTTCCAGAACTCACGGGAGGGAATGGGTGAGTGGAGGAGGGGGGCGGGGGAGAATGACTAGAGAGTTCAGCAGAATGAAACAGCCGGCAATGGCCAAATCCGACACTAGTTTTTCTCTAAGTACATACAGTATTGTCAACTCACATCTTCTTCTGTGAGTCAAAAGAAAGAGTCAGGTCATGTGTATGACCTCGAGCTTGCTCTGTAGTGACCTTGATCTCATTGCCACTTGTCAAGAGCTGAAACTCCTGGTAAGTTAGAGTGAACTCATGGGTGTGCTCCCCTGGCGGGTCCTGTACAGTGCTGGACATCTGGAGAAGGCAACAGAAAAACAATACACAATACATCGTGTACAAGTTTGGTCACGTGCCTGACCTGGGACCAGGGGGCGGGGCGGAGGTTAAATGGGTCAGATTTGGAGGAGGGAGAGAGGGGTAAGGGGCCAATTGGCATGGGGGTTTGATTTAGAGGAAATGGGCAAAGAAAGGGGGGGGGGTATAGTTAAGAATATTGGCATTATAAAGAGTGTGTGTGGAGGTTGGGGGCCTTTTAGCATAAAAGATTATTTTACACAATGGATATAACTAAGATGAATAGCAACACTCATCAATAAATAAATAAATCAGTGAATAAATACATTTTTATGAATACATGTATATATATGTATAGGGACGGTCACTAAAACTAGCTCACAATCCAAATTTATACACATGTAATGGTATCTCTTCATTACATTAAAACAAAACTGAAATGACCAATCTGACATGACGGCCTGTATTTCTCATCTGTCCAGGGTGTTTTGCGTGTCCCAGCTGTGCATGGGCAAGGCTTGGTCCCAGCAAGTTTGGATCATCATTTCAAATGTTGTCCAGAGACGGTACAGACCAGATCTATTGTCAGATTGGTTTCAACTTTTGCATGATTCCTGCACTAGTTTTGTACAAAGGTAAGGTCAAAACTCATCAAACTATAGACAGCACGGTCTATAAGGAAATGCCGTGGAGACCAGAACTGTGGATTTCGGACCAATGTTGTTGAGTGTTTGACTTCAGCCTTGAACTTAAATTTTGTACCGGATCTCTGAAGACTACTTGACTTCAGCACGAGCCATGCTCCTGAAAAGAGGTTCTAATGTCTAGAGAACTTTGATTACAACTGTTAATCAGACATGTAGATGAACAAGAGTGTGGAACAGATTTCAACGTGTCCTGTTTATTCTGGTTGTCTGCACAAGGGACTGTACTCTCAATTACAGACGAGTACCTAAACATTGTGGTAAGTGTCGCAAATTTATAAAATTATAAATAACATATTAACATCCTCTTTTCTCAGGATAAATAATTCTGTGCATTATGTGTAATGTGTAAGATGTGATGAGTGTTGAAATGAAAAGTCGTTCACATCGTACTTTGATGAGATTAGTAAAAAAAAACAAAACAATAATGTAATTTAAATTAACACTAACACAGAACAAAAGTAAATTGTGTCATTGCAGGTGGAAACTGTTATAGTTTTAGCGAACAAAGTCTTTCATCCAATTTGGTCTGAAGCGCTCCCTGGTTGACCTTCTAGGTTCCATTGCCATTGGGTTATTTTCCGATGGTGTCTGTGTCACTGAGGGAGTATCATTTGATGTTTGGTCTGGGTTCGGTTCTGTGTACACCTCTGTTGGTACTTGGGGTGAGAATGGCGTTCTCTTGTGTCTGATGTGTACTCTGTTTCTCACAAAGTGTCCTCCATTTTCTCCAGCGATCTGGTATGATTTGGAACTGTCTTTTGGAGCTGCCGTTATTATACCACTTTCCCACTTTTTCCTTTCAGGGTTTTGGTAGTACACTGGGGAGTTTGTGCAAATGGGTGGTAGCTCGTGAGCTCTTTTATTGAAACATTTCTTGATTGTCATTTTATGCTTCTGTAGTTCTTCGACTACGTCTGGGTTTATTCTGTTCTTTTCTTTGTTCTCTGCTATTGAGGGTATCATTGTCCTAATGTTTCTTCCCATTAGGATTCTTGCAGGGCTCATTGTGAAACCTTGACGTGGTGTGTTGCCAAGTTCCAGCAATGCCTCATACTGATCTGCTCCTTCTTCTACAGCCTTCCACATCATTTTCTTTATGATTTTTACTGATGCCTCTGCCTTCCCATTAGCTTGATGATGTCCAGGGTCGGATTTGATGTGTTGAAAACCCCATCTTTGTGCAAAATTACTGAACTCACGAGAGGAATATTGTGGTCCAGAATCCGTAACAACACATTTTGGTATTCCATATCTGGCAAAATGGCCTTTCAGTTTTGTGACTATCATGGAAGTTGTTGTGGTGGGCAGGTAGTCTACCTCGATGAAATTGGAGAAATAGTCTGTGACTACTTGGTATACTCGCCCTTTGATTTCAAACAAATCTGTGGCAATTTTGGTCCATGGTTCACTTCCTTCTCCATGCTGTTGTAGGTTTTCCTGGCAGTTCGAAGGTTTAATTGCTTGGCAGCTTTCACAGTTTTCAGCCATTTGCTTGATTTCAGGGTTCATGTTAGGCCAATAAATTGCATCTCTTGCCCTTCTTACCATACTATCATGTGCCAGATGAGCTGCATGAAGTCTGGTTTTCATTTCATGTCTCAAAGTAAAAGGGACAATTATTTGTTTGCCTGTGAGAATTAGATCATTTTCTACTGACAGACAGTCCTTTATTTGGAAATATGGGAGTATTTCGGAAGGAACTCCACTTTTTGACTCAGGCCATCCTTAAATGATGGCTGTTTTCAGTCTTTGCAATGTTCTATCTCGCTTGCTCTCTTCAGCAAATCTATCTCGCATGAGGTCAGAAATGGGCACTGTTATGAAAGAGATTGTGGCTATTCCATCATTGACATCCGCTTCATCAGTGTCATTTTTGAAGTAGTGTCGTGAGAGGAAATCTGCGAGGATGAGCTTTTCTCCTTGAAGCCATTGAAATTTGAAATGATATTTGTTGCTCCTCATAAGCAACCGTTGAAGTCGTGGTGGAGCTTGATTCAGTGGTTTGTCAATGATGGATAACAATGGTTTGTGGTCATTTATTATTGTTACTTCTCTTCCATAAGTATATTGGTTGAAACGTTCCAGTCCAAATACCACAGCCAACATTTCTTTTTCAAGTGGGTCAATGCAAATTCTGAGTTTCTTGTCTGCTTTTTCAACCACTACCATCTGATTGGCCCAAGCACTGGGTTCCTCAACTGGAATGAGAATGTTTCTTTCTGTCACGAGCGAGTGAGCGAGGATCAGTAGTTACGAGAAGAGGGTTAGAATAAAGTTAACCCACGGGCCACGGGGTAAGGGAAAGCGTGCATGTTGTGAGTGGGGGGGGGGGGTTCTGAATGAGGCGAGAGCGCTGTATTACTATCACTGCACACTAAGACGTCTAAGAAAGCGGACGCAGGAGAAAGCCCCAGAGGGCGAACATAAGGAGAGCAGTCGGAAGACTTGGGAGTAGTGTTTTTCCAGTGATGACTGGTAGGTGGAACGATGATTGATAATTATGATTGATGTATTATATTCGTCTATTAGCATGATGTAAATAAGTATATGTGAGGAATGTGGAAGTCCTTGATACTGTATATAGCAATGTGCGCCATGAGCGATAGATGGAAGTTGAGTTCATGGATTTGTAGCGAGAGTGAGTATTGTGTACTACGGTGGAGGTGTGTTACCGTAAGATGTTGGTGAGTGAAATGTGAACTATTGTGTGTACGCTTCATGAGTTGTAATGAAGGGTGAAGTGATTAGAAATGGTATGGTATTATACCAATGTAATGTTATTCTTGTAGGTGCCGGGGACGGGCCGAAGCGCCGCCTACGGTGAGCACAGGGGATAGGCCAGCATAGGGCCGAAGGCCACACATAGGCCAGGAGTGACGCTGTCGTGTAGGACAGTCGCAGCACATGAGTCGTGGCAGTCTGGCCACCGACAGGGACGTATATATGATCGTAAATGTGCTATTGAAATGCTAATGTGCTATTGCCATGTGAATGTGCTATTGAAATGATAATGTGCTATTGCCATGTTGATGTGCCAGTGAAATATTAATGTGCTATTAAGACCCTGAGAGGAGAGGCTGAGGCCGAAGTGTCTTTAGAAAGTAACTACCGGGTTGTGGACCCGAGGAAGAGTGCATGTGGGAATAAGGCCGTTGGACGGTAGTAAATTCAATAGTATAGTGTATGTAATTGCACTTTTATCTGTATCTTATTGTATAATAAATGTGTGAGTCTGATGGGTTGTTCTGTTAAGTGTTATACTTGTTCGTTCGTGATTGTTGTCTTGTTATAATTATTACATCTCCCAGTCTGGGATTTGTGACACTTTCCACTAATTGATTTAGCTCTTCTTTGACTTTGTCCTTTAAAGCAAAAGGCACGTTTCTGCATGGCAGGGCGACAGGTTTGGCATCTTGGTCTACATGTAGTTTGGCATAGCCCAGGTACTTTGGTTTGTCTTTGGTTTGCATTTTTCTACTGGTTTGTTGAGGTGGGTGTGATTCAGTAACATTGATAAATCTATCTCTGTGCACAGAAAGTATCTTGAATTCTTCACAAGCTTTTGTACCCAACAAACACATAAGATTGTTTTCTACCACAGTGAACTCTAGTTTCTTCTTTTGTCCTGTTCTGATGTTTTCAACTTCTAGTTCTGCTTTGCCCACTGGCAACAATTTTGTGTTGTTCCACATGACCAGAGTATGGTCTGTCTTCTCAATTTGTTCTTTTTTGACAAATTTCTTGCAGATTATGTTCACATCTGCTCCGGTGTCGACAAGGAAACGAATGTTGTGGTTGTTAATCTTGAATTGAGCTGTTATCCTGTTGTTCTTTGATTTATCGTTGTCTACTGCAAAAAGCCATGCTGTACTCGTAGACTCTTCTTCTTGTGTCTCCATTGTTTCTGTACTTGCACAGGTTTCTGAAAGGCACAGATTTATTTTCATACATTTTGCTCGAAAATGATTTCTTCCTTTGCAGGCTGAGCACGTTTTTCCCCACGCTGGGCATAGTTCCTTTTGTCTAGGGTGGCTTTTGCCACAATATCTGCAGTTTGCCAACATGATTGGTTTTTGCTTTGATGATGACTGTCTCGGTGGCTGGCTAACAGCCTCAATCTTCCTTTCTTGAGAGGTTGTGTTCATTTCCTGGACATGTAATGTTGATTGCTCCACTGCTCGACAAATTTGAATTGTCTTGTTGAGGTCTAACTCTACTTCTCTTAAGAGGCGTTCCGGCAACTTTTTCTCAACAGTAAAAAACTATTTTGTCTCTCAACATCCTGTCTTTGTCTTTGAAATTGCATGAGTTTGCTCGAGCTCTCAATTCTGTTACAAATGAATCAAATGGAACACTGATGGGAGTGTTCCAGAAACGATATGACTGTAGTACTTCATTTGTTTTGGGGTTACAGTATTCTTCTAACTTTTGGAGGATTTTCCCAGGAAGGAAGTTGGTCGACGACTTCAACAGTCGTAGGGCCAGCAATATGAAGGATAGTTGCACCTTTCCTTATGTCATCCTTTTCAGAAACACCTGAAGCTGTCATGTAAATGTCTAAATGGCGTTTCCATTTATGAAAATTCTCGGCAACATTCCCTTCATTGATTTCTAAGGACGGAGGCAGACGAAAATTTGCCTCAGCCATGATGGTTGTTTCACTCCAAATTTAGTGAATGATGACGAACTGATAACAGTGGCACTAACAGGGCCGACTGATTATTAGATTTGATCTACAGGGCACTAGCGGGGCCGATTGACCAAGAGATTTGAGAAACAGTGGCACCAACAGGGCCCACTGTGCGAGTATGTTTCAGTTTTGTTGCTACGTTTTCAAACTTGTAGTGGTGGATTGTTCATTGCGAGTTGTGTCAATTGCATTCTGTTGCGATTAGTTCGAGGTGATACAATTTTGTTGTTGCACATTTACTGGATCTTCATGAATGACAACACATGCCATGTTGCAATTAGTTTGAGGTTTTAACTTGGACTAGGTCACGCCAAGGGAGGTAAGAGTGGTTTGCTTGAGGGTTCTTGAATGTATTCTTGAGTTGTCTCCCTTTGATTGCTTTTTTTTTCGTTTGAGCGTGTGGCGTCCAGGAAAGTTCATTTCAGTTCCACATTCGCTCAATTTCATTCCGCGATGAGTTCGAACTCGGGAGGTTGGGTTCAATCATTCATTCAGTGAATGTACTTAGCTGACTGCCACCATGTTAATCAGACATGTAGATGAACGAGAGTGAAGAACAGATTTCAACGTGTCCTGTTTGTTCTGGTTGTCTGCACAAGGGACTGTACTCTCAATTACAGACGAGTACCTAAACATTGTGTAAGTGTCGCAAATTTATAAAATTATAAATAACATATTAACATCAACACCCTTTAAATGTTAACCTTTTCAATAACCTTCTTCAGTTTCTTTCTTTCTTTGTTTCATCTCTAGCCTGTCTCTTCCTTCTTGGCGGCCTCTTGTAGTGTACCCGGGCTGGAGACACGATATACATGTATGATGGATGTATTGCGTCCTGGCCAGGGCTCTAGAGTATGCCAAGGGTGCAGTGTCTGGTATGTACTGTAGGCATCTGTGCTGTTCTAATATTAGTGTACCCGTGACGCCATCACCACGGCGACGCTTACACAACAACTGATCTCTGTGGGCTTAAGTTTACCTGGAAGGCGACCATCGCCGGTGGGCCGCCCACTCCGCCTGTGACAGTGTCTTTCAGTGCATTCAGCTCTTTCCACACCGCGCTGCCTTCGCCATGAACAGGCGATATTGGCCATCGCAGTCTGACTGACCCAATTCCTGGAGTTGAAAAAACAACAACAACAACAACAAAGATACCAAAGGTCATGACACAGCAATGATCTGCCTACACTAGTGTCAGTGCCTATGCGGGCTCACATCCGACCTGAGCCAAATCGCCCCCCCCCTCCCCAGGAGTTCCAACCCTAAAAAACTGTAGGCCTAAAGTACACGTATTACCCCAGCGGATTCCCCGGACGCGTGTTTGCCTATTGCAGTACAGACCAGCAAATTGAGGAGCGGGACAGCAACACATCCACATCCCAGGGATTTTTAGTGACATTCAGAGTCATTTTAGGGTTAGGGTTAGGGTGCACAGTCCAGAGATTGCAGCACCCATGGCAGTGTTCGATTGGAGGAGAAATCCATTAGCCGATGACCTGTGTTTGGGGATCTGTTGCTGCCCCGCTTCTGAATTTGCTGGTCTGTACTGCAATGGGCAAAAACGCTCCCCGGACAGAGGCAATGAATGTAAACCACACAAAAGCACCATTTATGCCGGATGATTCCACAACTTGCTGCACCTGCACCAATGGCCCTCCATCAATTTCCTACACTCGCACGCGGGTAGGGGATTTTTTTTTGGGGGGGGGGGAGGGCGTGGAGGAGCTTTGCTCTCAGCGTACAATTAAAAAACGTTTGTGTCTTGGCTGAGACTGAGAGATTTGGTTTAATAAACTTTTTTTCCACAGTACATTCTTCCCCCTCTCTCTCTCTCTCTCCTCCCCCCCCCCCCTGTCCTTCCTGCCTTATCCCTCATTCTGGCCAGTATGGTTCTCCATAGTACGCACTTCTCCCCCCCCCCTCCCCGTAACTGCAGTACATGTGTTGATTTCTATGGACAAGAAAAAAGAACTGAGAGAAAAGAGAAAAAGTGACGGATATTTGTCCATCCAGTCCAAGTTTTCTCCATCACGTGTCATTATTATGTCTTCACGTTATTTTTATTCTTCTTATTGTTATTTATCTTTGGTATCTCGTTGGTAGTGAAGATAGCACATTTATAATTATGTAATAATAGAAAATAATTTAAAAATGATAATTAAAAGTATAGTGCAGTCCTCTTATTTCGATATCAGTAGGCCCGTCGGCATTGCGTCGAATAAAGAGAAAGCCGAAATAACGAATTAAGCAGGGAAGATAAAATATCATTATTATGTGAAAAGTGTCCAATCAATAACGCAAGTAGGTCAGTTGTATCTTCTAATTGGCGGCTATGAGTATGACGTCATCAGTTCCTCCCATTTCATTGTTGTGTGGATTAGTCGTGTGGCGATGGTTTGCCAATATCGTCGAGATTCTGAGTTACGCACCAAATGTCCAGTATCTTAAACTTTTAATATTTTTAACCGTGACAGAAGTGATGATACCGTTACACATACAGGTAGGCTATGGCAATAAACCAAGATATGTAGGTCAAGGCCTAGTACCAAAATTAGTACACAAAGTCTGTAGTACGAAGCCAAGGGCCATCCTCTATGAACCCTCCCCGCCGGCACTGCGAAAAGAAATAAAGAGGCGAATTGCATGGGCTTTTTCGGCACAACAGTGGTAGATCTAATGCACTTGTTGTGCTCTTGTCGGGGAGAAATGTGTCGATATAAGAGGAAAGAATGGAATAACACGTCGAATTACGGGGAATTATTTAGTAGCATTAAAGAATCAACAGGTTGAGACTCAAAAATTGTCGAATATCCCAAAATGTCGACAAAAGCAGTGTCGGGATGAGCGGATTGGATTTACAAGTACGAATAATCATAATAATAATAATAAAAAAGACTACATGTTGACCTTCAATATCTGGGAGACGAACTCTTGTACCAGACGCTGCCACCCTGCGGATTTCATCATCGGGATCCAGCACGTGCACATTGTTTCTGACTGTGTCAGCCGAATCGCTCCTGTCTGTTTTACCTGCAAGAAATAGGTCATAATACAAGCAAGGTTTATCCTGTTCCTTGAGCAGCTGAACTGATTGGGTATTTTCTTTCCATATATACTTCTCAAACCCACTCTGATTGAAGAAAAATGACTGCAAAGTTCTACAGTAGATAACACTTAGCAAGAAAACCGAGCTCCAGATCATAATAGTCAAATTTCCACCAACTTAAAGAGGAGAGAGTGGGAAAGAAACCAGGTACGGTACCAGACAACAGAAAAGAAAGAAGAAGTTACATGTAGATTGATGTGGCCGCAGTTGTAAACATAACATACATCGTGTATGAGAAAACATCAAATATCAGAATGACCAAACCCCACAAGTCGTGCAGGAGGACAAAATGAGGTGAACGAATTTTAAACATTTTTTCTTTTATAAGGCAGAAAATAAATTTAATGAAATTTTTCTTTTTTTTTCTTTTCTTTTCCACTTTCTTCCTTTTCTCTTCTTTCTCTGATTGTGACTTTCTCACAGCTGCTTTTTCTTTCCTCTCCTTCTTCCATTTCCTTCTCCTGGTTTTAAAGATTAAAATGTGACAAAGACGGGGCGGGAATAATTTGGAAGAAATCGCAAAGAAACACGAGACCCTGGTGGCAAAGAAACACGAGACTCTGGTGGCAAAGAAACACGAGACTCTGGTGGCAAAGAAACACGAGACTCTGGTGGCCAAAAAGTACCGATCAGGCATGGCGATTTTCCCACAACTAGTTTTGTGTGATGTGGTCACATAAAATATACCTATATCTAGGTATAATCTAGTTTCTGCTCACAATTTGAACCATTCCTTATTATTTGAATCTCTTCAGTTCTCCAAAAATGCCTGTCAAATGTTAAAAACGCTTGCAGACTGCACCCACGATGCCAAACTTGCACTGTAAACTGCACACGTAAACGTCTGCATAATTATGTCTTAATCTATATATTGTAGGACACGCATGGGAAAAAACTTCCTGATTGTTCGCTCGATGTGAAGTGACCGCGGCCCGTGGTATTTTGATAGGTTGACCAGTACACGAAGAGGCAATCCTTTTTTTTTTTATAGAAAGAACAACAACGGAATGTGACAAAAACCGTGACCTCCACTGCGAAGATTCTAAAAGGAGTCAAGTCTGTTGACTGTGCAAAAAAGTATCAATGGCGAAAACGTACCAATGGCGAAAAAGTACCAACGGCGAAAAAGTACCAATCTTCCTACTCTCTGGTTATACAGTCATGATTGTACTAGAGACGTAAAGGCTGTGGCGGTGACAAGCGGGAGCAGAGCAGACTCAGAGCGGTACGAAATGCCGGACTGGATTTCTGCTCGGTCTGCTTGACCTTGAGAAAGTGTACAGACTTACTCGTCAAATGTCATCAGTTCAGACACTTCGTTGTGCCACTTGTGCACTGACCTAAGCTTACTCGAGTGCTCTGCTCTGCCCGCAGTTCGAACAGCCAAACTCACAGCTGTGCTTTGCAATGATGGCCGCCTGTGAGTGCGTCAAAACGAGAGCAGAGCTTACCTTTAAAGAAAATGACTGGAGTCAAATAGTAGGTTACAGGATCCACGCCTTTATAAGCTTCCTCAAGGTTATTGCGACCCTTTCTGCCGCCCTCTCTGGCAGCCTTTCGGCGCTGTAAGGAGCAAGAATATCACATCGTCATGTTCAAGTTAGTTTAACGATCACAACAGTCACAATGTCACAAATCCCAGACTGGAAGATGTAATAATTATGACAGGACAACAATCACGAACGAACAAGTATAACACTTAACAGAACAACCAAACAGACTCACACATTTATTATATATAAAGATAAGATATCGGTGCAATTACATACATTACATTACTCAATTCAAATACCATTCAATGGTCAGTATTCCCAACATTCATTCTTCTCCGGGTCCACAACCCGATAGTTACTTCCTAACTATGCTCTGGCCTCAGCCTCACATCCATATATATACTACTTGCTGGCCTCTCTTATTGGCTCCTGCTCGACCTAATCTCCGTATCTCAATCTCCCCTCGATGTCTTAATAGCACATTAATATTTCAATAGCACATTAGTGTCTCAATAGCACAGTAACATCTTAATAGCACATTAACATTTCAATAACAACGTCCCTGTCTGTGGCCAGACTGCCACGACTCATGTGCTCCCGCTGTCCTGCGCGACAGCTTCACTCAGGCAGGCCTGTGGGTAGCCTTCTGCCCAACCCAAGCAATTCCTTATGGTGGCCTATCCCCTGTGCTAGTCTCTTCACTACGGGTAGCCTCACGGCCCGATCCCGGCACAAGTCCGCTCACCGCGGGTGGCTTCTCTGCCCGACCCCGGCACCTATAAGAATAACATTACATCTGTATAACACCATACAATTACTATCCACTTCACCACTCATTACGAACCATCAAGCGTACACACAACAGTCCACATTTCACTCACCACACATCTGCACTTCTCTACGGTAACACACCTCCACCGTATTACACAGTACTCGGACTCGCTACGAATCCATGATCCTAACTTACATCTATCGCTCATGGCGCACATCTCTATACACAGTAATCAATGACTTTCACATTCCTCACATATAACTTATTTACATCATGGTCAGAGGAGAATATAGTACATCAATCATCATAATTATCAATCATAGTTCAACCTACCAGTCATCACTGGAAAAGCACTAACACTAGTCTTCCGACTGCTCCCTTATGTTCGCCCTCTGGGCTCTCTTGCGTCCGTTCCCTCAGGACTCTCTGTGTGCAGTGATCTGACTATTCAGATCTGGCCTCGACTGAGCCTTAACTTCACTCACAACATGCACGCTTCAAGTCCCTTCCCCGCACTTATTGACCCTCGCCCACTCGCTCGTGACACACAACAAAAACAAATCACTACATATTATTGCCACGGCCGGTGCCGATGTCATTTTGTTGGTGGAATATTGTGTTCATTCACTTAGTCGGTCAATCCTAGTCTATCCTCCACCCCACCCCTATTGCCTCGGTTTCATTTTCACTTCTTTTCTTGGTATGTTTCAACTGACGGCACATTTGGCGTTTGGTGTGTTTCATCTTTTCTCTGACCATCTGTTGACTGACCATCTGTTGACTGACCATCTGTTGACTTACCATCTGTTGACTGACCATATGTTGACTTACCATCTGTTGACTGACCATATGTTGACTGACCATCTGTTGACCGATCCTCCGTTGACTGACCATCTGTTGACTTAACATCTGTTGACCGATCCTCTGTTGACTGACCATCTGTTGACTGATCGTCTGTTGACTGACCGTCTGTTGACTTACCATCTGTTGACCGATCCTCTGTTGACTGACCATCTGTTGACTTATCCGCTGTTGACTGATCCTCTGTTGACCGATCCTCTGTTGAGTGATCGTCTGTTGACTGATCATCCGTTGACTGACCATCTGTTGACTGACCATCTGTTGACTGACCATCTGTTGACTGACCATCTGTTGACTGACCATCTGTTGACTGACCATATGTTGACCGATCCTCTGTTGACTGACCGTCTGTTGATTGATCCCCTGTTGACTGATCCTGTGTTGACTGATCCTCTGTTGACTGACCATCTGTTGACTGACCATCTGTTGACTGATCATCTGTTGACTGGCCATCTATTGACTGCTCATCTGTTGACTGATCATCTATGACTGACCATCTCTTGACTGATCCTCTATTAACTGACCATCTGTTGACTGACCATCTGTTGACTGATCCTCTGTTGACTGACCATCTATAGACTGACCATGTATTGACTGATCATCTATTGACTGACAGTCTGTTGTCTGACGACCATGTACTGACTGATCCTATTGACTGACCATCTATTGACTAATATTCTGTTGACTGACCATGTATCGTCTGACCATCTACTGACTGATCCTCTGTTGACTTACCATCTGTCGAGTGGTCATCTTTTGTCTGATCACCTATTGTCTGATCATCTTTTGTCTGATCACCTATTGTCTGATCATCTAATGTCTGATCTACCTATTGTCCGACCATCTTTTGTCTGATCACCTATTGTCTGATCATCTATTGTCTGATCATCTTTTGTCTGATCATATATTGTCTGATCATCTATTGTCTGATCATCTTTTGTCTGATCACCTATTGTCTGATCATCTTTTGTCTGATCATCTATTGTCTGATCATCTTTTGTCTGATCATATATTGTCTGATCATCTATTGTCTGACCATCTATTGTCAGATCATCTTTTGTATGATCATCTATTGTCTGATCATCTTTTGTCTGATCACCTATTGTCTGATCATCTTTTGTCTGATCATCTATTGTCTGATCATCTTTTGTCTGATCATCTATTGTCTGATCATCTTTTGTCTGATCACCTATTGTCTGATCATCTATTGTCTGATCACCTGTTGTCTGATCATCTAATGTCTGATCACCTATTGTCTGATCATCTAATGTCTGATCACCTATTGTCTGATCATATTTTGTCTGATCACCTATTGTCTGATCATATTTTGTCTGATCACCTATTGTCTGATCACCTATTGTCTGATCATCTATTGTCTGATCACCTATTGTCTGATCACCTATTGTCTGATCACCTATTGTCTGATCATCTATTGTCTGATCACCTATTGTCTGATCATCTATTGTCTGATCATCTATTGTCTGATCATCTATTGTCTGATCATCTATTGTCTGATCACCTATTGTCTGATCACCTATTGTCTGTTCACCTGTTGTCTGATCATCTATATAATTGTCTGATCACCTATTGTCTGGTCATGTATTGTCTGATCACCTATTGTCTGATCATCTATTGTCTGATCACCTATTGTCTGATCACCTATTGTCTGATTATCTATTGTCTGATCACCTATTGTCTGATCATCTAATGTCTGATCACCTATTGTCTGATCATCTAATGTCTGATCATCTATTGTCGGATCACCTATTGTCTGATCATCTATTGTCTGATCATCTATTTAAGTTTGAGTTTGAGTTTGAGTTGAAAGGCCACTTTGCGCCTCTCACGGTCGTTTTTTTTTTTTTTCGTTATCTGTCTATGGACTGGCTTTCAGCCGTCAGTTGTCTGTAGATCAGATAAAAGTGAAGCTATACATGTAGACCTAACGGGAAAAGGCCCGTATTAAAAATGTAAATTGAAAAGGCCGTGCTGTAAAGTATGTCAATAAATGTTGTAAATATAATAAAAGTCTGTTAAATCGACTTGTGGGGTTCCACCTCCTTCAGAAATGACAAGATGGGTTGTGGGTCTACGTCAGAGAATAATTCTTTCACTGACCCGCAGGCATAGTGTCTTCTTTCATCTCTCCGATTTTGTAGAGAGGCATGAGCCACTGTCCAAGTTGATACTGGACATAGTGTACTGTATTTGATATTTGTTGATCCCATCTTTCCTGCCATCTCGATTTAATGAAGTTATTAATAGCGGGTTTAAAGTCAGTGGTATTTTTAGGTGTTGTGGTGCACATTTCAATGTTTCTTTGGTATGTCTGCTGTTTCATTACCCTTAATGCTAATGTGTCCAGGGATCCAACAGAGAACAATAAACCGGTTGGTCTGTGTATGCAGCCGTTGTAACAGGTTATTGATTTCATGGGTCTTCATAGTTGGGGATTTTAAGCTTTGGAAGCAGGACAGTGAATCAGAAAAGATAATGAAGCGTCCTGGTTGGGAATTGGATATAAGATTTAAGGCCAAGTTGATTGCTTGAATTTCAGTGGTAAAGATGGAGGCTTTTGACTGACCATCTGCTGACTGATCCTCTGTTGATGGATCATCTATTGAGTGATCATCTTTTGACTGTCCCTGAATTAACTGATCATCTACTGGCTGATCGTCTGTTGACTGACCATCTATTGACTGATCCCCTGTTCAGTGACCATCTATTGACTGATCCTCTTTTGACTGACCGTCCATTGTCTGATCCTCTGTTGACTGATCCTCTGCTGGCTGATCCTTGACTGATCGACTGTTGACTGATCCTCTGTTGACTGACCGTCCGTTGTCTGATCCTCTATTGACTGATCCTCTGTTGACTGATCCTCTGTTGACTGATCCTCTGTTGTCTGATCCTCTGTTGAGTGACCATCTGTTGACTGATCCTCTGTTGACTGACCGTCCGTTGTCTGATCCTCTGTTGACTGATCCTCTGCTGGCTGATCCTCTGTTGACTGACCGTCCGTTGTCTGATCCTCTGTTGAGTGACCATCTATTGACTGATCCTCCGTTGTCTGATCCTCTGTTGACTGATCCTCTGTTGTCTGATCGTCTATTGTCTGATTATCTGTAGACTGACATTGGAGTTAAACTGCCCACGAATAAAAGAATGGCCTAACATAACTGTTGTTGGAAACTGAGATCACCTGACAGGTGTGTACAGTGAGATCACCTGACGTGTGTACAGTGAGATCACCCGACAATTGTGTACAGTGAGATCACCTGACAATTGTGTACAGTGAGATCACCTGGCGTGTGTACAGTGAGACCACCTGGCGTGTGTACAGTGAGATCACCTGACAGGTGTGTACAGTGAGATCACCCGACAAGACTGTACATTAAGATCACCCGGCGTGTGTACAGTGAGACCATCTGACAAGTGTGTACAGTGAGATCAGCTGGCGTGTGTACAGTGAGAACATCTGGCGTGTGTACAGTGAGATCACCTGGCCTGTGTACAGTGGTCATCTGACAGGTGTGTACTGTGAGATCACCTGGCAAGTCTGTACAGTGAGATCATCCCTGCAAGTGCGTACGGTGAGATCTCCTGAGCAGTGTGTATAGTGAGATCACCTGACTAATGTGTACAGAACCTTCTACTCTGTCAAACTAAATTATTACGTGTTTTTTCTTTGTATTTACTGTCCGAATCAAAGTTCTTTCAACTCTTCCAATTCAATTTTCACAAAAGCAATAAACGTCCAGTTCTATCACTGATGAGTTCATGGGCATAATTCTTTTGTAAAAACATACAAGTGGAGATAACTCACCTCGAACACTTCAAAGTTGTAGGGATTCCATGACAAGAGAGGTGTAAGGTAGACAATCTCCAAAGGAATAGCGAAACTGAATCTGTTGTAGTTCGTCTTACACACATTTTTCATCTCTCCTCCTTCCACACTTCTGTAAATGATACAGGTGACCACACATAGTAAATGTGCATTGATTCATCCCAGCGACTGTGAGCAACATTTTCATTCTTAGCCTTATATATGATACATAATATTGGAGCGAGTTGCGAAATTCACGCCGAAAACACCGAGACAAACACAGAATCAGTTGGTGATTTTCACCGAAATTCATCCTACCAAATTTCGTCTCTGATGGGCGAATAAAATTGTCGGTGCAAGTTTGTTTTATGCTCAGCAATGACAATTTTCCACTCTGAGCCCCACAAGATTTCACTACAACATTTTATACTCTACGATTCCTAGATTTTCCTGTCCGTGTTTTGTAAAAAATATTTCTATTTCCGGTATCATCTCTGGCTCGTTGGGCGGAGTTTTTCGTATGCAGAAATTCAATGATGATTATCTATTATATATTTCAGTAACTTGCAACCTTTGGCATGACTAACTGACCAAACTATACACTCTTCAGGCCTTAAATTTGGCAGGAAGGTGACAATTGAGATAAGAAAGATGATGGCTATAATTAAAAGTTGTTTACTTCAAGCATGTATTTTTTTTTTTTAAATGTTTTTTTTAAAACAATGTTCATTGCTATGTAACATCTGTATTTTTGCATGTTTGTTTCGTAATATATAGTACCGTGCATGTCATAAAAAGTAACCGTATCAAGCGTTCAGTTTGGTGCGTAGTATTCTGGTGCGCATGGGTTCTGAAGCAAGACTGTAGTTAATTACTTTTATTATATGAGAGAGAGAGAGAGAAGGGGGGGGGGGGGAGCACATGATTGTTTATTCCGGGCAATGCCCGGTAGGTCATCTATAGTCCGTTCGCCGAGGCATGATCACAGAAAACTGCTCGTAGCGTTGCAACCGTCGATGATATTTGAATGTAATTTGGCGTGAAGTCTTAGATTTGTGATGACCCTTACGCAGATTTTTTGCCCCCGAATTATTCACGTAGTTTTCGAGTTTGTTTATTTGCGGTGCATAAATAAAGAGAGCACCAACAAGGGTAAACATTTAGGTGGTTTACTGTAATAATTTAACACATGGTTTTGAGCCCCACTAAAATGTGGTACAGCACCGGATTAAAGTGAGTTTAAAAACAAACTCTCGTGATTATTCACTGGTAGGCCAACACAGAGTCAGAGGCGTTGTCAGAGATCTTTCAATTTCAGAATTCCTTTCATCGTGGATTTAAACATCAAAATCAATACGACGCAGAACATTGAAGAACAAGGCCTTCAAACTGTCAGACATCCAAAATCTAACTCATGCAGCATTGAAAACAGTCGCTGCAGAATTTTTCTCCAAATGAGAGGACCATATATCGCGGCTGGAGGAAGAATACTGGCAAAACAAGGGCCTTCATTTTATTCAACCGAATATCGTCATCAATCCCATGACACATCCGACTCAGAAAGCGACTGAGATGATAAAACATTAAAAAACATCGAAAAGTGCTGCCCTGTTTTGAAGTAAAGCAAAAAAACCAAAAAAAAACCCACCTTTTTAGAACTAATCTTTCTATTGGGCCTAAGATTGTCCCAAGTCCGCAGCCTGATCATTGTACCCACAAGGTCATGCTCTTACAATGACAGGGACCCAGAGTGGAAAGGGTGGTCATATCTCGATATGTATATTTCTCACAACTTAATACAGATTGGAAAGCCTAGCTACTTTACAAACTTTATCTTTCATAGAATGTTACCGTTTAGCATAACTAGAAGGCTGTTTTCAATTAATGAATCTGTAGTAGCTTAATCTTACAGGAAAGGAACAATAAATGCATTTACGTGTAAAACAAACCTCAAGTCCCTAACGTGATGCTACGCCACTGCAATTCACCACAGATTGTTACTATGTTTAGGAATTTAGATCAACTACAGGGAAAGGAGAAGTGACAGATCATATTGCAACACACGTATACTGTAAACATCAATAAGTTTGGGGCCTATTCAATTGAAAACAAAGAAAAGATCAAATGAATTCGCCACTTTGAAAGAACGGTGCTGTGCAGAGATTTCAAATTCAAGATTTGTAGGGTCATGATAAATGTAAGACTGCATGCAAAAATTCAGGATGCTGTATTTCGTAATAGCTGAGAAAATCCAACTAAACCGTGATCACGCCTCGGTGAACGGACTGTAGTAATACATAATTACTGTATACTATTACAGTCCACGGGTATGTATGCTCAGTTTTTTTTAACTCTTTTGTGTACAAATAATATGAATGAAGATGGTGAGAGGAAAATAGAACTTTGTAAGCCCTGGCTTTAGCCTGGACTATTCTGCATGTTCTTCTTAATGAACGTGTACCTGTGTTTTGTCACATCTGTGTGGCGTCATCAAATGAAACTTTCTACTGACTCGCCGTTCACCAATGGTCACGTGACCATCAGATCTTAAAGTCTCTCATTAAGTTTGGCAAGTTTTTTTTTCATCTCCTCTGCAATGCATGTAAGCTTCACCAGATTTACCCAGATTTCCAGTTTCGGGACCTTAACCTTGCCCTGAAGTCAGACAAAATGTTGCTCTTTGGACTGGTCAGTTGATATGAATGGTCATACTTTTACCGACGGTTGCTTGCTCTCACTTTCGCCGCTCACCACTCCAACTGTTGGTCGACCTATTGTTCGTCTAAGTAGTAGTAAGCAGAAGCTTGGGGGGGGGGGGGGCGGGGGGGGGGGGAGACAGAGCTCTAAGATAATTCAGAGAAAATATAAGGCGAATTAAAGTTGTAGTGCCTAGTTAGTGCTCAGAAGTGCTCAGAAGTGCTCAGAAGTGCTCAGAAGTGCTCACAAGTGCTCAGAAGTGCGAAGCAGGAGTGAAAAGAAGAAGAAAGAGAAATGATCAATATGGGGGTCGAATCCACCGCCTTGCCAAAGGGAAAACAGAAAACTTAACCGTTCGGCCACTCCGTCTATCTCTCTCTCTCTCTCTCTCAAAAAAAAGACGATCTCAGACTGATGTCTCTTACCAAAGACGTTAGAAATAACAAGATTGAGACAGCTCGAGTTTTTCGCGTGCACAGGTTTGGCAGCGCCCCCTTGTAGCGTAAGCATGAGAGAAGTAAACAATGACATTTTTACAAAGCCGAACAGAAAATATGCCGACTTTTGTTCAGTATTCAGCGCTCACCGTAGACCTTGCTGGAAGTCGCTTACTTTGTATTTTACAAAGTAGTTCGTTGTAGGAAACCTCTGGATATTTTGTTCCTTTTGAAATGTGGTAGCAAATGTCGCAATCGTTTTTATTAATTTACCATCGTATAGAAGAAAGATCTAGTATATTTTTAGAATAACATGGGACCGAGGCTGGAGTTTCAGTTCATGACGTAACTCGCGCGCCACGTCTCCCAGCAGCAAATTTATATGCAAGTAAGAAAGTCAACAATAGCGGGAACTGTGAAGGGTTTTGAAAACGTTTAAGGACTAACCTTGGATTTCCCTTCTTCTTCTTCCTCCTCTAATTTTTCTTCTCCAAATTCACGAAAAATACATCATCGTGGAGAACCACATCGTCTCCCCAAAATCCAGATCCCGGGTCATACCGACACGTCCGGCTAACGGGGCTGTGGGAATCCGCGTGGGTCCGGGTATTACAATAGACCCACTGCCCCCCCCCCCCCACCTGCAGGTGGCGCAAACCCGCCTGTGACTCAGTTGCTGCCACCTCTCGACAACCCTTGGGTGACACCCTTTGTCCTTCTTTTCCTCTCTTTTGTCTTCTGTCTCTCTTCCCTGTCGACTTTCTTTCATCGCCGAGTAGTTCCCAGCCTAGCAACAGCTTAGCTCTCCCCGCAATGTGGGCACCTTGTTGACCGTGAGGTGCGACCTGTAGGCGAATGGGGGAGAACGGGATTCTGGTGGCTGAAGTGGACCAGGCAGCGGACTGCCCTCCATCAACACGTCACTTTGACCCGGCCTTCACCTAAGACAGGAGGGTGGTGTGGCCCATGCCACTCAATCAGTTAGACCCCGAATTCTTTGCAGTTCGAGAGCTGGGTCAATCCTGCCAGGATTAATACCTATGAATAGTGTGTCTCTGGAGTAGCCCTAGCACAAGAGCTCTGGATATCCGAGCATAGTGTGTCCCCTTGATGGACTTGGTGGCGGGTGGGGAGCTCCAGAGATGAAAAAACATTCCAATTCTCATGGAAATCAATACTAATACCGACCCATCCCCAATTCCCGACTTGAAAGAGGCAGGAGGAACCGGGCGGATCCTCTAGCACTCGCAATAGACCGGTCCCGCCGCTGGACTTGAATATCTGTGAATCAGGGCAAGCTTGGTCACCTTTCCTGGTGATCAGTAGCAAAGACCTTGAAGTCAAATTATCAAAGCAGAGCGTCTTTGTAATTCATAAAACGCTGAAAAGCATCGCCGGAGAACTGAAATCGGTTAACCGGATGAAAACAGGCAAACTGCTAGTGAAGTGCAACAAGAAATAGCACTCACTCAACCTGCCAAAACTGACGTCATTCAACGGTGTGCAAGTCACTATTCAGCCCCACAGAACCCTGAACAGCTCTCGTGACGTAATTCGCACCCGTGAGAAAGTGAGGCAGACATTGTAGACAATGTAGAAGGAATCTTGAAAGCTCGACGTTTCAAACTTCGCCGGGGAGATCAGCTGATTGAAACCAGCTCTATCATCCTGACGTTTGACACAATAAGGCCTCCCACTAACGTCAGGGTGGCTTTCCTGCAGGTACCAGTGTCGCCATGCATTCCAAATCCAATGCGATGCTTCAGCTGTCAACGTTATGGACACGGCAAGTCAAACTGCAAAAGACTAGCACTTTGTGCTCGTTACGGCAGCAAAGAGCATTCAGACGACAAGGCTTGCACAGCCAAGCCGAAATGCCCAAGCTGTCAAGGGAACCACACGGCCTCGACAAAAACTGCCCAAAATGACTTGATGAGAACAGCATTCAAAGGTACAAAGCCCAGAACGGAGGTACCTTTACACAGGCGAGGAATGCAGTCATTGCCACGCAACAAAAAACGACACTGCCAGTGACTTTCGCTTCCGCTTGAGATCTTCACCGGAGAAAATCTCAGCCACACAAAAGTTCACTAGAGCATAGCCGTGCCGCAGCAGAAGGGCCACGACAGCAAGTTCCGCTGTCAAAGCCGCAGTAACAAAGACGAAAACGAGCCAGCTAAAGAATAGGTCCAGCAGCAACAACGCCAGGAATGTTTCCTCAACAGCAGGAACTCCAAACAAGTTTGGCCCCTTGGCAAATCTGGAGGACAGGGATGCACCCATGGATGCATCCTTGCCTTCCCCCACCTCTCCTCCAGTCCAAAGACCTTACACTCCCACCCTCTGGCCCAGAGCCCTCTTCCCCTGAGAGGGGAGACAACAGAACTCCCCGCGTAAAAAAAAATATTAAAAATTAACGGCCTGTATACATCAACCAGCTGCAGTCTGCCTACAGGAAACAAAATTACCACCCAATACCCCGCTTACCACCAGAAACAATGCAGCCTACCGCTGCCATGCCCGTGGTACCAATGGGCTAAGCGGAGGAATAGCCATCTTTATAAATGAGAAAATTCTGCACAGACCTGTTCAACTAACTACCAACCTCCAACCTGTAGTTGTAGTAGAGTTCGCAGTTAGTAAACCTTTCACTTTATGCTCTGAATATCTTCCACAGTCTATTCCCTTATCTAAAACTGACCTTACAGATCTCATAGAACAACTCCCTACCCCATATACTATAATGGGAGATTTTAACGCACACAGTGCCATCTGGGGTAGCTTCGCGGCCAACCCCCGAGGTAAAGTTGTGGAGAAGCTCCTTACGGAGACAGATATTTTACTACTAAATAAATGACAACACCCCACGTTTTACCCTCATCAATCTACAAGCAGCCTAACCAATATAGACCTCACATTAGACCATCCGACACTCTGTTTAGATTACTCGTGGTCTGTCCTGAACAACCTCCATGGATCAGATCACCTCCCAATCTGTCTCACCCCCAACCAACCACAGCCAGCAGTCCAGCTGACCCGGTGGAACCTTGCCCGAGCCGACTGGACAATTTGACTTAAAATGCAAGCAGACAATTACCCCTGACTCAGTGGACACAGTCGAGCAGTTCCAGGAGTTATTCGTCCTGGAGATTGCTCAGATCTGTATCCCTAAGAACTCTGCTGTTTCATGTAAAGACCAACCCTAGTTCACGGAGGACTGCAAACGGCTCGTGGAGGCCCGCGAAACAGCCTGCCGCGAACTTAAACGTAACCCAAACTCCCAGAGCATGACAAAATTTAGACATAAAAGCGCGAAAGCCCGTATGATGATCAGGAAAAGCAAGAGAAACTCATGAAGAAACTTCATATCTCAGATCAATAGCCAGATTAGCCTCACCCCACTTAAGACAATTAGGAAATGAACAAGAAAATTAGAGTCTCTGCTACCACATCTGGGATCGGACAGCTCAAAAAACAGGATGGTTCTCTCGCGAAAGAGGAAAATGATGTCACAAATGAATTAGCTTCATCGTTTGTGGCAAATTCTTCCAACTCATTACTCGGCTCCCTTCCAAAATTTCAAAACCAAAGCTGAAAAAACGCCCGGCGATTTCTTAATCCTAGATTCTCTCCCCTACAACGAAAATTTTGCAACTGGAGAACTGATATCTAGACTGAGTGAGGCCAGACACACAGCACCTGGTCCCCACCAAACACACAGCACCTCCCCCCCCCCCACCAGACACACAGCACCTGGCCCCCACCAGACACACAGCACCTGGCCCCCACCAGACACACAGCACCCGGCCCCCACCAGACACACAGCACGCGGCCCCCACCAGACACAAAGCACCCGGCCCCCACCAGACACACAGCACCTGGCCCCCATCAGACACATAGCACCTGGCCCCCACTGTCAAGAACAGATTTGATTCATAAATGTTTCCACTGAGTAAATTTTTGTGAGAGAGCAGTGAGTAATTTTTACAAACGTAATTATTGTGCGAGCCAGCATAACTTGGTCTCGTAAACAATTTGTTTTGAACAGTTTTTTTCCTAATAGATAGACAGAAGGTGTGGGGAAGGATAGACAGACAGCGTAGGTGTGCATGACTGAGCACTTTTTATATCTCATGTTTTGAACTTGGTTTAGTAGAGAGGGAAGGGGTGAGTAGGAATTAAATGTTATTGAGACGTCTGTTGACGTACAGAAAATCCGTGATCCAGAGTAAAAGCTCGGGGTTTTGAACATGTTAAGAATTTATTGCTATAAAATTACATTTTATTGTCTTGAGTGATTCGACCTTTGATGTCGACCCAAGGTCGTTGCGTAGGGCTGTTACTTAAAATAACTCGGTTCGGCAGCTGAGCTAGAGGTGGTTGCACCAATCAAATGTATGAATCTGGACGGAAGGTCGAGACATAGCTTTAGTATTTAAACCCGTGCAGAGCTTAGATAGGTGCCACATGTAGACAATCCATTTACGAGGTGGACGGCGATAGTCCTCAGCCAGATGAGAGACATTTAAGACGCAGTTGAGCAGTCCATATTGTGAGGAGCCTGATTTAAAGCTCCAGAGCCTAAGCTACTTGGTTTGATATGAACCCACAGCGTTTACATCCAGCGCTCTCACTCCTAATGAGGGCCTCATGGTGAGAGTCCATACTAATTTGTAATGATGGAAGTGAACCGTTCTACTTACTTTTGAAGACAGTTTCAGAGCTACCGCCAGACAACGCATGGTTGTACAAGCATTCTCCATGGCGTGTCTAGAGGAAATGTCCATATCATAACATGTCTCATTGAATTAATAGAGTTTAAACTGTTATATCCGTCGCCACGTGCGCGGATTCTATTTGGCATATAACTCATATGATCTGCAAGTAGTTAGAGTGAATAAGTTAGTCTTTATAGAAAGCTGTAGTTTCATTAGTTAGATTCAGTTGCCTTTGAATTGATATTTATATTTATAATTATATTTGTTACATTAATTCCTGTAATTAAACTGCCCTACAGTTCTGCTAAAAATCAAAGCAATTGATTTATTTAGTTTTTAGAGTGCAAGTATTTTTTTGTGTTCGTCGATTGTGGGAGCGGACCTCGAAAGAGTGTCAGTCGAATTCTCCCCATCTAACCCACATCGCGACACCCACCAGACACACAGCACCCGGCACCCACCAGACACACAGCACCTGCCCCCCACCAGACACACAGCATCTGGCCCCCACCAGACACACATCACCTGGCCCCCACGAGACACACAGAACCTGGCCCCCGCCAGACACAGCACCCGGCCCCCACCAGACACACAGCACCTGGCCCCTACCAGACACACAGAACCTGGCCCCCACCAGACACAGCACCTGGCCCCCACCAGACACACAGCACCTGGCCCGAAACCAGACACACACAGCACTTGGCCCCCACCAGACACAGCACCTGGCTCCCACCAGACACACAGCACCCGGCCCCCACCAGACACACAGCACCTGGCCCCCACAGACACACGGCACCCGGCCCCCACCAGACACACAGCACGCGGCCCCCACCAGAAACAAAGCACCCGGCCCCCACCAGACACAATGCACCTGGCCCCCATCAGACACACAGCACCCGGCACCCACCAGACACACAGCACCTGCCCCCCACCAGACACACAGCATCTGGCCCCCACCAGACACACAGCACCTGGCCCCAAATAGACACACAGAACCTGGCCCCCGCCAGACACAGCACCGGCCCCCACCAGACACACAGCACCTGGCCCCTACCAGACATATAGAACCTGGCCCCCACCAGAAAAAGCACCTGGCCCCCACCAGACACACAGCACCTGGCCCGAAACCAGACACACACAGCACTTGGCAACCACCAGACACACAGCACCTGGCCCCCAGCAGACACACAGCAGCCGGCCCCCACCAGACACACAGCAGCCGGCCCCCACCAGACACACAGCAGCCGGCCCCCACCAGACACACAGCACCCGGCCCCCACCAGACACACAGCAGCCGGCCCCCACCAGACACACAGCACCCGGCCCCCACCAGACACAAAGCACCCGGCCCGAACCAGGAAAAGAACCCGGCCCCCACGAGACACACAGCACCCGGCCCCCACCATACACACAGCACCCGGACCCTACCAGACACAAAGAAACTGGCCCCCGCCAGACACAACACCCAGCCCACACCAGACACACAGCGCCTGGCCCCCACCAGACACACAGCACCTGGCCCCCACCAGACACAGCACCTGGCCCCCACCAGACACAGCACCTGGCCCCCACCAGACACACAGCACCTGGCCCGTAGCCGGACACACACAGCACTTGGCCCCCACCAGACACACAGCACCTGGCCCCCACAAGACACACAGAGCCTGGCACAAACCAGTCATACACAGCACCTGGCCCTCATCAGACACACACAGCACCTGGCACCCACCAGTCACACAGCACCTGGCCCCCATCAGACACACACAACACCTGGCACCCACCAGACACACAGCACCCGGCCCCCACCAGAAACACAGTACCCAGCCCCCAACAGATACACAGCACCCGGCCCCAACCAGACACACAGCACCTGGCCCCCACCACACACAGCACCTGGCCCCCACCAGACACACAGAACCTGGCCCGAAACCAGACACACACAGCACTTGGCCCCCATCAGACACACACAGCACCTGGCACCAACCAGTCACACAGCACCTGGTCCCCACCAGACACACATAACTGGCCCCCATCAGACACACACAGCACCCGACACCCACCAGACATACACAGCACCTGGCCCCCACCAGACACACAGCACCTGGCCCCCACCAGACACAGCACCTGGCCCCCACCAGACACACAGCACCTGGCCCGAAACCAGACACGCACAGCACTTGGCCCCGACCAGACTCACAGCACCTGGCCCCCATCAGACACACACAGCACCTGGCACCCACCAGTCACACAGCACCTGGTCTCCACCAGACACACAGCACCTGGCCCCCATCAGACACACACAGCACCCGACACCCACCAGACATACACAGCACCTGGCCCCCACCAGACACACAGCACCTGGCACCCACCAGTCATACACAGCACCTGGAATCCATCAGACAGACAGCACTTGGCCCCCACCAGTCACACACAGCACCTGGCCCCCACTAGACACACAGCACCTGCTGTCCACCAGTCGTACACAGCACCTGGAACCCATCAGACACACACAGCACTTGGCCCCCACCAGTCACACACAGCACCTAACCTCCACCAGACACACAGCACCCTGCCCCCACCAGGCACACAGCACCCGGCCCCCACCAGACACACAGCACCCGGCCCTCACCAGACACACAGCACCCGGCCCCCACGAGACACACAGCACCGGGCCCCCACCAGGCACACAGCACCCGGCCCCCACCAGACATACAGCACCCGGCCCCCACCAGATACACAGCACCTGGCCCCAACCAGGCACACAGCACCCGGCCCCCACGAGACACACAGCACCTGGCCCCCACCAGACACACAGCACCTGGCCCCCACCAGAGACACAGCACCCAGCCCCCACCAGACACATAGCACCCGGCCCCCACCAGACACACAGCACCTGGCCCCCACCAGATACACAGCACCTGGCCCGAAAGCAGACACACACAGCACTTGGCCCCCACCAGACGCACAGCACCTGGCACAAACCAGTCATACACAGCATCTGGCCCCCATCAGACACACACAGCACCTGGCACCCACCAGTCACACAGCACCTGGCCCCCATCAGACACACACAGCACCTGGCACCCACAGGACACACAGCACCTGGCCTCCACCAGACACACAGCACCTGGCACCCACCAGTAATATACAGCACCTGACCCTCACCAGACACACAGCACCTGGCCCCCATCAGACACACACAGCACCTGGAATTAACCAGACACACAGCACCTGGCCCCCACCAGTCATACACAGCACCTGGCCCCCACCAGACACACAGGAACCCACCAGACACACAGCACCTGGCACCCACCAGTCATACACAGCACCTGGCCCCCACCATACACACAGCACCTGGCCCCCACCAGACACACAGCAGCTGGCACCCACCAGTCATACACAGCACCTGGTCCCCATCAGACACACACAGCAACTGGTCCCCACCAGACACACAAGGTGCCCCCATCAGACACACACAGCACCCGGCACCCACCAGTCATACACAGCACCTAGCCCCCACCAGACACACAGCACCTGGCACCCACCAGTCATACATAGCACCTGGAACCCATCAGACACACACAGCACCTGGAACCCATCAGACACACACAGCACTTGGCCCCCACCAGTCACACACAGCACCCGGCCCCCACCAGACACACAGCACCCGTCCCCCACCAGTCACACACAGCACCTGGGCCCCACCATACACACAACACCCGGCCCCCACCAGTCACACACAGCAACTGGCCCCCACGAGACACACAGCACCCGGCCCCCCATCAGACACACAGCACCCGGCCCCCAACAGACACACAGCACCCGGGCGCCACCAGAAACACAGCACCCGGCCCCCACCAGACACACAGCACCCGGCCTCCACCAGACACATAGCACCCGGCCCCAACCAGACACACAGCACCCGGCCCCCACCAGACACAGCACCTGGCCCCCACCAGGCACACAGCACCTGGCCCCCACGAGACACACAGCACCCGGCACCTACCAGACACACAGCACCTGGCCCCCACCAGACACACAGCACCTGGCCCCCACCAGTCGCACACAGCACCTTGGCCCCACCAGACACACAGCACCCGGCCCCCAACAGACACACAGCACCCGTCCTCCACCAGTCACACACAGCACCTGGACCCCACCAGACACACAACACCCGGCCCCCACCAGTCACACACAGCACCTGGCCCCCACCAGACACACAGCACCCGGACCCCATCAGACACACAGCACCCTGCCCCCACCAGACACACAGCACCCGGCCTCCACCAGACACACAGCACCCGGCCCCCACCAGACACACAGCACCCGGCCCCCACCAGACACAGCACATGGCCCCTACCAGGCACACAGCACCCGGCCCCCACGAGACACACAGCACCCGGCCCCCACCAGACACACAGCACCCGGCCCCCACCAGACACACAGCACCCGGCCCCCACCAGACACACAGCACCCGGCCCCCACCAGACACACAGCACCCAGCCCCACCAGACACATAGCACCCGGCCCCCACCATACACACAGCACCCGGCCCCCACCAGACACACAGCACCCGGCCCCCACCAGACACACAGCACCCGGCCCCCACCAGACACACACAGCACCTGGCCCCGATTAGACACATAACGAAATTCTAAAACACGGCGGACCATCTCGTTCATCTGGAAACCTTTTTCCGAGAAGCGTTTGTTTCTAAACAGCACGAAGAACAGTTGCGATTTTCCTTGACATGGAACAAGCCTTCGACAAAGGCTGGAGGCAAGGTATACTGAGAGATCTTTATGGACTTGGACTAAAGGGCAACCTACCGGTCTTGGTCCGGAATTTCCTCAGTGACCGTTCCTTCCAGGTGAAGGTGAACTCCACCCTCTCTGATCCATTTGATCAAGAGCAGGGAATCCCCCCCCCCCCCTCGGGCTCTATACTATCTCCCACCTTATTAAACATCAAGATAAATTCAATTACTGAAACACTTTTAGAAAGCCTTGACTGTTCCTTGTAAGTAGACGACTTTCTCCTTTGCTACCAGGGCCCCCGGGTAGATGGAAAAGAGCGGAAACCGCAACTACAACTCGACACCGTCCATAGGTGGGCAGATTCAAAAGGCTTTAAATTTACCCCCCAGAAAACCGCCGCCAGCCACTTTAATAATAGAAGACCGAAATCCGACCGTGTGAGGTAGAGAATGACCTGTTTCCTGCCATCCCACCATGGCTAACTCATAAACCAAACATTATTTTATCATTTTAGATCTGGCAGCATGTCCTAAGAACAACACCATGTCAGAAACTTACAAGCAGATGTTTGGAGAGGTGGTCAATAAGTACCCCAAACACAGACCTCTCTACACAGACGGCTCTAAAGACCATGACCCGGTAGGAGCCACTTCATTCTCAAGTACAGGTGGCAAAACCGAATGCCTCAGCCTCAACCCCAAAGCTTCCACCTTTTCCACCGAGGTTCAAGCAATAAACTTGGCCTTTCTTATATCCGATTGCCAACCAGGACGCTTCATTATCTTTTCTGATTCGCCATCCTGCCTCCAGGCTTTAAATAACCCAAATATGAAGACCTATTTGGTCAGTAACTTATTACAACGTCTCCATACACGGTCCAACAGGAAATATAAAATTGTGCTCTGTTGGGTCCCCGGACACACTGGTATGAAAGTGCATATTATGAACGCTGGAATGTCGTCAACCTTTTCAGGCCATTTTCAATCAGGAAGATTTCCCTTCATTCACCCTAACGCATTCACAGCATTTACCGATGGGCGATTGCTCGTGTAGAATAGGATTAAAGCACGATTATCGGCTCGTCAAATTTTGTCACGCGAATGCAAGTTTTTCCCGTTTGTCCTCACAGATACGGAAGTAACCTCGTCAAGACCATAAACAAAAGCCTAGCCAATGGTGTGAGTTACTGCCAGACGTCGACCAACAAATAACCGTGCATCTGGAGGTGGAACAGTCAGCTGCCTCCACTTTCCTAGAGATGAAAAAAAAAAATATGGAAAGATATGAGAACAAAACTTCAGCAGAAAGTAACAGTGGAAAAAAGTAAAAGTTAGACCAAGCGAAACTTACACGCGTTGACAACTTTCTAACGCCATAGGAGCGATTCGCTTTTGTGTTGTTTGGGCCACCCACATGTTGTCATCATTAAAGCCACGGGCGACTGTCTGGAAAAGAAGGTCAAAATAGTTTTGTCATCTTAAAAAGTGGGGATGTTTGTGGAGAAATGTGACATAGGAACATTTAATCCTAACATACGACCACAGTACACAAATTATGGCTTAATTCACTGTAAAACTGGGACACGCCCATGTAATCAGAACTTTGGTCTAGTGAGAGCCATCCCCTTTCCTCCATCTGTGCCTATTGACCGACTATACAACCCATCAATGCTCGTCCAACCAATGGCTTGGGAAGTGGGGGGGGGGGTGGTGGGGGAGAGGGTGGCTGGGGTCTATGACTGACCTCCTCTGACTATTGTTATCTGCTCACTGTGCTAGACAGAGCTCCCCAATATGGACTTTGCGGGGTCATTCTTCAGGGGTCAGCTGGGTTCTCCGAGCACGCGGTGAAGTCACAATTTACACAGTATCTAGGAGAAAAAATGACTAATATCCAGATAGGAAAATCTGTCCGTGAAGTGTCAGCAAACTATTTTCAGTGCACTTCTGACAGCCCCAATATTAGTTTTTCTCCTTGGTTGATTCATAAACAGTCCAAGTCCCAGTCCAAACTGACGCAACTCAGCCTTAACTTATCGCACTCTGGACGTGGGACTTGAAGATTCCAGATTCTATGATTGTATTAGTGATGCCCTGACTAGTAAGTGTGTCTGGTGTATACGTACTGACAGCCCCATCTCATCATCTTCAGAGTACTTAAACCATCTGTGGTAATATCCAGTATTTAGCTTGACCAGTTCCTCTGTGTAGGCGACATCGTACATCAGCCCGTCACCAAAGGAATCTTGCGTCAGATCCTCTGGAATGTTGTCTTTGCCAGGGATCGTGTAAAATATTTCATCCAGAAGTTGGTAGTTCTGGCTTCTGGTCAAAAACAGTGGAAATGCCAAATTATAATGTCGTAGAATGGAAGCGACTAACTTAAATGTCATATAACGGAAACCACGAGGTGCAGTGTCAAGCAATGGAAATGACAACCTAAATGTCACACAATGGAAATGACAAATTAGAATGCGGCACAATGAAAATGGCAATGACAAACTACAATGCGACACAACGGAAATGACAAATTCGAATGTGACATAGTGGAAATGACAATGACCAGCAGTACAATGTCACACAATAGAAATGACAAATTAGAATGTGACACCGTGGAAATAACAAGCTACAATGTCATGCAATGGAAATGACAAATTGCAATGTCCCAGAACGAAAATGACAAATTAGAATGTGACACAATGGAAATGACAAACTACAATGTCACAGAAAGGAAATGACGAATTAGAATGTCCAGAAACAAACTTGAGATGAAAAGAGAAATGTTGTGTTACAGATTAGAGATAGTCAGAGAAACAAAATTGACGCCATCATATACATGGCCGAGACATACAGGAAGGGGGGGGGGGGGGCTCTAGATTTGGCCGCCAGACAAATGTCAGTGTGACACTTGGAAGCCAAAGTCAGAATTGTGTGAAATGATGCGAAGATAAACTAGGCAATAGACAATATTGATCAGATAGATGATGGACACTTGTGTCGTAGCCTACTGAAGTCAAATGGAATGTCACAAATGCCTTTCTCGTACACATTTCGGTTTGATTTAGATTACAAAATACATACATGTACATGTACAATTATTCAAATATTGGGGTTTTTCCCCTTGTGTGAAAATAGTGACATTTTAAACATGCCAGAAAAACAACACATCGTCATTAGTAATTAGGACAGAATAGAAATATGTTAATGATCTGCTCCTAATCGCTAAAAAACAAAATAAAACTGGAATTATTCAAATAATGATTGATAAACTTTGCCAAAACTGACTATTTATAGATGCTCATGGTGAACTGGTCGGCCTATTTATTACTGTCTGTGGATTGCGACGGGGGTGGTGAGGGGTGGGGTGGGGGTGGGGCATTTCATTTCCAATGAACTAATACTAACCAATAGACCATTGAATGGCACTACAGCCGTCATAGCCAAGATAAATGGAATCAGTTTTTCTCAAACTTCTCCGCCCATCATCACCTGGCCCCCACCATCGTTTCCGTATCAGAGGTCTAGAAAGCATTGGGGATTTCCCCACAGATGGTGGTTTGTGGTTTGTGTGTGTGTGGGTTGGTGGGGGGGGGTGGAGGTTGGGTTGGGTGGTTAAACAAGATGGCGTCATTCATTCATAAAAGAACCAATTTTACATAGTGTACAATGTGCAATTATTCCAGTCACTTGTTATGACTTTGGCTGATAACTGTCCTTGTTCACACAAATTACATTAAATTATTGCAGATTTGCAGGTTTATTGGCTTCGGCCAACCTTACTGAGGATTCACAGCTGTGACTGGTCGTGTAACTGGCCGTATCAGATTGAGTGTGAATATTAGTGTGTATGCGATCATGCATGCACGGCATATGATCTAATGTGGGCACGTAAGAAAGTAAAACTAAAACCTGCCACTCTTTGCTAATCGAGGAAACTAAGTCGACTTTGTCAATTAGCAACTAAATCTGCCAGCCACCAACTTTTGGCTCGCCACTGAACGCGGCGTAAGGACAAACGGCGACACTGCAGTTATCTAGAAATAAACCATTTAGCGTGAGATAGAAATGTTCCTGCAGCTCTAGCGTAATAAAAAGACGAATATTATTTCTGTTTGTTTGACTGTTGGTTTGTTGACATTTAGGAGACTGTTACACTACGTACTATTTACATCCATGTACGACATCACACACACCAGAGCCACCTTAATCACTGACTGATGTGACACATCACTACTTACCCGATACGCTGCATGTTGCAGGTTGGCGTTGCATACTAACTATCTGCAGATTTCCTTTAGCTGTGAGAAGCTAGGTGTACTTACGTTGTCAGAAAATATGTGTCTATACTTGGTGAGAAACTAGGTGTATTTACGTTGTGAGAAGCTAGGTATGCTTACGCTGTGAGAATCTAGGTGTATTTACATTGTGAGAAGGTGTACTAAGGTCGTGAGAAGCTAAGTGTATAAACTGCTGTGTGAGAAGCTAGGTGTATTTACGCTGTGAGAAGCTAAGTGTATTTACGTTGTCAGAAGCTATATGTACTTATGCTGTAAGAAGCTAGGTGTACTTACACTGTGAGAAGGTAAGTGTACTTACACTGTGAGAAGCTCCGTGTACCTACCTTGTGAGAAGCTACATATAATTACGCTGTGAGAAGCTACATGTACTTACGCTGTGAGAAGCTACATGTAATTACGCTGTGAGAAGCTACATGTACTTACGCTGTGAGAAGCTACACTCGAGCCAAAAAGTTAAGCAACCCTGGGTTATGTTCAGAACTGACAACTTTATTTTTCAATTAATTCAAACACGTTCATTGGAATCAATTTATTGTTATGTAAGTCTGAAATCACATTCAATTTCATTTTACCCACCCCAAAAATGGGGCTTAATGACTTAAACAAAATTTTCTTTTATACAAAAACAAAAAAGTCAATAATTGAATGGCAAGAGTTCACAAAATAAAGTTAGTGAAGGTTGCTTAACTTTTTGGCTCGAGTGTATGTACTTACGCTGTTCCATCGTAAAGTTTATATCTGGCAGCACGCCTTTCCTTGATATCATCCAAAGTCTGACCTTTGGGCACACGAACTGCTAAGTCGTCCATCTACACAATAGACATACACATACGTGATCAAACCTGACATATTTTGGGGGGGGAGGGATTGGGGGGGGGGCGGGCGATTGTTTAACGTCAGTGGCACTCGTGATGGTGATGAGGAAAGAAGTTGTCTACAAAATGTTACAAATACCAGCCCCCCCCCCCCCACACACACACATACACATACCAAAGAATAACACATGTGTTTTTTTCATCACGTGTGTGCGTGTGTTTGCTACGTTGACGGTATTGTAGGTAATCAGCACATTAACTCTGTGTGTATTCTCTGAAAGTATTTTTTGCCATTGGTTATTTCTTCCACACGCTATCCAAGGTCATCGTCAGTGGCGTCACACAAATTAAAACTTGTTGCGGAGACATGTACAAGTATTTGGTTGTCTAGGAGACATGTACAAGTATTTGGTTGTCTAGGAGACATGTACAAGTGTTTGGTTGTCCAGGAGACATGTGCAAATGTATGGTTCTCTAGGAGATATGTACAAATTTGTGGTTCTCCAGGAGATTTGTACAAATTTGTGGTTCTCCAGGAGATATGTACAAATGTGTGGTTCTTCAGGAGACACGAACAAATGTGTGGTTCTCCGGGGGACATGTACAGATGTGTAGTTCGCCAGAAAACATGTAGAAATGTGTGGTTCTCCAGGGGACATGTAAAAATGTGTGGTTCTCCAGGGGACATGTACAGATGTGTGGTTCGCTAGGAAACATGTGTAGAAATGTGTGGTTCTCCAGGGGACATGTGCAGATGTATGGTTCTCCAGGAGACATGTAAATATGTGTGATTTTCCAGGAGACAAAAGTCATGTACACATGTGTGCTTCTCAAAGGGACATGCACAAATGTGTGGTTCTCCAGGAGACATGTACAACTGTGTGGTTGTTGTCCAGGAAACATGTAAAAATGTGTGGTTGTTGTCCAGGAGACATGTACAAATATAATTATGGTTCTCACCTGTTGTAAAACGGAAAATGGAATATCTCTGTTTACTGGTCGGCATAGAATACGATAATTCCACTGAGCATAAGTCGGTACACCTGGACAGGACAGAAAGCATTCAGAGTGCACAAACTGATATCATGATCTGTTCTAGTCGCCAGTGCCAGACAAACTGTAGCCTGAGTTGAACGTGCCACAACCCGGGACCTGGCAATCTGCGGCCTCTCACAAAATGTCACTTTTTTTTTTTCTTTTTACTTTCAAAATTTTCATGAATTTTCTGTAATTTTGTTAATTAGATAAGTAATATCTTAAACCCATTAAACATGCAGTTTCTATGTCTGACAACTACAGTTTCCATGGTTTGGCAGCAATAAACAGATTTGACTAAGTCACCTGGGGATTTGCATCATTATCCCAATCCAGCCTAACTTTGCTATGATTCATCAATCTTGACGTTTGAACCATTTTTGTTCGGTCTGAACATTTTTTTTTCTAGAATTTTCCATGACAAAACGATCCTGGTACCGAAACTGAGGGAGGAACTGAGTGAATACGGAAAAGTTGATGTCCAGCTAGTCCGAGAAGACAGAAAAGTATCCATTACCTGTTGTCTCGTTGACGGACATAATCGTGGTGGGGAGATAAGCGAAATTCTCCAGTCGACTTTTGGCTCCACTGTAGGAAGTAAAGCGTATCTGTACAGATGAACGTAAAGAAATACATCATTTTGACATTGTTAGCGTGGAAAGTTGTCTGTTCATGACAGAATCTTTTCCATAATAAAATCATTCAAAAAAAAAAATTGACCACTACAATGATAACTAACCACTACAACAATAATTGACCACTACAACGATGACTGACCACTTCAACGATAACTGACCCCTACTACGATAACTGACCACTACAACGATAAGTGACCACTGTCATGAGTCGAGCTTTTTTAGGTTAGGCGAGTTCACACCAGTGCAAAATTGTCCATGATTTGGATCATGTGTGGGGTGAGCTAAGGTATTGTGCCCGACCTTGTTGTGACTGCTGGGGGATTGCATGACTATGCAGAATTAATGAGCTAGCTAGGTTGTTAAGAATTACAGACTTGGCATGTCGAGCTGGGTCGACTTTAACCAATGAGAGTGCAAGATTCGTATATAAGCTGGCTGCAAAGCTCAGTTAGGTAGGCTGTTGAGAGAGCATTCTTCCCATGCGGTGTCTCGGCAGACGCTATGCCTGAAGTGAGCGTGATTCGAAGATAGACGGTCAATTGTAACTGTTCTGGCGAAGGGGGCTACTAATAGAGTCCATGTCTGTTGTGCAGGACGAAATGTACTAAAGCGCTGTCCAATTTCCCGACCATAGCCTAGTGGTCGGGATAATAGTAAGTGTCTGAACTGTAACCCGTCGAGTAATAGGAACCATCCAGACAGGGAGCGTGATAGATCATTGGTTATTAGGAAATTTCAGAATGAGAAACTTGGAAGGACAATCAATAGCTCAAACCTGCGGGTGCCATACGGACAGTCAGTCAATATAAGCAAGAGCTCAAACCTCCATGTGTCACACGGACAGTCAATAGTTCAAACCTTCGGATGTCATTCGGACGGTCAGTCAGGACAGTTAATAGCTCAAATCTGTGGGTGTCACACGGACAATCAGTCAATAGCTCAAATCTGTGGGTGTCACACGGACAATCAGTCAATAGCTCAAATCTGTGGGTGTCACACGGACAATCAGTCAATAGCTCAAATCTGTGGGTGTCACACGGACAATCAGTCAATAGCTCAAATCTGTGGGTGTCACACGGACAATCAGTCAATAGCTCAAATCTGTGGGTGTCATACGGGCAATCAGTCAATAGCTCAAATCTGTGGGTGTCACACGGACAATCAGTAAAGACAGCCAGTCAGGACAGTCAGGTCTCCACATTGGTTCTGGAGAACTTTTCTGTGGTTATGTTACAAGAATTAGATATGTGTGTGAGGGAGAGAGAGAGAAGTGTTTGTGCCTGCGTGAGTGTGTGTGTGTGTAAGTCTATGTCTACTGTGTGTGGAAGACAGCGAGGAAAAGACAAACCAGGCGAAGTTTCATTGAACTTTCAAAAACTATGTACAAATGTTTCTGATTGTCAAACAGCGATTAGGAAATTTCAGAATGAGAAACGCATTCATTCACTTGAAAAAAAAAAGCAGCAAAAAGTGAAAATGAATTTTAAGGTTTTTACCTTTTCTTGCAAATCAAACCAAGAACTGGCGTCGATCTGATGCCTGTCACTTTGAAACGGTTCGTCTAGCTCTGCGTCCAAAGTCCAGGCACCTTCCAGGTAACAGAGGACAGGCTTGAAGTATTTAGGGTAATCTCTGATTGACGTGTCCTGGTTCTTGAATGCTCTAAACCACTCGCGCATCTCGGTGATTTGATCCTGCCAATAGACAGGTCAGGAAAGCCACGTGAGTGGACACCAGCCATAGCCCGGTCAACATTGTTTGGGTCTATCTCCACGTCGGGACGGTTTGAGAAAATCACTTGTAATGTTTTGTAGTTAAACCCGAGACACAGGTTACCCTGGCAAACCATTCCTTCTTTGAGCGCGCGTCCGAAAACTACACGCGTATAAATTGCTGAGTCGTGATGAAGACTCGTTCTTTTTCGTTGTGTCATGAAGGCATGGGGTGGGCATTTGTTGCGTTATTGACATCCCTGACGTGCGCTCAGCGCCACGGACGGAATTTGTTGAGCTGATTTGTCTCCGTAACATGGGTCTCGAGTCCAAATTTACAATGTGTTAGAACTATTTTTTTTAAAAACTCGTTAACGTGTTTTTAACACTGCCAGAGGCGAGAGGCGAGATAATCTCACGATTTATGGAGGGATGACATAATTCACCTTGTTGTATCGTTTTTTGGCCATATATATCAATTTTTGTAAAATGTGGCGATAGAATAATCTAGCAGGAGGACGATACAGTTTTAGAATGCAATACGAACTTGAAACAACCTTCACCTTTACCGTAAACATCATTATCATATCATTATCTTCAGTGTCATCATCATTGTCTTCAGCAGCGACTGCACTAGTTAGACAAGGAAATTGATGTATGATTGAGCGGTACATCATTTTCCTATGTGACTTACATCTACCGACTCTAGGTCAAGTACTTCTGGCGGGACTTCAGGGAACGGAATGGGCTCAACTGCGTTGTAACCTGTGTCAGTTGTAGAGGGCATCACTAGCTTATAGTCATTGTGTCTTGTCCTGAACTCGACTCCATTCATCACCACACTGATTTCGCCCATGCCTAACATTCAAATAAATAAGTTCAAATTGATTATGGTCCTTTGACAACCATTCAAAATACCTACAAGACAGATACAGGTTTAAAAAAAAAACAACAACAACAACAAAAAAACAACAACAACCGTACTCTGCCATTCGATCTCAAAATTTCGTGAATTTGTGGCCAGACAATTCGTAGATTGATCATCATTTGATCACAAAACCTAGTCATCATTGGGGATATTGGCAAGTCTGTGCTAGTCCTGTATTAAGATGGTTTACTTATGAACTATTGTAAGTTCAGGTCCTTGGCCTGTAAGGCATATATCGTCCTTGTGACGGAATTTAAAGTCAGTATTTACTAGTGATAGATCTACATACAAGGGTTTATTAATACAGTGGGGGAATTATTTGTATGATTACTTAGATAGATTAGAGGGGTATAATTACATTAGATCCATATTGATTTGCAGTTACAACTGATTCCACAAATCTATAACTTATTTTATATTATGTTTAATTAATCGTAAATAAATAGTTGTGGCCCTGCAGGCCTGACTGTTAAAGTTACCCATTTCGTCGATTTAGTATTTAGTATGTATGCGAGTGTGGTTTAGCCCCTCTTAAATGCAGTCTATTTATATTCTTTTGGTAAAGTGCTAAACCCACCACATGACACTGTGCCTCTCCTGGCAAGTCTGTGCCTCTCCTGGCAAGTCTTTGTCTCTAATCCATTCTGACTTTTTTTTCAGAATGCCCGGATTTGGAATTCCCTGTCTCTGTCTTTCAGAAAGATTAAACATTTTATGGCTTTTAGACATCAGTTGAAGAGTCATCTTTTTACACTCCGAATATCCATGAATCTTGTCGTGTCTTTTTAAACTGATTAAATAAATATGTGTATTTAAATTTGTATCTTGTACTTGTATACTACTTTAATCCCATTTGGGAAATTTGCATTTGTGTCATTGCACCTAGTTACAACTGGCGCAGGCACGTCGTCGCCACAGTGCAGCGCCGGTCGGAGGTTTTTTTTTGGGGGGGGGGGAGGGGGGAGAGGGGGAGATGAGAGGGTGGGGGGGGGAGATGAGATGGGAGGGGGGGGGTGGAATAGATAAATGTTGTTTGATTTTTGCCCGGTGTTTGGCCTGTTCGGCCTGCTCTCTTCGATTTCCAACTGCCAAGGTATCTTTAACATGCGAAACGTGCACACGGGCTCTCCGAATGTTTTCGTCCTTGTTCGAGAAGACTAGGTAGCCTACTTGATCCTACCCCCCAATAGGATCAGGGACTCCAAAGTATGAGAAAAATCCCAAACTTCCGATATGCCTACATCGGCCGGGTTTTGAACCCCCGGTACCCTTGGCATGTGAGGAGAGCACCTTGCCTCTAGACGACCTTGTCTCTCAGGTGCGCGCGCAGATGTGTATATGTCTGTGTGTGTGTGTGTGTGTGTGTGTGTGTGTGTGTGTGTGTAGACAAGATGAAGACAAGAAAGTGCCAGCGCGTAACTCACCAACTGTGCGGTCATAATTAGAATGGTCATGAATGGCGTTGATAGACCTGGCCACATAACTCTTGGAGATGTAATTTTTCAGGCCTTTCTTTGATCCTCGCATGGACTTGACCCCGGAGTCACCGTCAGTACGGATTCTGGCGTGAAGGAAGAGGAAATACGTGGAAATTTGGACTGGTGTGGGTTAGAATTTGGTCAGGGAATCGTTCTTTACAGGGAGAGTTTCTATTGATACAACACAGATTGTCAGCTCCTCATTCTTGTAAGACAAATGGTTGTGTGGAGGGGAGGAGACTGCAGGCTGATGGTGGGAGGGAAGGATTTGGCGGCGTGGGGGGGGGGGTTTGCTGGGACATGGAATGAAGTTGGCAGGCAGGCAGGTAGGTAGGCAGGTAGACAGATAGACAGACAGGTAGACAGTCAGACTGATTAGTCACTTCAAAATGACTAGATGTTATTGCGGCTGTTGACGCCCTAATCGAATAATAAAGCTACCAATTGTTTCTTACATCAAGCTCTCATTTTGCATCCTCCCTTTAAATAAAAATAAATAAAATAGAAAAGTGAAAAGAAAGAGGTTTGCATTTTAATGGCAGTTTTACTTTGGCGACATCAAAGTGTTAAAAGATACTAAAAAGAGGAATAAGAATAAATGTGTCTACCTATCTAACTCTCTCCCCCCCCCCCCCCCCCCCCACTTCGCTCTGAAATGTGTTGCCTTTTTTTTTTCTCTCTCTTGCCATTGTCAGAACGGACTAATTACTTGTATACAATACAGTACATGTACATAAATACACTTTGAAATTGACATACCTTTCTTCTACGAACATCTGCTGCAGCATAACTTGTTTAGCGAGACCTCCAAGGATAGTTCTGACGCTGGAGATTTGATCATCGATGCCTGCGAACACATCCTTTAGTTCCTCGAACGCTGAGCCCATCCCAGTGTCTTGTGCACTCACGCATACACAAGACAACACGAGCGTTGTCAACGCTGGAAACTGACGAGTGTTGATCTAGGACAGACCAGGAGTGAACAATGATTAGCGTGGTGGGGAAAATGTTGATCTAGGACAGACCAGGAATGAACAATGATTAGCATGGTGGGGGGAAGTGTTGATCTAGGACATACCAGGAGTGAACAATGATTAGCATGGTGGGGGGAAGTGTTGATCTAGGACATACCAGGAGTGAACAATGATTAGCATGGTGGGGGGAAGTGTTGATCTAGGACAGACCAGGAGTGAACAATGATTAGCATGGTGGGGGGAAGTGTTGATCCAGGACAGACCAGGAGTGAACAATGATTAGCATGGTGGGGGGAAGTGTTGATCTAGGACATACCAGGAGTGAACAATGATTAGCATGGTGGTGGAAATGTTGATCCAGGACAGACCAGGAGTGAACAATGATTAGCGTGGTGGGGGAAATGTTGATCTAGGACAGACCAGGAGTGAACAATGATTAGCGTGGTGGGGGAAATGTTGATCTAGGACAGACCAGGAATGAACAATGATTAGCGTGGTGGGGGAAATGTTGATCTAGGACAGACCAGGAGTGAACAATGATTAGCGTGGTGGGGGAAGTGTTGATCCAGGACAGACCAGGAGTGAACAATGATTAGCGTGGTGGGGGAAATGTTGATCTAGGACAGACCAGGAGTGAACAATGATTAGCGTGGTGGGGGAAGTGTTGATCCAGGACAGACCAGGAGTGAACAATGATTAGCGTGGTGGGGGAAGATTAACTCCCTGCAGTTCACGCATTGAGAAATCGTTACAATTGTAACGATGGCCTAGTGGTTGTAGGATTCGATCGAACATGGACTACAAAACCACATATTTACACTAAAAAGATGTTAATCTGTCGATAATTGTAAAAAAAAGTCATAGATCAAGTTTGATTTAGAAAATAACAACTTTTTTTTGCGTCATACTATTTCCTGCGGCCGTCCGCCATCTTGGTTTTGTTGCGTGCGGTCAGAATCGACGGTGCAGGTCGAAAATCTTCAAATTTTCCTACATAATGTCATCAGACAACCATGAAAACAATCTGCAGCAACATCTAAGTGATGGTATTAATTCCTGGTCACCAGTGGAGAAGAAATCACGAAAATCTGATGAAATGCAGCCCTAGATCTACCGATCATGCCATCTCTAAGAGGTTTGTTTATATTCTTCTACACCAATACTGAAACTAAATTGAAAACAAAATAAACCTCTGTGGTCATGGGCCCAGTTTCAGCCCATAACATGTTTTGTATTCCTTTTTTGTTTGAAATTTGATGATTTATGTGAAAGAAAATGCATTTTCTTCTATATTTTCATGGTAGTTGAGTGCCACTCTACCGTTGCTAGGAGCCATCATTTGTTTGTTTACACCCAACAGTGACAGAGAAATTACCCATAAAATACCTGTTGACAGACTCTGATAGGTATTAATAATGGAATTTAATTCTGGATGTTTGCAATTACTTTTGATATTATTTGTAAGATGTTTTATGTATTTCAAACATATTGTGCTTTATTTCTTTCAGATCACCAGATTGTGAGAAGCTGGCCTACAGGAATCCACACAAGGAGCTACATTTTCTTGGATTCTGCCAGCCTGCAGACCTGGTTTTACACCATTCAAAGGTTCTACATATCAGGTACATAATATTATTTAGTGTCAAAAGTGGTTGAGGGGAACTGCCAGTTTTTTCACTTATTTATGGACAGGATAAGAATGTTTTGAAATGTTGTGAGGGAACTAATGACAGTCATAATTATATCATGTACATATGATTTATGAAGCTGAAAACAAGAAAGTACCTCATTTTTTTTTTTTTACTGTTTTAGCTGGTCCACAGTGATGAATTGTGACTAAAAGCTCTCTCTGAACTACCAGGAATTGTCTTTTCATTGAGTTAATTGTTATCTCTTTGCATACAATGACAAAGCGTATAATACTCTCAGAGGTCACTGATAAATACATGTATCTTGATTATGTTTGTCTCATTCACAGCTAGGCTCTTCTACTCAAGCTGTATTGCTGCAGTGGGATCATAAAACAGACAAATGTGCATATAATATAATACACTATGTGTACTTTCTGATGAGTGTACTGAGGAAGAAGGCCCAGTCAACCTTCCCTGTTCCATTGATGTGAGGATCTGGATCTTGAAGAAATCTACAAGTTACTTATTTAATGCCTACTGAATAATAAGCTCCATTGTATTCTTTATCACATGCCAGGTTCATCAGAAAGGTTTTAAAAAAGTAATAATAATAATAATAGTTCGTCCATCAGGTATGATGATGACCTTAACAACACCAGAGGAATAAAGAACAGAAATTGTTGAGAATTTCAACACATGGACAATAAAGAGAACTAAAGGACACAGAGGACAGAATGGAAAGACTGTTCTTTCATGACTTATGGCTTCTCATGTGACTGATAAGTCCTATTTTTGCCCTGCAGACCCTTCCGCATAAATGACAAGAGTGCTCCGTTGGTTCAGTACCACTGGGCCTTTTCTTGCGCCGTTCTCTTTTTTTGATAGCCTGCTGGACTCTGTCAGCTTCCCATGCTTTGCTGCCTCTGGTAAGGGCCGCCCTCCAATTTGCAAGATCAAGCGAGAGCTTTTCCCACTCACTCACATCAATGGCAAAGGCCTTCAGTGATTGCTTGAGAGTGTCTTTGTAACGTCTCTTTGGGGCCCCAACATTCCTCGTTCCATTGGAGAGCTCAGAGAAGAAGATTTGCTTGGGGAGTCTGGAGTCGGGCATTCTGACAACATGTCCTGCCCAACGTAGCTGAATTTTTTTCAGGTGGCAGAAGATGCTCAATTCCTTGGCACGATTGAGGACCTCAGTGTCTGGAATTTTATCCTGCCATTTGATCCTTAGGATCTTTCTAAGGCAGGCCAGATGAAAGTGATTTAGCTTTCTGGCATGCGATTGGTACACTGTCCAGGTTTCAGCCCCATAGAGTAGGGTGGGAAGGACCACAGCATTGTACACTTTCAGCTTAGTGTCTGTGCGAATGCCGGCAACATCCCGTACTCTCTTTCGAAGCCTGCCAAATGCAGAGCTGGCTTTGCTGATTCTTGAGAGAATTTCAGTATCAACACGAGCCGCGGAAGACAGTGTACTGCCAAGATAGGTGAAGTTCTCCGACACCTTCAGAAGACTGTCATGGACTTTGATATTTGGGGTCACAGGATACTTGTCGTCTGGAGTAGGCTGATGGAGCACTTCCGTCTTCTTTGTGCTTATTGTGAGGCCAAAGTTGTCACAGGCACTAGAGAACTTATCAACACAGTTTTGCATGTTGTCACAAATCCCAGACTGGGAGATGTAATAACTTATAACAAGACAACAATCACGAACGAACACGTATAACACTTAACAGAACAACCCATCAGACTCACACATTTATTATACATAAACATAAAGATAATAGCGCAACTACATACATTATATTATTCAAGTTACTGCCGTCCAACGGCCTTATTCCCACATGCACTCTTCCTCGGGTCCACAACCCGGTAGTTACTTTCTAAAGACACTTGGGCCTCAGCTTCTCCTCTCCCTGTCTTAATAGCACATTAATATTTCACTGGCACCGCAGTCTCCCAATAGCCCCTTCCTATTGCCATAACACATTAGCATTCCAATAGCACATCAACATGGCAATAGCACATTAGCATTTCAATAGCACATCAACATGGCAATAGCACATTAGCATTTCAATAGCACATCAACATGGCAATAGCACATTAGCATTTCAATAGCACATCAACATGGCAATAGCACATTAGCATTTCAATAGCACATTCACGATCACATATACGTCCCTGTCGTTGGCCAGACTGCCACGACTCATGTGCCTCTACTGTCCTGCACGACAGCTTCCTTCCTGGCCTATGTGTGGCCTCCGGCCCTATGCTGGCCTATCCCCTGTGCTCACCGTAGGCGGCTCTTCAGCCCGTCCCCGGCACCTACAAGAATAACATTACATTGGTATAATACCATACCGCTTCTATTCACTTCACCCCTCATTACGACTCATGAAGCGTACACACAATAGTCCACCTTTCACTCACCAAACATCTTACGGTAACACACCTCCACTGTAGTACCCAATACTCACTCTCGCTACAAATCCATGAACTCAACTTTCATCTATCGCTCATGGCGCACATTGCTATATACAGTATCAAGGACTTCCACATTCCTCACATATACTTATTTACATCATGGTCATAGACAAATATAATACATCAATCATAACTATTATCAATCATCGTTTCACCTACCAGTCAACACTGGAAAAAACACTACTCCCAAGTCTTCCGACTGCTCTCCTTATGTTCGCCCTCTGGGGCTTTCTCCTGCGTCCGCTCTCTAGGACGTCTTAGTGTGCAGTGATAGTAATACAGCGCTCTCGCCTCATTCAGACCCCCACCACTCACACATGCACGCTTTCCCTTACCCCGTGGCCCGTGGGTTAACCCTCTTCTCGTAACTACTGATCCTCGCTCAATCGCTCGTGACACATGCTATCCTCATCGTGTGCCAGAAGTGCACAATCATCAGCAAATAGTAGGTCACAGACTTGAGTACTTTTGGTTTTGGTTTTTGCCTGAAGTCTCCTGAGGTTGAATAGACTGCCATCAGTTCGATACTTGATGCTTACCCCTTGAGGAGAAGAGCTAAAGGCTTCTTGTAGCATTGCAGAGAACATGATGCTGAACAGAGTTGGGGCTAAGACACAACCCTGTTTTACCCCATTTGTGACAGCAAAGGGCTCTGAAACACTGCCGTTGCTTTTGACTGCAGCTTGCATGCCATCATGAAACTGGCGCACTATTGTGATGAATTCGGGTGGACACCCAAACTTCGCCAAGATTTTCCAGAGGCCTTCACGACACACTGTGTCAAATGCTTTTGTGAGGTCAAAAAATGTGATGTACAGCGCTTTATTTTGTTCCATGCATTTTTCCTGAATCTGTCTGGCATCCAAAATCATATCCACCGTTCCCCTCTCTTTACGAAAGCCACATTGGCTCTCGGGAAGCAAGTCATTTGACGAGAGGTGATCAAGAAGGCGATTCAGAAGCATTCTTGCCAATATTTTGCCAGCAATTGAAAGTAGAGAGATTCCCCGATGGTTGTCACAGACTTGGCTGTCCCCTTTGTTTTTGTACAGATGGATGATTGAAGCATCTTTGAAGTCCTGTGGCAGCTTCCCTGCTTTCAACATATGATTGAACAACTCGGTCAACCTTTCAATAAGCTTTTCTCCACCGAAGGCATACACCTCAGCAGGAATTGAATCCACGCCTGGTGATTTGTTAAAGGACACCTGATTTGTGGCAGTTCGGGTCTCATTTGCTGTGAATGGCTTGGCAAGAGCTGCATTAATAGGAGTCTGAGGGAGGCGGTCAATGGACTCAGTATTTATATTTGATGGCCGATTTAGCACACCTCCGAAATGTTCTGCCCAACGCTGAATTATGGCATTCAATTCAACAATGCGTGTTGAACCATCTGACGCAAGAAGTGGCGTAGTGCCAGAGCGGGATGGTCCAAACACAGCTCGGAGGCTATCAAAGAACTTTCTAGTGTTGTTTGTGTCGGCATATTTCTGAGTTTCTCTTACTCGCTCTTCAAGCCAGTCATTTTTCATTTTCCTCAGCTTCTTCTGGAGTACACCCTTACATGCACGCAGTGCATCAGCTTTTGCTGTGGAAGAGGGGTCACTGCAGTGAGCTTGGATGAGACTTATTTTTTTCTTTGATGAGCACTTTGATTTCATTATCATTATCATTGAACCAGTCCTGGTGCTTGCGGGCAGGAAAACCAACTGTGCTGCTGGCGCAAGAGTGTACAGTCGTATTTAGGTCAGTCCAGCTCTGTTCAATGTTCTCAGGGTCAAAAGTCACGCAATCCAATTTTGAGGAGAGTTCTGATGAGAGCTCGCTCTGTTTCTCAGCTGAGCAGAGTTTTGAAACATTTAGGCGTTTAGGTGGCGCTTTCCCTTGAGAGCGTCTATTGAGTGACCAATCTATTTATAAACAATATCTAGAAGATTCAAATTGACTGTGTTCCAAAAATTTCAAATTCTGAAACAAAGCGGGTTTTCTTCAATTTCTTTTCATCGCACCGCTTGCGTAATGTTATATAATATGAAAATTCAGTGACATTTTCTAATTTTATCTAATGTTTCAATTATTCTAGACATTGTGCCACAAAATATAAGTGCTATTTGTTAGGTGTAAATATTTACTTTGCTTATTTTGAATACAAAAGGGAATTTTGTGAATTCTGCTCAGATTTTCAAAGTTTTACATGTCTTTTACAATCAAGTGCTATGTGTTAACTACTGGGCCAAACTGAATGGCTTTTTGCTCATGACATGAGCAAATGAATGTAATTTGATATTGTAATAAAGTTTTGGGCCTTGGACTTCATACTTATTTTTTTCCTTCTTTGAGACTGTTGTGATGGGTGATTTTTTGCTTCAAATTCTATTTATAGTAACACAGAAAATAGGTCACATATCACACAAACTCTTTTCAATTCATAAACAAATTGCATCATGTTAAATTTCACCCAATGCACTTTCCAACCATACATAACATGTCTATATTCTATGTAAATAAATTGACACCAGCATGCAATCTTTGAGACAACCCTCACTGAATTTCAGAAAAGGTAAAAAGTGCGTGAACTGCAGAGAGTTAAAAAGAAAAAAAAGTGCCAGTTTCAACTGACATTCCTGTCACAAATCCCAGACTGGGAGATGTAATAGTTATGACAGGACGACAATCACGAACAAACAAGATTAACACTTAACAAAACAACCCATCAGACTCACACATTTATTAAACATAATTATACAGGTAATAGCGCAATCACATACATTATATTATTGAAATCAACTGCCGTACAACGGCCTTATTCTCACACACACTCTCCCTCGGATCCACAATCCGGTAGTTACTCCTAAAGGCACTTCGGCCTCAGCCTCTCCCCTCAGGGTCTTAATAGCACATTAATAAGTTACTGGCACCGCAGTCTCTCAATATCACCTTCCTATTGTCATACACCTTAGCATTCCCCTCGCACCTCAGCAGGGCAATAACACATTATTATTTCCATAGCCATCAACATGGCAACAACATAATATCAGTTCACTAGCCTATCAACATGGCAACAATATAGTATCTCATTCACTCTCATATCTACGTCCCTGTCCGTGGCCTGACTGCCACGACTTTATGTGCCTCTACGGTCCTGCACTGACAGCCTCACTTCTGGCCTATGTGTGGCCTCCGGCCCTATGCTGGCCTATCTCCTGTGCTCATCGAGGTGGCTCTGCGGCCCGTCCCCGACACCTACAAGAATAACATTACATTGGTATAATACCCTACCATTTCTATTCACTCCACCTCTCCTTACAATCCATGAAGCGTACACACACTAGTTCACCTTTCACTCACCACACATCTTACGGTAACACACTTCCATCGGAGTACACACTACTCACTCGCGCTACAAATCCATGAACTCACTTTCATCTATCGCTCGTGGCGCACATTGCTATATCCGATATCAAGGACTTCCACATTCCTCACATATACTTATTCACATCATGGTAATAGACGAATATAATATAATACATCAATCATAATAATCAATCAACATTCTACATACCAGTCATAACTGGAAAGACTCTCACTAGTCTTCTCGACTGCTTCCCTTTATGTCCGCCCGATGGGCTTTTATTCACAGGTCCGATCCGTAGGACCTTCTAACTTGCAGTGATAGTAATCCAGCGCTTTCGCCTCATTCAGACTTCCACACCACTCATACACGCACACTTTTCCCACTTGTCTGCATGAGTTATTTTTACTCTTCCCCTTTCACGTCTTTTCCTATCCGTCTGTCGTGAGCTCTTCTTATTCTACACCCGCTCTGTAGCAATCCCCTTAATTGCACTCACTCCACTCGTGACAATTCCAGAACTTGAATACAATTTTCAGTTTTATTTCGACTTCCATTGAAAGGCCATCATTATGTTTCAGGCCCTCAAATATTCAGGTTTTTTTGTTTTTTTTTCATTACAGCCAATCTTTGGGAGTTCGTATAGTTAATCGCCATGCAAGAGGGCTAGGCCAAAAAAACAAAAAAACACACCAAATCTTTGCAAACGTTCATGCTCAATCGCCATGCCAAAACAACAACAACAACAAAACACCAGGTTAGTGAGCAGGCTCAACCTCTGCGGTCATGCTCCACAGGGAGAATGCCGGATTGTGGAATTTGATTGAAAAAAACAAAATCGGAATGTTTATGTTCGCTCCGTAGTGCGAAAAGTTCTTAGCGATCAGAATTGTTTGGATGTGAATATAGTAATGATAATAATAACAACAGAAAAATATATTAATCATAGTAACAACATAGTAGGGAGTGTCTATTTCCAGTACACAATCACGTGATGATAGTTGTCATGGCCAAACACGCACACACACACATACGCACAAAAACATACCTTCATCTTGGTCACTTTCGACAAATCACCTTGGCGACCACTCACGAGTTGAGGACGATAAGACTTTTATATCGTACAGGAGAGCCAAGATTTCATTAGAAACTCTCCCGTAGCCAAACTCGCCTGGCTGCACATCCAATCATTATCTTGTTTTTATGGGAAAATCCCCGCCAAGCAGGTCATCCCACTCCAATGTCTCATTACTTCTCTTGAGTTGTCGATTGAAAAGGGAAATAATATCACAGATATTGAGAGCTGATGGCAAAGATATTGTAGGATTAATCAGATGATAAACCGCTGGCGATAAGCCATATTACACAAATCTCATTGATGTAGGTAATTTTCATTCACTTGAATAGAAAACTTGAAAGGGAATAAATTCCATGAGCTTATATCAGTGCTGGTCACTAAACCAGTCTACAACTTTCCAAACGTGTGTATGATCAACAAAATATTCATTTTAGAAATAATACAGTTACTGAATTACGTCCAAATCTGCTCGTAATATGGAGATAATCATTTATTGCATTCAGCCCTTTATGAGATTTTTGGATACCGGAATGCCCGTGGGATACGCTTGGCATAATCGCTGGATACTGTTGTCAATATCGTTAGTCGTCAACACCAGTGTGCATTTGAACAATTTCGGTACTATACCCAGACATCTCGTGTAGAATTACAGAATGCACCCCACCCCCCCCCCCCACCCCTGCCACCCCGTAGTAAAACATCAATTTTTAGCACCACAGAATATCCCCCCCCCTCCTCTTCTATTTCATTTTGCCCCTGGCCCATGTTTTTTTTTTTAACATACCAAAAGTTTTTCCAATAAATTATTTGAAATAAACATTAGTCAAAGACTATCAATAATAATTAGACCGAACTATTAGAAGAAAAAAATCTCCACATGACACTGACGGAATCTAACTGTGCCAAACACCAGCGTGTATGTTCCCCTTGAGCGTGTAAACGAATGATGAATCCTCAGTGAACTGCAGGCACGAAAGAACACAAAAGTATTATCACAAGCTTGAAGGTCAATCTTCAGTGCTTCAAATGTAAAGTCCATCGTCGAGACGTTGCATCTGCCGCTGAAGAAGAGAAAGACTGCTGACACTGGGGCTGATGTGATGATCACGACAGTCTCAACTTCCCAAACATGGCATGAACTTTACACCTCCCTCCCCCCCACCCCCCCCCCCATTTCAAATAGAACATGCTTTTCTCTTCACACCATTTTATCATCTGTTCCTGAGGGCCACGCGACCAATGACATTCTCTACCTTTTCTGGTCCAGTCAGGACCAAATCTATGACACACGACAGGAACTGACCACCCCGAGCTATCTCATTCCGTTTGTCTGTCTGTTATCTTCACATATATATGCATACACACTAAAATTATAGGTAAATACTACGATAGAAGCAACAAATAAACAGATGTAAATCAACAAAAAACAAAAACTGAACGATCAAACAAAAGATTTTTGTATGAATTTGTCACAACTCCTGCAACAGAAATAAATCGATATATTTTAAACTGTAGAGACTGGAACAGCAAATGAAGAAGAAGTGAGGCTGAAGGAAAATGGGAGAGACCGGGAAAGACAGACGGGAAAAGAGAAAAGGAAGAAAACAAATAATCACCATGTCAGTTACACGGGCCTTCCTTTGTCCTTCTTATTTCTCTAGTGGTTTAAATCTCTGAAATTATGGGTAATTAGGCTGCAGTGTAAAATACATTTCCTTATTTATTGGCTTCATCAACTTACACATTCCGTTTGCAGGACATGGGTATTGGGGGGGGGGGGGGAGCTTTTACTTCAATGTACATGTATCTGGTCCGTGGGGGGGGGGGGGGTGAAGTGTCATGGGGACAAGGTGGTCTAGAGCCAAGGTGCTCGCCTCTCATGCCAAGGGTCCCTGGTTGAAAACCCGGGCAGTGCAGGCATGTTGGAAATTGGGATTTTTCTCATATTTTCGTGTCCCTGATTCTATTGGGGGTTAGGATTGAGTGCCTAGTCTTCTTGGATAAGGACGAAAAATTCGGAGGGCCCGTGTGCACGTTGCGCACGTTAAAGATACCTTGGCAGTTGGAAATCGTAAAGAGCAGGCCAAACAGGCTGCTGCCCGAGCAAAATTGAAATTAATAGATTAAAAATGTATCCATATCATCCCCCCACCAGCAACAACAAAATTTATTATTCATTATTAATTTATATATTATTATTAATAAATATTCAAATATTATTTGAGTTGTGATATATATGTGATGTGAGTTGTGAACTGTTGTGAGTTGTGAACTGCACCTATCAGGCTGCGTTACAATTTTCTCTGAGATAGAGAGAGGCAGAGAGAGAGAGTGAGCGAGACAGGGAGAGAGAAAGAAGCAGTGTAGTGTGTTGAGCGCTTCCCAGGTGCTCCATTCTTCTCTGTGGTTGACATGTTGCTTCTGTAAAGCGCATAGAGCATTTTTAAGTGGATATGCTCTATATAAATGTCATCCATCATTTATTTATTATTATTATTTGTTCCCCCAGATCTTTTACTTCATAGTAAACATTCCCCCGGACGAAGTACAACGTCACCACCCCCTCAAAACAAAACAAAGCAAAACAAAACAAAACACCAAAAAACGCTATTTTCGAAAAACAGTCAAAAATCGTTCTTGATACAGAATTAGGATTAGAAGGTTTATATGGTGTCATTTCAATGAGTTTTAAAGGCTTCATATTGAGAAAATTATCAAAAATCTTCATTTTTCACGAAATGCAAGGGAGAACTTTTACAACGAAATATTTGTTCCGAGTGATCTTTTTTACTATGAAGTATTTGTTCCGAGTGACCTTTTTACTATGAAGTATTTGTTCCGAGTGACCTTTTTACTATGAAGTATTTGTTCCGAGTGACCTTTTTTACTATGAAGTATTTGTTCCGAGTGACCTTTTTACTATGAAGTATTTGTTCCGAGTGACCTTTTTTACTATGAAGTATTTGTTCCGAGAGACCTTTTTACTATGAAGTATTTGTTCCGAGTGACCTTTTTACTATGACGTATTTGTTCCGAGTGACCTTTTTACTATGAAGTATTTGTTCCGAGTGACCTTTTTTACTATGAAGTATTTGTTCCGGGGGAACGTCCACTACGGGGGACCAAATAGTTAATAATAATAATAATATATATACGACCCTTTTCGTCTTTGCAGACGGTCTTCGCAGCATTTTCTGACTTCAAGACAGATGCCGAGAGCAGCTCCTCTCATGACTAATCCGTCCGATATTCGATTTACATCTTCGGTCACAGAGTGAGCACATATACTCGCCTTCGTTTGTGACTTCATTCGTCTTTTCCTTCCTTTTCTGTCTGTTTGCTTCCCTAATTTCTCTTTGATTTTTTTCAAATTTGGCAGCACCTTTCCTGACGGCTCCCTTCCAGGTCGTTCGATCTTCTGCCACATTTTCCCATAATTTTGCATCGATCCCAAAATCTTTCAGTGTGGTTCTGCAGATATCTTTGAAACGTAGTTTTGGTCTACCTCTTTTGTCAAGAACAGATTTGATTCATAAATGTTTCCACTTAGTAAATTTTTGTGAGAGAGCAGTGAGTAATTTTTACAAACGTAATTATTGTGCGAGCCAGCATAACCTGGTCTCGTAAACAATTTGTTTTGAACAGTTTTTTTCCTAATAGATAGACAGAAGGTGTGGGGAAGGATAGACGGACAGCGTAGGTGTGCATGACTGAGCACTTTTTATATCTCGTGTTTTGAACTAGGTTTAGTAGAGAGGGAAGGGGTGAGTAGGAATTAAATGTTATTGAGACGTCTGTTGGCGTACAGAAAATCCGTGATCCAGAGTAAAAGCTCGGGGTTTTGAACATGTTAAGAATTTATTGCTATAAAATTACATTTTATTGTCTCGAGTGATTCGACCTTTGATGTCGACCCAAGGTCGTTGCGTAGGGCTGTTACTTAAAATAACTCGGTTCGGCAGCTGAGCTAGAGGTGGTTGCACCAATCAAATGTATGAATCTGGACGGAAGGTCGAGACATAGCTTTAGTATTTAAACCCGTGCAGAGCTTAGATAGGTGCCACATGTAGACAATCCATTTACGAGGTGGACGGCGATAGTCCTCAGCCAGATGAGAGACATTTAAGACGCAGTTGAGCAGTCCATATTGTGAGGAGCCTGATTTAAAGCTCCAGAGCCTAAGCTACTTGGTTTGATATGAACCCACAGCGTTTACACCCAGCGCTCTCACTCCTAGTGAGGGTCACATGGTGAGAGTCCATACTAATTTGTAATGATGGAAGTGAACCGTTCTACTTACTTTTGAAGACAGTTTCAGAGCTACCGCCAGACAACGCATGGTTGTACAAGCATTCTCCATGGCGTGTCTGGAGGAAATGTCCATATCATAACATGTCTCATTGAATTAATAGAATTTAAACTGTTATATCCGTCGCCACGTGCGCGGATTCTATTTGGCATATAACTCATATGACCTGCAAGTAGTTAGAGTGAATAAGTTAGCCTTTATAGAAAGCTGTAGTTTCATTAGTAGATTCAGTTGCCTTTGAATTGATATTTATATTTATAATTATATTAGTTATATTAATTCCTGTAATTAAACTGCCCCACAGTTCTGCTAAAAATCAAAGCAATTGATTTATTTAGTTTTTAGAGTGCAAGTATTTTTTTTTGTGTGTTCGTCGATTGTGGGAGCGGACCTCGAAAGAGTGTCAGTCGAATTATCCCCATCTAACCCACATCGCGACATCTTTGACGTTTTCCCTCTTTTAGCTCACCATACAGTATCTGCTTTGGGATTCTACTATCATCCATTCTTTTGACATGTCCTATCCACCTGAGTCGTCTTGTTCTCAGTGTTGCTTGAATTGAGGTGAGCTTTGCTCGTTTGAGAACTTCGTTGTTGGTAATTTTGTCCTGCCATCTGATGTCCATGATTTTCCGCAGGCAGCGAAGATGGAAGCTGTTTAATCTTTTTTCGTGTCTTGTATAGGTGGTCCACGTTTCGCAGCTATACAACAAGGTACTGATGACACAAGTTTGATAAATAAGAATTTTGGTCTTGAGTGTCAGCTTTTTGTTGTTCCAAGCTCTCTGAGATAACCTGCCAAAAGTTGTAGCTGCTTTCCCAATTCTGGCGTTTAGTTCTTCATCCAGGGATAGCGATGCTGTTACTGTGGAGCCAAGATAGATAAACTTTTCAACTGAGTTGATCTTGTTGCCGTTCAATGAAATGTCGGGAAGAGATAGTGTACCTTGTCCGATTACCTCTGTCTTTTTAACACTAATTGTCAAGGAAAAGACGTCGCATGCATTTGACAATAAGTCCATCATATTTTGCAGTTGTTCGTTGTTTTGGGCTACTACTGCAGCATCGTCTGCAAAGAGGAGTTCACGCAGCATGATTTCTCGAGTCTTTGTTTTTGCTTTTAACCTGGCCAAGTTGAACAGAGACCCATCTGATCTTGTTCGGATGAAAATACCATCTGTGGAGTCTTGAAAAGCGAACTGTAGGAGTGCTGCAAAGTAAATTCCAAATAGAGTTGGTGCCAGTACACATCCTTGTTTTACTCCGGTCTTCACTGCAAATTTACCCGAGATGGTTCCGTCAAACTGGACGCATGCACTCATGTCGTCATGAAAGGAGATGATCAGCTTCAATAGCTGTGGTGGACATCCAATGGACTTCAGTACAATGTAAAGCGATGGTCTGCTTACGGTGTCGAAGGCTTTTGTCAGATCTATGAAAGCCATGTACAGTGGTTTTCCTTGTTCTCTGCATTTTTCCTGTAGTTGACGGACTGTGAATATCATATCTGCAGTTGATCGTTCTGCTCTGAATCCGCATTGGGATTCTGGTAAGATTCTTTCAGCGAGCCTGTGTAATCGTTTGAGTGTGATTTTGGCGAACGCTTTCCCTGTAATACTCATCAATGATATGCCGCGGTAATTGTTACAATCCCCTTTGTCTCCTTCATTCTTGTAAAGAGTTACAATTTTTGCATTTTTCATATCGGATGGAATTGTTCCAGTTTTCCAGCACACGATTAGTAAGTGGTATAGGTGTGGTAATAGTGTTTCAAGGTTTTCTTTGAGGACTTCAGCTGGAATGTTATCCTCACCACAAGCTTTTCCATTTTTCATATCCTGGATGGCTTCAGAGGGTTCTTTCATTATTGGTTCCACATCCAGATCCGTCATTTCAGGTAGCTTTGGGACTGCTTCTTCCAGGCCTTGATTTGCTGGCTTTTCATTTGAATATAGTTTGGAATAATTTTCGACCCATCTCTCCAGTTGTTCCTTCTTGTCGGTAAGTTCGAGGCCGTTTTCTGTCTTGATGGGGGCACTTTTTGAAATGGTTGGTCCTAGTGCAACTTTAATCTTTTCATACATGTTTCTGGAGTCTCCTGCATCAGAGGCCGATTGAATTTCAGAGCATAAGTTGGTCCAGTACTCATTGGCGCATTTTGTTGTTTCACTTTGAACCTTTGCCTTGATGTGTTTGAATTTATCTTTGTTGCTTTGCGAGCGATCTTTCTTGTATTCAAGCATCATTTTCCTCTTTTCTTCTAACAGGGGAAGAAGTGTGGTGGAGTTTTCTTCAACCCAATCATGTCTGAAAGATGGCTTTGTACCATAAGCTGTTGAGGCACTGTTATATATGTTGGTCTTAATTGTGTTCCATGTTTCATCAACGCTTGGTGATTCCATATCATTTACCGGGATGTTACTAAATTCTCTTATGAAAGCGTTCTTACAGTCTTCTTGTTTTGCTTTTGTAATGTTTAATTTGGGTTGTCGTTTCGTGATGCTCCTAAATATTCTCATTGGCTTTGTTTGCATTTTGCTGATCACAAGGGCGTGGTCTGTATCACAGTCAGCGCTGTGGAAGCTCCTTGTTGATTTAACCGTGTTCAGATCTTTCCTTCTGGTGATAATCAAGTCCAATTGATGCCAATGTCCTGATCTTGGGTGTTGCCACGTAACTTTCTTTGAGTCATTCAATTTGAAGAAGGTGTTGGTAATGCACAAGTCATTTTGTGAACATAGGAGACGCTGTCCATTTTCGTTAATTTTGCCTATGCCGTGGAGTCCTAGGCAAACAGGCCAAGACTGATGGTCCGCGCCAACTCTTGCGTTGAAGTCTCCTAAGAGAACTACTGATTCGTTTTTCGGAATGGTGGCATACATTTCGTTTAGCATGTTGTAGAACTGGTCCTTATCGTCTGCTGATGACATAAGCGTTGGTGCGTAAACACAAATTATGTTGGTGTGACCAGTTTTTGTGCGCAATCTTAGGGAAATGAGTCTTTCAGACTTTCCAGTGGGTGTGTTGATGGAACTGAGCAGGCGATTGTTGATGGCAAAGCCAACACCATGACGACGAGGTTGGTTCGAGTCAAGTCCTTTCCAAAAAAATGTGTAGTGTTGCTCTTTGAGTGTGCCAGTATCTGCCAGTCTGGTTTCTTGTAAAGCTGCGATGTCCACTTTCAGCCTAAGCAATTCTTTGTCTATTATTGCAGTTTTTCTTAATGAGTCGTTTTTTGTCATATCGATGTTTTGGTCAAGTCCAGGGCACATGGTCCTAACGTTCCAAGTGCTAATTTTTATTTGGTTTTTTCGTTTTGAGCGAGGTACATCATTTACATCAACTTTTCGATTTTTGATCTATCCCCATGTACCCAATGAGGCAGGCAGATGTGGCGGGTCGGCACCCAACTGGCTGAGGGCTGCTCAGCTTAAGGCGGGCGGTAGCTGACCAGTGTAACTAAATAGTCACTCCCACCGATAGAAGAGGCCCCTGGCGCCTTCCCCTTCGCCAATTTGGGAAGACTTAAAACCTGTAACTGCGCCTCCCCTTGTTGTTTTCATGGCATTACCCATGACAGAGTGACATCTCCGTGTTGACATATGGCTGTGAGAGCTTTTTGGGCATGGGTTTTGTACACTGTATTTTCCCAGGTTGGCAGTGTTCTCCCTCTGTATGCTGCATTAGCCTGGGCAAAAAGTATGGAACCTGTGCCTAGCCATTTTGCACAGATCCCCTCTCTTCTCCACAGATTTAATCCAAAGGAAAGGCATTAGCCAATACGTTTGGAATCGCATAGAGCTGCAGGGGATGCCAGAGGATGGATTGGAACAGACCTCCCCACCAACTGCCTTGGGGTTCCTCCCACCGGATTTTGTTTGGGTTTACTCCCTAGCCTTTAACTCTCCCGAGTCACACACAAGGCAGTGCGGTTTTTTATCAGGGTTTTCTCCCCCAGCCTTTGACACTCCCGAGTCACACACAAGGCAGTGCGGACAGTACCAGGTAGTATTACACACTGTCATGCAATAGCAGCTATGCCGACCCCCATAGATAATAAAGTTCATTTATATAGCGCATATATCAAAAGATGCTCCATGCGCTTTACAAAACATGCATAAACAGAACAAATCTCATTCCTAACAACTGACAACACACACAAAGGCACACACACACACAAACATTATCTCTCTCTCTCCCTCACACACACACACAAAACACCAATACATATCAGACTACACATCAAAGTGTTTTCTGAAGAGATAGGTCTTCATTTCAGATCTAAAAAGTGCCTCGCTTTCTCTGTTTCGAATTTTTGGTGGTAAGGAGTTCCATACAGCTGGCGCCCACACAGAAAACGCCCTCTCTCCAATTTTTTTTGTTTTAGCAAATTTAGATTCTAGTAGTTTTTTACCAAAAGATCTTAATGCTCTAGATGTTTTATATGGATGAATAGAGTTTATAAGATAAAGAGGAGCATTGTTGTACTGACATTTGTGGCATAACACTGCAATTTTAAAATCTATCCTTGCCTTTACAGAGAGCCAATGAAGACCAATAAGCAAAGGTGTAACAATAAATACTAACATGTTCTCTTCTACGTTGTTTAAGTAATCGAGCAGCATTGTTTTGAAATCTCTGAAGTTTGCTGATTTGTTCTGCTGGAAGGTTTTTAAGAAGAGAATTGCAATAGTCAAGACGAGAAAAAATGAAGGATGAAACCAAAACTTGCATTGGCTCTTTAGGGAGTATTAATGATAGTTTACTTAACCTACGTAATTCTAAATATAGTGATTTTGACAGGTTATTGACGTGATGTACCATTGACAAGTTGCAGTTGAAAATAACACCAAGATTCTTTGCTTTCACTGATGTTTCAATCGTTTTTTGCTGGATAGTCATTTGATTGATGTTTATGTCAGGTGTATTCTTACCATAGCATACTAAAATTTCAGTCTTCTCTTCGTTCATTTTCAATTTGTTTTCATTCACCCAGGACTGAACTTGAGAGATACAGTTTTCTGTCTTGCTCACCAGCATGGACACATTTGATGGTTTATCAGAATCATAGAGCTGGGTGTCATCAGCATATTTATGATAGTTAACATTACAATTTTGAATAATTTTGCCTAAAGGCTGTGTATATAAAGTATACAGTAAAGGACCAAGAATCGACCCCTGTGGGACTCCGAACTGTAATGGGAATTCTTTGGAAAAAGTGTGGTTCACATAAATTCTTTGAGTGCGATTTTGTAAATAGCTTTCAAACCAGTTTAAAACAGTTCTAGACAAACCAAAAGAGGCACTCACGTCTATTTAAAAGAATTCTGTCATCGATAGTGTCAAAAGCGGGACTCAGATCTAGCAACGCCAAAACAGACACTTGTCCCTGGTCAGCAGCACATAGTAAATCATTTTGAACCTTCAGCAGTGCTGTTTCTGTGTTATGGCAGGGTCTATAGGCTATATTGTCAGGTCAGAAAAATCTGCTACTGGTAACATGTAATCCAGTACAACCTGTTTCATGAACTGGTACGCTAGCATGGTATCAGTGGGCGTGCACCTGTCGGTGCAAACGGCCAGGGCGGAGGAGGTTTCATCTAACCCAACGGCCACATGCTAGGGCACAATGTGACCCTCAGTACTTGAGTCCTTCATATTGGCCCCCGGTAGCGGTGTGGTCATAGGCTTGTTTGCCTAAATCACAGACGAAGAATTGAGCAAACTTCCCGGACGCAGCTTCGAAGCTGGCGGCAGCACGCCAGTGGTTGATTGATAGGGCAGATGGCAATATACCGTCACTCTGGCCTGGATATCGTGACACAGAGCATCCACCAGTATTGGTGTTCTTTGGTTTGGGTCTTTCACCCTAGTCAGTTGGGACTGCGAGGCTGTGGAGTAGCCTACAGGCAGCCGGTCAGGCAATATGACTGTCCCTCTGGCATCCTCCTGCACCTGGATACATTTCCAATCGTCTTGACCCTGTCTTGCCACTTGGATAAGTTGTGTCCAGGCGAGAGAGTGAGTCTGATGTTTGCGCAGCTCTTTCTCACTAAAAACAAATTCTTTGCGCCAGTCTTAACACTCACCTCGTCTTCTTTCATCTTTGTCTCGTCTTCTTTCCTCTCAAAATTCCAACGGCGATGGGCGAGTGCGGTGGCAGCAGGTTTGGATAGACTGGAAGCTGTTAGCACAGACCTGCACGTTGGTGGCTGTGGGCTATGGTCGCTTCATCGTCGATTGAAGTGGAGGCGTGGGGAGGCAGCACCCACAGTAGCTGAGCAGCCTTATTTAAGGATAGCACTGCTCACCTCAACTGAGGAAGGGGCTAGAAAAGGTGCACTAAAGAAAGCCCACTTCACATCACCCTGACTGGTATACCGCGACCAGTGGGGATCCCTTTTTGCGGTCGAAACAAAAAGAAATTCAGCTTACTCGGGCTAGGAGCCTGGAATATACGCACACTACAGGACAACTCAAACAACCCGGAAAGACGCACTGCACTTATTGCCATTGAGCTCAGCAGGTACAACCTGGACATAGTGGCACTCAGTGAGACCAGACTCCCTGATAGTGGCCAACTCAAAGAGCTCAGTGGTGGATACACCTTCTTCTGGAAAGGCACGGGTGCAGTCGAACCGAGACAGCATGGTGTTGGGTTTGCAATTAAAAATGACCTTGTCAGAAATTTGCAGTCCATGCCAATTGAAATAAATGACAGGCTAATGACACTCAGAATCCCAGTTGGGAAAAGCCAGTCAGCCACCCTCATTAGCGCATATGCGCCCACCATGACAAACCCAGATGAAGCCAAAGACAAGTTCTATTCTGATCTAGAATCTGTCATATGCTCTGTCCCGGCAGCTGATAAGCTGATTCTCTTGGGGGACTTCAATGCCAGGGTTGGCTCCGAAATCTCAGCGTGGCCAAATGTTTTGGGCCCTCATGGAGTTGGTTCATGCAATAACAATGGGTTGCGCTTACTTACTTTGTGCGCTGAATTTGGCCTGTTCATTACCAACACAAATTTTAGTCTCCCCGTGAGAAACAGAACGTCATGGATGCATCCCCGCTCAAAGCATTGGCATCTCATAGACTATGTCATTGTGAGGAAGACTGACAGAAAGGATGTCCTTGTAACAAAAGCGATGTGTGGTGCCGAGTGTGGAACTGACCACAGACTCATTGTTTGCAAGCTCAGACTAACATTGAGGCGCAATAGACGCCCTCAAGGTAAAGCGCCACCTAAACGTCTAAATGTTTCAAAACTCTGCTCAGCTGAGAAACAGAACGAGCTCTCATCAGAACTCTCCTCAAAATTGGATTGCGTGACTTTTGACCCTGATAACATTGAACAGAGCTGGACTGACCTAAATACGACTGTACACTCTTGCGCCAGCAGCACAGTTGGTTTTCCTGTCCGCAAGCACCAGGACTGGTCCAATGATAATGATAATGAAATCAAAGTGCTCATCAAAGAAAAAAATAGTCTCATCCAAGCTCACTGCAGTGACCCCTCTTCCACAGCAAAAGCTGACGCACTGCGTGCATGTAAGGGTGTACTCCAGAAGAAGCTGAGGAAAATGAAAAATGACTGGCTTGAAGAGCGAGTAAGAGAAACTCAGAAATATGCCGACACAAACAACACTAGAAAGTTCTTTGATAGCCTCCGAGCTGTGTTTGGACCATCCCGCTCTGGCACTACGCCACTTCTTGCGTCAGATGGTTCAACACGCATTGTTGAATTGAATGCCATAATTCAGCGTTGGGCAGAACATTTCGGAGGTGTGCTAAATCGGCCATCAAATATAAATACTGAGTCCATTGACCGCCTCCCTCAGACTCCTATTAATGCAGCTCTTGCCAAGCCATTCACAGCAAATGAGACCCGAACTGCCACAAATCAGATGGCCTTTAACAAATCACCAGGCGTGGATTCAATTCCTGCTGAGGTGTATGCCTTCGGTGGAGAAAAGCTTATTGAAAGGTTGACCGAGTTGTTCAATCATATGTTGAAAGCAGGGAAGCTGCCACAGGACTTCAAAGATGCTTCAATCATCCATCTGTACAAAAACAAAGGGGACAGCCAAGTCTGTGACAACCATCGGGGAATCTCTCTACTTTCAATTGCTGGCGAAATATTGGCAAGAATGCTTCTGAGTCGCCTTCTTGATCACCTCTCGTCAAATGACTTGCTTCCCGAGAGCCAATGTGGCTTTCGTAAAGAGAGGGGAACGGCGGATATGATTTTTGCTGCCAGACAGATTCAGGAAAAATGCATTAAACAAAATAAAGCGCTGTATATCACATTTGTTGACCTCACAAAAGCATTTGACACAGTGTTTCGTGAAGGCCTCTGGAAAATCTTGGCGAAGTTTGGGTGTCCACCCGAATTCATCACAATAGTGCGCCAGTTTCATGATGGCATGCAAGCTGCAGTCAAAAGCAACGGCAGTGTTTCAGAGCCCTTTGCTGTCACAAATGGGTTAAAACAGGGTTGTGTCTTAGCCCCAACTCTGTTCAGCATCATGTTCTCTGCAATGCTACACGAAGCCTTTAGCTCTCCTCCTCAAGGGGTAAGCATCAAGTACCGAACTGATGGCAGTCTATTCAACCTCAGGAGACTTCAGGCAAAAACCAAAACCAAAAGTACTCAAGTCTGTGACCTACTATTTGCTGATGATTGTGCACTTCTGGCACACGATGAGGATAGCATTCAAAACTGTGTTGATAAGTTCTCTAGTGCCTGTGACAACTTTGGCCTCACAATAAGCACAAAGAAGACGGAAGTGCTCCATCAGCCTACTCCAGACGACAAGTATCCTGTGACCCCAAATATCAAAGTCCATGACAGTCTTCTGAAGGTGTCGGAGAACTTCACCTATCTTGGCAGTACACTGTCTTCCGCGGCTCGTGTTGATACTGAAATTCTCTCAAGAATCAGCAAAGCCAGCTCTGCATTTGGCAGGCTTCGAAAGAGAGTATGGGATGTCGCCGGCATTCGCACAGCTGAAAGTGTACAATGCTGTGGTCCTTCCCACCCTACTCTATGGGGCTGAAACCTGGACAGTGTACCAATCGCATGCCAGAAAGCTAAATCACTTTCATCTGGCCTGCCTTAGAAAGATCCTAAGGATCAAATGGCAGGATAAAATTCCAGACACTGAGGTCCTCAATCGTGCCAAGGAATTGAGCATCTTCTGCCACCTGAAAAAAATTCAGCTACGTTGGGCAGGACATGTTGTCAGAATGCCCGACTCCAGACTCCCTAAGCAAATCTTCTTCTCTGAGCTCTCCAATGGAACGAGGAATGTTGGGGCCCCAAAGAGACGTTACAAAGACACTCTCAAGCAATCACTGAAGGCCTTTGCCATTGATGTGAGTGAGTGGGAAAAGCTCTCGCTTGATCTTGCAAATTGGAGGGCGGCCCTTACCAGAGGCAGCAAAGCATGGGAAGCTGACAGAGTCCAGCAGGCTATCAAAAAAAGAGAACGGCGCAAGAAAAGGCCCAGTGGTACTGAACCAACGGAGCACTCTTGTCATTTATGCGGAAGGGTCTGCAGGGCAAAAATAGGACTTATCAGTCACATGAGAAGCCATAAGTCATGAAAGAACAGTCTTTCCATTCTGTCCTCTGTGTCCTTTAGTTCTCTTTATTGTCCATGTGTTGAAATTCTCAACAATTTCTGTTCTTTATTCCTCTGGTGTTGTTAAGGTCATCATCATACCTGATGGACGAACTATTATTATTATAGGCTGACAGGTAAGTTTCATTAAGATTATGCTTATCAAGGTGATCTTTCAGTTGATGAACAACTACTTTTTCTAAGATCTTTGATATAAAAGATAGGTTAGACACAGGTCTATAATTTTTAAGATCTTGAGTACACAAGTTTTTCTTTTTCAATAAATGTGTTACAATTGCTTGCTTAAAACATACTGGGACACATCCACTCATTAAAGACTCATTTATGATATTAGTGATAATTTCTATCAAAATATCTAATTTCGTTAGTAGCATGGGGGTTGGAATGGGGTCGAGGCAGCATGTTTTGGGTGGAGAGGAAAGAATAATTGATTTAACGGTTTCTTGGGGGATTTTTCCAAAACAATTCATAGGATTTCCTGGAAACTTATCACATTCAGATCTTGTTGTATGCGATTTGTCAAGTTCATTTCTTATACTCTCAATTTTGTTGTGGAAGAATTGACCAAATTCATCAGCTATATTAGCTGTTGTGGAGGGTAAATCTACTCTTTTGGGAGCACTTGAAAGAAATTTAGTAATGTTAAACAGTTTTTTCAGAGAGGTACTTGACGTGATAGCTTCCTTGTAGAATTTGGTTTTTGCATCTTTTATCAAAGAAATCACTTTATTTTTACATAATCTAAATAATTTATGTCCTTATGTATGTGAAGTCCTGTTTGACGCCATCTTCTTTCAACCTGTCGTCGCTCAGATTTCGCAGCTTTGATTTCTAAAGTCATCCATGGGGCAGATGTTCGGGCGGTGATGGTGTGTGTTTACATTATTAGTGGGCCTGTCACTTCAGACTTTGTTCTTTTGATCTGATTTTTTTTTTTTACATGACAAGTATAATGACGTGAATGAGGACAAGTTAGAGCTTGGCTATTGGGCAATGGCTGAATCAGAATTTAATTCTGTCGATTAATACTGTTGGTACTGTCACGAGTAGGGTTGATGGCCTTGTACGCCACGAGTGTAGAGGGGGTAAACTTAATAGGGGAGAAGGGGACTTTAAAGTTGTTGACGAGCATGAAAGGTTACTGTCACGAGTAAGGTCGGTGGCCTTGTGCGCCACGAGTCAAGGGGGGTGAGCTTAGCAGGGGAGAACACGATTTTTAACGTTGTTGACGAGCGTGAAAAAGATACACACGACTCGCTTTAAACTAGTCCCGTGTGCAAGACCCTCGAGATTATAAATAGAGGAGAAGCTCGCCACGCGTGGTTCCCATTTGTTCCCAAAAAGCAGAGGTTTTGCAGAAGTAACGGTCCGAGCGATCATGTGGAGATCGTGCCATGGGGACCAGAGTTGTCAGGTGTGAGGGATCCATTATGTTCCCACAGAAGTTCGTTGGTAAACGATGGCGGGTGTGAACCGTCTGTTTTCTTGTTCGTCTGAGGCTTGGAAATCTTGAAGAGGGGATGGGAACCCTTCAAGAACCAACGATCCACCATGGGCGGGTGTGAACCGTCTGTTTTCTTATTCGTTTGAAGCCATGGGCGGGTGTGAACCGTCTGTTCCCCTTTATCGTTTGAGGTTGGAGATCTAGGAAAGATCGTTTGAACTCTGGAGACGTGAAAATGCATCAGCGATGAGATCAGATGTCGTCAAAGACTTTTAAGTATTAATAATTACGTTATGGACAAAGGGGTTAGGCGTTAAATGGCCTAAGAGGGAGTAGAGAATAGTCGTCGTCCCCGATGGGGATTTTTACATATCTTTGTTTGTTTGTTTTTGTCTGTGTGTTTATTATGAGTTGAATGTTTTGGCATAAGTTACATGTCACGCATTTAGTAATAAATATCGTTTGATTTAAAATTTCACTCCATGTGTCCGTTGGTCGCTGGTCTGCTTGCTTAGCTTGTTACCTAGGGTTGAAAGGAAAAATATATTAAGTAAACATCACGCACGTGGTCGTGACAGTACAGACATGTTTTTTGCTGATGTTATTCTTGAATGCATAACTTTTATGTAGGTTTTGTAGTCTATCTGTGGAGAATGGCTTTTTGATGAGTGAATACTAGTAATAGTATGAGTCTCTTTATTCTTTTATAGATTGGTTTTTGGTTGATAAAAAAATACACAGATCTACATTGAGTACCTGGGTAACATGAACAATGTTTGCGTCATGGAATTTAATTTTTTGTTTAATTTTGTAATTTACATTTTAAACATTTTCAATTGAAGGAAGTTTTTTTCTAAATATGCTTTGCCTTTTAAAATCTTGTACAAATATTAACAAGCAAAATGCTGTATAACAATTGAAAATATCTTAATGGCTTGCAAAGTTATGCACACAAACGTGAAATCTCACGAGAATCCATTCGTGGAATTTTTCAGTCATAATATTTCCTTTAGAAATTACGTATAAAAATTGTTCCACTAGGACGTTGAATTGTCTTTGTCATTTAAATTCATGTGCACTTCTGGCACACGATGAGGATAGCATTCAAAACTGTGTTGATAAGTTCTCTAGTGCCTGTGACAACTTTGGCCTCACAATAAGCACAAAGAAGACGGAAGTGCTCCATCAGCCTACTCCAGACGACAAGTATCCTGTGACCCCAAATATCAAAGTCCATGACAGTCTTCTGAAGGTGTCGGAGAACTTCACCTTTGTAAGTTGATCCTATCTTTCCGCAAACAAAACAAAACTAAATAATTGCATTTACTTTTATTGGTTGAGAAGGTCTGGAGTGAAGCGTGAAATTTTATGAGAATCCGATCATGGAATGTTTCAAATTTCATACTACTTCATGTTGGAAATTAATTATTAAAAATTGCCCTATGAAGATGTATAACTGTGTTTTAAATTCATGTGGAGATGTTAACGGACGTAATGCTGTATGATAATAGAATTTATCTTTATTGGTTGCGAAGTTATGGACCGGCATATGTAATTTTATGAAAATACAGTCACAGCCGCTAGTGCTCAAATTAATTAAGCCAAACATAAATATAGTAAAAAATCATAACTTTGCAACAAATGGAGATATTTGAAAAATTCGAAAAGATTTGTAATCTGGGCATCACGACTGTTGTTGTGAGTATAGTTTTCATGGTTTTTGGTGAAATTTAAATTTTTTCACTGAACTGCCTACTTAAACAATAAAGCATTGTTCGAATGCTTAGATAATGATTATAATATAATGCATTAATCGTAATACACTGTACTTTGCGCCTCTATACACATCGTGTACGTTACAAGGATACCGGACCATCAGCAACTAACGCAAGTAACAAGGCATCTTACTCCGAATGACAATTGATAATTACCGTTGAGCCGGACTCACAGTAGTCTCTATAGATCAGATACATTTCTATCAGCATCATCGAGGAGCACATCGGCAGCATCAACACACTTAACCGGAATCAATTATACAAATTAAAGTCATTTCTAATAAAGTTTCCAACTCACCCAAAGTTTCTGTGTTCATGCGCTGCTGCTCCATCCCTTAGTTTAGACGGGGCACGGCGGCAAGTGTCGGCAAGCCTCTGAACTAGCGACTACTGGTCTGGGTTCACTGGCGGTGGTCAGCTCTTGTCTCCACGTCTTTGATGGAAGTGCCTCCTACCAGAGATGAGGCCCTTTGGCTACCCCGATATGACATCGTATCGCGCTGACGTGGGAGGGAGCAGGCCCACTCAAAGGGTCTAGACCCAAATAATTGGTCAGTGTACCGACACAAACATTTCCTAGCACGGCTAATACTGTATGTACAGAAATCAACCAGATATCCCGGTAAACTGCAGAAGTTACTCTATCGTCCTATCGAGCTACAATTTAATAAGTTTGACCCAGGTTGAATTTATCGGTGATAACACGCGTCTAGCTCATAGTTTACTTAAAACCCGAGACTCTATTATTGACGACCTCACAAGGATACGTGCATCGAAGTATAATAAAATAGGTATAAATACAAAGTAGGCACTTCCTACTAAAATTCTAACCGGCTTCTTTTTCCCGAAACTGGGTAGTAGTTTTGATATATATAATTGATCAAAGGTGACGAGATCAGTAAACATTGACAAGCTGGTGCGGGATAGTTTAGTCCATCAACACACCGTATCTCATTACGTAACAAACGTTATCATGAGCACCAAATTATGCGGGAAGGCTATTGCCACTATTGCATACTCTTAAAAATGAACCCGAGATTCTGCCTGTCTAACGGTTAACAGCGGAATACATGCTGGTCACAATTTCCAAGTCAAAACACGCGTTTCCTCACAGCAGTGCAAATAATGGGTCCCGCGGTATCGTACACAAGGGAAGTAATTCAAGTAATGGCAACCAGACTAGTGCCCATAAACCTCTATGAGTAGCCGTACCTTACTCACGCGCTAGCGTTACAATGAAAGCACGTTATTGAAAATAAAAATCGTTCATCCTCTCACAGAAATAACACAAGATATTATACCCACTCGCACTTGACTGGGAGGTTTTACCTCTGCTGTGTCAAGATTTAGAAAAAAAATAGTGTGACACAATACGTTGATTTAGGAAATTTGTAAAAATATATCTATCTGTGTCTCACCGAACTTTGTGGGTGACCCAATCTGTCTTAGCGATTGTGCTAACCATGATTTGTTGTGTTTATTCTATTCTGTCTGAAGTGGCGCCTTTTGTCTCCTACAGTTGGTAGAACGGGACCGGCGGTTGCTGGCAATCATCATTTTCTAAAGAGTGACTTAATGGCTTAAGGCGAAATATCCCCTAGAACTGAGGATTTCTAACTGCCCCTCCCCCCCCCCCCAAATCACTTTGATACCGAGACACTTGCAGACCCCGCCCCCACCTCCACCTCCGCCCCTGCCTCCGCCTGTTCAAACCCAGCCAAAAATCGCTGGTTGCCGATTTTTTATAAAAACAAGACTAAAATAAAACAAGTAAATTTTATTTTCACCAACAGCAAAAATTTATATCTGGCCGTGTCAATGTCTGTTGGTAAGGGAGAGAAACATGCAGTTATTTGGTGGATCTGCAGTGCAGAATGTATGTGTTTAATGTGTTTATAGAGAGACAGACAGCAGATTGAAAAAAGACAGACAAACAGCCAAACGACATACCCTACAGACACCAGGACTTATCTTAGCCAGGCTAGAAAGTGGTTGATGTTCTCCATCCTTGCCCCTGTCAGTGGTGAGTCTCTGTGGTCAGCGCAGTGTGTAACGTTTTCTGTATTGTGACTCAGCAAGTGTGAGTGGTCAGGGAATTGGTTGTTCATGTACTTGGCACGCCATGCCAGTGTACTAGGTCCCAAGACCCACTATACATATAGTGGGTCTTGCCTAGGTCTTCGTGTAGGCAAGTTCAAGGCCGATGTTATGGCTTTGAGTAACCTGAAATCTAATTGGTCAATGGCGGAGATTCGGCGAATTGGTGTTTGACGAAGTTGTGACGTCAACTGGCAGTCGGTTTGGCTAGCGCTGGTTTGTACAGAAGTTGGCATGGCTGAGACACCAGGACTTGTCTCATGTTGTTTGTAAGTTGATCCTATCTTTCCGCAACTAATTTGGTCTGAACTGACAGATAAATGAGATTCCTTGGACTGACTCAGTGAAGGGCCATGGAGCTGGCGAGGACTAGCATTTTGTTGCTGTGATATGACGTATTGATGAGATATGTGACCCGCGTGCCAGGAGTGTTTAGGCTGACGTGTCTCCTGGCGGGAAATTGGCCAATATTTGACTTTGATTCCATCAGCCCAGCGACTTTCCATCTCTGTGTCAGAATGAACATTCTCTATTGGTGGATGATCTATGTCACCATGACCTGCTGGTGTCTCAGTAGCACTACTTCTCCTGTGAATATTGGATGTTTGTCGGAAACCTCTGGAATCGATACTACCCAGACTACGACGTAACGGCCGGAATTTGTCCGCCACATCATTCAAGGGAATACATTCTCTCACTTTATCTATCCAAGCCACTTGCTCGCTGTCCAGAACTTTTTCTGCTTCTTTCTAGTCAGAATTTGTGCATTCAGATGTGAGGGAAATTTCCTCATTTTGGCACAGATTCGAGGGACATTTTGTTGCACTGGATTGTTCACTTCTCAGACTTGGCTTGATAAGTCTGTCGGAGAGTTTCTTTTGTCGAAGCTTATCCCCCCCCCCCCCCCCTAACCTCTATCATCCCACTAGTCCACCACCCCCACCTCATGAGCCAATCCAGCGTCCACCTCTCAGCCCAGACAGCGTAGCAAGGTGCAGAACTCTGCCTTTTCAGTATCATCGTATTTGAGACATGGACTGCACCTGAATGCTTTATAAGACATTTCTGATTTTATCTGTATGAGACCTCAGTGTTTAATTCAAAATTTCCCATAACAGTTGATTATGGTATTAATTCCCAACAGAGTATGATCTCCCATATAATGAGGCTCCATGACAAAAGTGGCAGAATTAATAGCTTCAAAATATACTTAAGAAACAATGGGCGATATTTTCCGTTCAACGAAGGGAGCTAACCCTTAGAGACGAGAATTTTATTGGGGATTAACTTTTAACTTTGTTTACTTCCGGTCCTCTATGTAAAGCAATGGAAGAACACTTTGGAAATTTAACCCTGCCCGAACTTCGTGCGGAATGCAGGAAAAGAGGTGCAAAAGTGTCCGGAAGAAAAAAGGAAATTGTTGACAGGTATGTATTCGTTATATTAAAATCAAATGCAACACTTTTAGAATCCGTCTTGTGACTTTAAAAAATTTTTTTCGAGACCCTAGTCATATAACCTATTATCGATAAATCTGAAACGTCTATCACGGTTGCAAAGAGATCTTGTCATGGGCCTTTTATACCAAAGACAACTCTACAGAGGGAATTTTTGTACTTAGCAACACTAACACTGTAATCTTAAATCTTGAATGTGGTAGTTGACGAATATTATGGTGCAAAAAAAGCAGTTACCGGTGTGGGCAGTAATGACGACAGTATTTTGAGCTCAAGTCAAGTCTTTTGACACTGAGTGGAGATCTTGAGCTGTTGTCAACAGATTGTTATTTTATTGCTATTTCAGATTTCCTTGTTTAAGAAATTATTTAGATAGCTTAGTGTTAAGTGGGTGTCTTGGTCTGTTCTCAACAATAAAAATTGGACGTTTTTTCGGAATTTACCAACCCCTTCTTCCTAATATATCATGTGGGTGGTAAGATTACGGTGATTCCTAATGTCTTTTATTCTTCTTTAGCACTTTGGGTATGGATTACGATAAATATTGGACGCTAAACTTGGATATATAATTAATATGTCGACTACTTTTTTGGGGGTGGTAAATTCCGAAAAAGCGCCAAAAATTGGGCGCTTTTTTTGGTAGTTCTGAATATGATCAAAACCAGGTCTTAAAAGTTAGTTGAATTTGTTTTACTTTTGTCGTTAATTTTTGAGTTCATCTGCACCACCTACAATTTCACTCTATTTTATGATTAAAAAATTATTTTTTTTTACTAATTTGGGGGTCATTTTTTAAAAAAGTCTTTGAGAACCCTTCATTGAATTTTTACAAAACTTACTAAATCACTTTCCCCTTGGCTGAATTATAAATGTAAGAATAGTTTTGTTGATTGTTTGAAAATAAGCAGAAGTTTATTAGAAAAAAAAAGTTGTTGTTTTTTATAAACACCATGCACATATATGAATATGAGCATTAAAATCAAGGTCCTATTGATTTATTTTTCCTGACTCTGCAAACAACCGAATAACAAGCATTTATAAATATGTTTGATTTGAGTGTGAAACATGATTAACAGATAATAGAAATTTCATAATTTTAATTTGCCGCCCTATAATCTTATAATGAACGCTTTGTGATAAGTTAGTCACCAAGTCAACAAAACAAATACAACTATCGAATTGATTTGAATTATGCATTTTTAATGCTCGTATGTATATTATTATCCTGATTCACAAATGCTTGTAGGTAAAAAAAAAAAAAAAAGGCTTTAGAGTATTTAATATTTGTATGGGGATCATAACAGACTGTCATTGTCAATGCACAAATCTATCTAAACGTTTGTTGCCAGATTCAAAAATTGTATAGAGACAAAACATCAGTTGATTACCCTGAATAGAAACAAATGCAAAAGTTTTGAAATTTACATTTTATTTGTTTTCAAAATCAAAATGTCCAACAAACATAATGTTATGTTATTGTTATGCTACATTGTACAAGAATGTTGTAAAATAGACCCAAAAAAAATGTAGTAAAATTACACGACGAATCTGAAAAAAAGGTAGTATATATATGTTTTTTATATGTTTTACATAGTCTAATTTTTTTTCTTTCCCCTTTTCAGACTAGTCGCATATGAACGGAATAACAACTTCAGAAATGGTGAAAACCTTACTCCAGAAGTTTTTCACATGTCTACACCCCCATATGATGACTACAGAGACATTCATGGTGGAACATCTGTGCCTACAGTTCTGGCTGGCTACGTAGAAAGTTATTTTCTTTCTCAACATGTCAAAAAGACACGACACTTGGATCTCTACTCAGAAGGCTACTTGGTCTATCTTCGTTCCTGCAAACCCCCTGACAGTGATTTTGTCTTTGTTCATGGATCAGTGAAAGCTGAGATGAAGACAGCTTGCACTTACAAGGTCGACATCAGTGTGGTATTGGACGGCACTGTCCATGAAGCACAGTGTGAGTGAAAGTTGACTGTAGCCTTTGACAGACTGCACTTATACTGGTTTTAAACAATACTTGTAATTAAATCAAGCCCAATTTGAAACAATTTTTTTCCTGAAGTTATACAAATAAAGACATACTTTTACAATGTCTGATGCCAAGATAGTCTCAGAAGCATTTAGCGGTGATGTCAAAATTGAATAAATTTTGGCCATTCCTATAGTTCTTTCAATGTGAACTCTTTTGCTAGCAATTTTCCTGTCTTTTTGAACCGTTTTGTTGTCCATTCTGTTTTTCTTTTTGAAAAACGAAGGAATGTTTATGTAGATATCCTTGGATGCACACATATCTTGAATATTAAAGCCTTTGTCAGCCATTATGGAGTCTTGTTTGTCGCACAGCTTGAAAAGATCAGAGCGCTCAACTATCTGTCGATCGCTAACCGATCCAGCATATGCAGGAGATACTATTGAAACAAGTCCACTTGGTGTACTTCCAACCAGGACTTTCGCTGTGTGCCTGTGTTTGTATGTTGAAAAACATGCACGTTGTGCTGTTGGTTTTGCTGGTTTTTTAATAGGAATTTCTGTGCAATCTATTACAACTCTTGTTGAGCCATATTTCTTTTTGAAATCAGTTGGGAAGTAATATTGAACCAATGGTTTTGATGGCCAAAAGTTTATTTCACCCCACTGCAGTGAGCAAAAACGTACCCAAGTGTAGAATATGTTTAAAACAGAAAAATCAGAAATAGAAAATCCTCTGGCCAGTTCCTCCACTGGAAAGTTGCAACGTAACTTTATGCACATGAGTAAGAAACAGTTTATTGGGGACAGAGGGCAACTTTTACTCTTAGTAAGAGCATATATTAAATCATGCACATTTTCTCCCAGTGACCAAAATACAGTTTGGAACTTCGAAAAACTCTCAAGTCCGGTATATCTATTCAGTTCATAGTCATCATGCTGTAATCGTTCAATACACATATAAGGTAGTAAAAATATGTCATAATTTGTGGTCAAATTGTCACGTTTTCTTTTCTTTTCTTCATCACTTGTGTTGGTTGTTTCCTCATACAGCTGTTTTTGCATTTTAAGTGGAGGCAATTCAATATCGTCTTCCAAAAGCTGACCTTCATCATCATGGGTACACAGTCCTGCAATCAAAATAAATAAAACAGATTACTTATACTTGAATGTTGTAATGACCATTATTCAAGATGAAACAAGTCATAAATTTACTGTAAAATAAGATAATTCATGTACTTAATATATTTAACCACCTTTCCCATTCTAGCACTTATCTCTCACATGCAAAATTTTAATCAGTGCTTAATACCAACCCTGGCTTTTGTTAGCTTGATATCAAAATAATGAAAACTGAACTGTTGGCCATCACTTGCGTCACAAATCCCAGACTGGGAGATGTAATAAGTATGACAGGACAACAATCACGAACAAACAAGTTTAACACTTAACAGAACAACCCATCAGACTCACACATTTATTAAACATAATTATACATATAATAGCGCAATTACATACATTATATTATTGAAATGCACTGCCGTACAACGGCCTTATTCTCACACACACTCTCCCTCGGATCCACAATCCGGTAGTTACTCCTAAAGGCACTTCGGCCTCAGCCTCTCCCCTCAGGGTCTTAACAACACATTAGTAATTTACTGGCACCGCAGTCTCTCAATATCACCTTCCTATTATCATACACCTTAGCACTCCCCTAGCACCTCAGCAGGGCAATAACACATTATTATTTCTATAGCCATCAACATGGCGACAACATAGTATCAGTTCACTAGCCTATCAACATGGCAACAATATAGTATCTCATTCACTCTCATATCTACGTCCCTGTCCGTGGCCTGACTGCCACGACTTTATGTGCCTCTACTGTCCTGCACTGACAGCCTCACTTCTGGCCTATGTGTGGCCTCCGGCCCTATGCTGGCCTATCCCCTGTGCTCATCGAGGTGGCTCTTCGGCCCGTCCCCGACACCTACAAGAATAACATCACATTGGTATAATACCCTACCATTTCTATTCACTCCACCTCTCCTTACAACCCCTGAAGCGTACACACACTAGTTCACCTTTCACTCACCACACATCTTACGGTAACACACTTCCATCGGAGTACACACTACTCACTCGCGCTACAAATCCATGAACTCACTTCCATCTATCGCTCGTGGCGCACATTGCTATATCCAATATCAAGGACTTCCACATTCCTCACATATACTTATTCACATCATGGTAATAGACGAATATAATATAATACATCAATCATAATAATCAATCAACGTTCTACATACCAGTCATAACTGGAAAGACTCTCACTAGTCTTCTCGACTGCTTCCCTTTATGTCCGCCCGATGGGCTTTTATTCACAGGTCCGATCCGTAGAACCTTCTAACTTGCAGTGATAGTAATCCAGCGCTTTCGCCTCATTCAGACTTCCACACCACTCATACACGCACACTTTTCCCACTTGTCTGCATGAGTTATTTTTACTCTTCCCCTTTCACGTCTTTTCCTATCCGTCTGTCGTGAGCTCTTCTTATTCTACACCCGCTCTGTAGCAATCCCCTTAATTGCACTCACTCCACTCGTGACATCATCCCCCACCCCAAAAAAATTAATGCAAGATGACTGTCAACGAGTGAGCGTGAGCAATACCTACACTAGAAAAAATGACCTAGCAGTTCCCCTAGTATATAGAATACCGAAATCAGGGGAAAATATGGGGATCAATATGGCCTGCAATATGCATATATGTGTCACATCATGAATAGCTAACTAAACAATATCTAATACAGAATCAAAAACCACTCAACCTATCAACCATTCTTCATATCATATTTATAATGTCAATATTTTAAAGTCGACTCATTCACACAGATCCTGTCAATGTTCCTGTCCTCCGATGTATAAGCTCCTGAAATCTTCCCCTAGGCTCGACTAAGGTAGTCGGCGATATGATTGCTGGCTCCTGGAATTGGTTGAATAACGAAGGTGTACGGCTGTAAAGCCAATGCCCATCTAGACAAGCGTGGGCTGGACGAACGATTCTTCGACAAAAATGTCAGTGGCTTGTGGTCCGTCTGGATACAAAATTCTCGTCCCATGAGATAACGTCCTAGTTTCTGGACGGACCAGACAATGGCAAGACACTCACGCTCTATCACAGAATACTTTCTTTCTCTCTGCAATAACTTCCTACTGACATAACATACAGGATGGAGACATTCGTTCTTCTCCTGTAGAAGACAAGCGCCGACACCAGAGTCCGACGCATCCGTTCTGAGGATAAAATTAGATCGAAAATCGGGTAATATCAAAATGGGTGACGATGACAATGCTGTCACCAAATTATCAAATGATGTCTGACATTCAGACGTCCACTGGACCTTATCGGGTTGTCCCTTCTTAGTAAGGTCAGTAAGAGAAGATGACAAGGAGGAAAAATTTGGAATGAACTTTCTGTAATAATTTAAAATTCCCACTAAGCTTCTGACTTGTTTCTTTGTTTTAGGGATTTGCAACTCTACTAACTTGTCAATTTTTGTTACTTCAGGTCTCTGAACACCTCTACCCACAATATGTCCTAAGAATATTATCTCTGGACATGCCAAATCCATCTTTGCGGGTTTAGCAGTTAACCCAAAATGACGTAATCGTTGAAAAATTACTGTTAGTGTCTGAATATGATCAGACCATGTCGACGTATGGCATGCTATATCGTCAAAGAATGACACGACATTAGGTATGTCCTTCAACACTAATCTCATTAACCGTGCAAACGTCGCTGGTGCGTTTACCAACCCAAATGGCATGACCTTAAATTGGAATAATCCAATGGGCGTCTGGAACGCCGTGTATTGTTTAGACTCCTCAGTAAGCGGGATTTCCCAATAACCTTTCGTTAAATCTATCTTGGAAAACCACGTGGACCCGGCCAATGAAGCTATTAATTCCTCCTGAAACGGAATAGGCTCCCTATCGCCTACCGTAATAGTGTTCAATCTTCGAAAATCAATACAGAACCGCACCGATCCATCAAGTTTTTTCACGAGGACGATGGGTGATGAATACGGCGATGTTGATGGTTCTATCACATCTAACTTCAACATTGACTCAACTTCCTTTATGACTCTATCTCTCGAAGAAAAAGGCAACGGATACGGTCTAAGAAATACTGGCTTATCCGAAGTCAACTTTATTTGGTGCTGGATCACCGTAGTGCGACCCGGCAAATCCGTAACAACATCCGGAAATGACGCTAACAGGGTCTCAAGTTCCCTACTCCTTGAACTCGTAAGGTCAGGGTTAATTTTTACGTCCCTGTAACCTTGTGTCGGAGTTAACTCCGGCAATTGAATTTGTAACTCCTCCTGCGCCTCGGTGTCGCTTACGTCACAGTCCAACTGGTCTACGACCCCCGTACAAGCAATAGAGAAGACAGTCTCCTCTGGTCTTGTCTGTGCACACAGATACTGTGGTCTCTCATAAAATCTCTGTAGCATATTAACATGGAAAACCTTACTCGCTCCATCAATGTGGATAGCGTAATCTACCTTTGAAACAACTCGCTCAATAACATAAGGGCCTTTCCATGTCATCAATAACTTATTATGGTCCGTAGGTAACAACAACAGAACCTTGTCTCCTGGCTTAAAAATTCTCAGTTTGGAACCTCTATCTTTATAGTCTTTTGCTCTTTTCGAAGCGATACCAGAAGCCTCTTCCGCTATAGTGCGCGCTGAAGATAGTCTTTCTCTTAAATCAACAAGGTACTGAAACACCGAAATCTGCTCATCGTCTCCCGATGATGGTGACGTCATCATGTCCCGAAGAACATCAGTTGGACCCCTAGGACTACGACCGTACATCATTTCGAACGGCGAGAATCCCGTTGACTCCTGCCGTACCTCTCTGTACGCGAATAGCACTGCAGGGATATATCTATCCCAATCTTTAGGGCGATCAGCAGCTACCTTACGCAGCATCGACTTTAACGTCGAGTTCAATCTCTCGCACATGCCATTAGCCTGCGGATGATAAGGGGTGGTAGTGATGGGTTGTATACTGAATAAGCGGAACAATTCCTTCATCATCTGCGACGTAAATTGCGCGCCCCTATCAGACAGAATTTGCTCTGGTATTCCTACCCTAGCGAAAATTGCAAACAACGCTTCCGCGACTGCCTCAGACGTTATGGTCCGCAGAGGAACCGCCTCTGGCCATCTCGTAGCATTACATATGACCGTTAAGAAAAATCGATTCCCCCTATCGGTCGCTGGGTGAATGGGGCCAACAAGGTCTATCGAGACCTTTTTAAACGGTTCCGAGACCGTGGGGATCTTCTGAAGAGGGGCCTGGGGTGTACGACCCTTATGCGTCGTCTTTTGGCACGCACTGCACGTCTTACAATAGACCTGCACATCTCTGTGGATCGATGGCCAGTAAAAATTTTTAAGAACCCTTTCTTTGGTTCTAGCTATCCCCATATGACCCGCTAATGGGACATCATGTGCCAAATGCAATACTGTTGCGATCAGCAACGCTGGCACAACGACCTGCTTTAAAATGGAGGACACCGTTACATACTTACGGAACAGAATGCCCGCCTGAACAACAAAGGAGGACGACCCGTTCTTATATCTCCTCGTTTTCTCGGTTCGCGCTTCCCCAAAACATGGGTTTAATGATGGGTCCTCCCTTTGTAATCTCGCCAAGCGCTCTGGCGTGATATCTAGGTTGACCGCTGGCGTCGCCAAAGGTCTAATCTTATCTTTATCCGCTACCCGTCGACGTGTTTCGACCGCGGCGCAAAAGTCAATACCTTTTGATTGCGACCATGCTTGCACGTTCTCATCGGAAGGGGAACCTACCCGGGATACATTCCCAATGATGAGCTGGGCGCCTGGAAAACAACCAACGACTGCTTCGACTTCCCCGCTAAGGAAAGGTGTATCTATCATTATTTTTGCCATGGGTAATTTCTCAATGGCCCCCGAAAATTGGATGCACGGGACAGTCTCACCTGTAAGCTGTGAATCCCGAATGCAGTCTCTATGCACTCCCACAACGGTAGATCCTGTATCTCGTAAAACCGAGACCGGTTCGTCCCCAACAAACCCCGGATAAACTCTAAGACCACCTCCTGTATGACATGAATTTATAACGGGGATCTTTCTCCCACAAGGTAAAACACCGGAAGATAATAACTTCTCACAACTGGGACACTTAGAATACTGTCCGCCTCCGTTGTCCGATGTAACACACGCAGCCGCATGGTGAAATTTATTTGGGGAACATGGACTGGAGCTACTGTCCACGTTCGCCGCTATCCTACCTGCAGGGCAGTTCACGCTGATGTGATCTGCTCTTCCGCAGTTCCAACACTTCGCGGCCCTACACTCGCGCGAAAAGTGACCCACGCGTCCGCAAGTCCAACACTCCGCTCCCTGTGCTGCTCTAGGCCTGGGTCCCCGTGACCCCTCGCGACCGGAACTAGAGTCCCTATGCCGCCGGTCATCGGCAAAGGTCACAAATCGCCCCCGGCCATTACCGCGACCTAGCCCTCCTGCTCGGTCAAACTTACCGGATCCATATGCCGGTGATTGGTGATAGCCCCTACGCTGCCCCTGGGCTTGCCCGCTATAGGCACCACGCTGACGCGACCTGTCCCTAAGTCCTGCCGGCGACCCCTCGACAACGGCGACGTACCCAGCATCTTGGACGTACGCCCTGGCGACTGGTTTGGACGGATGCGCCGTACGGTATGCCTCCGCCAACTTAGACGCCTCCTGCACCGTCGCGGGTTCGTTCTCTTTCAGGAAAGCCACCAGATCTTTGTGGCACGACGCGTACAGCTGGTCACGGATCATTAAGTCTTTCAGTTTAGCAAAATCCGTGCCCACATGCGCCAAGTCTACCCAGTTCGCGAAATACTCCGTTAGTCTCGCGACGAAGGCAGCAAAGTCCTCCCTGGTATCTGCACGTGCTCGCCTAAACTGCTCCCGGAAATATTCCTCGGTACGCGCAAATCGGCGAAGCAGCAAAGCCTTCAGCTTATCGTAGTCTTGCACGTCTTCGCGCTGTAGCTCTTTAAAGTATGTTAACGCTCGCCCCTGCAATAGCGATGCCAGGTACGTGGCCCATAATTCCTTATTTTCCCCCCATTGCAATTGTGCGTTCAGTTCGAACCTGTAAAGGAAGGCGTCTATGTCGTCCTTCCGGTCGTCGAACGTAGGGAGCTTAATCCTAACGCCACCTTTATTGGGTACCTGCCGCTCAACTGTTTCTGTTGGCGCACTCTTTTTGATTTCCAACTCCGCTATTCTTACTCGCGCGTCTGTCTCCCGCTCTTGGGCTTCTATCTCCTTTAACCTTATCTCCTGCTCCCGTTCTTGAGCTTCTATCTCCTTTAACTTAAACTCCCTTTCCTCTTCTCTCTGTCGCTCCTGAGCCTCTTTTTCTCGCTCTCTATCCTTAGCACGCTCATCGCGCATTTCTGCCTGCTGTTCTTTAATCCAGCCGCGTAGCTCCTCTCCCTCCAGGCCAAGTTCCCTACCCAACTTCATTAGTTGTTGGAGTTCCGCCATTTCACAGATTTATGGTTATGGTATATATTTAAAAAAAACGGCTAACCTGTCGGTATGATAACTAACGACACGACCAGAGACCTGAGATCACACCAGATATAACCACACCTACTTGTATCAAATACAATTCAGAAGTTTACCTTTACAGCACAACTAATTCTATATTCATAAAATGTATAGCACTATTAATAATAAAAAAGAGTAGAAAAGACAATAATAAGGAAATTCAGTAGAAGGACCACAAGTACGTCAAGGACAACGAACCAGACTAGGACAAAGCTTCTACAAAAAAAAACTATAATGGAAAAAAATGCAACCTACTACGCCGATTACACTACACGGTACAACAAGAACAGAGTCTGAAAAAAAAGAACGTATCTACAGATAGGGAGGAGAAGGACAAGAGAAACGTCTTCCTAAAACACGAGGAAGATAGAACGCTACAATCTAAACAAAAATACAGGTCCCTATAGAACTGTTCGCTGTGATGAACGCGGTTCCTAGATTAGCCCACCTCCCGAAGAGGATAAACTACGCTCACCACAGCAAACCCGCGCCACCGCCCGTATAATCAATTACAACGAAAACAGCAAAAACAGGGAAACAGACAGATGAAAAGACAGCCCTCAATCCAGGGTACCAAATTTTAGACTTTTACTTAACTTTCAGCCTTATGAGTTTAAGTCCTCGACCTAATCGGAGCTCTGGCTGCTTGTCTCCTCAGGCTGCACGCACACTCTGCAGAAATTCAAGTACACATTAATACATATTCATCAAAATACATGCATCAATACATATTATTATTCATAAACATACATAAATCATACCATCATGAAATTTCCATTCATCCCACGAACAAAGACAACAGCACGAATTCCTAGCACAACAGAAAAACAACTAAATATAACGAATACACAATGTCAAAATGACCACAGGTAAACAGGACGAGCCCCCAGTGTCACAAATCCCAGACTGGGAGATGTAATAAGTATGACAGGACAACAATCACGAACAAACAAGTTTAACACTTAACAGAACAACCCATCAGACTCACACATTTATTAAACATAATTATACATATAATAGCGCAATTACATACATTATATTATTGAAATGCACTGCCGTACAACGGCCTTATTCTCACACACACTCTCCCTCGGATCCACAATCCGGTAGTTACTCCTAAAGGCACTTCGGCCTCAGCCTCTCCCCTCAGGGTCTTAACAACACATTAGTAATTTACTGGCACCGCAGTCTCTCAATATCACCTTCCTATTATCATACACCTTAGCACTCCCCTAGCACCTCAGCAGGGCAATAACACATTATTATTTCTATAGCCATCAACATGGCGACAACATAGTATCAGTTCACTAGCCTATCAACATGGCAACAATATAGTATCTCATTCACTCTCACATCTACGTCCCTGTCCGTGGCCTGACTGCCACGACTTTATGTGCCTCTACTGTCCTGCACTGACAGCCTCACTTCTGGCCTATGTGTGGCCTCCGGCCCTATGCTGGCCTATCCCCTGTGCTCATCGAGGTGGCTCTTCGGCCCGTCCCCGACACCTACAAGAATAACATCACATTGGTATAATACCCTACCATTTCTATTCACTCCACCTCTCCTTACAACCCCTGAAGCGTACACACACTAGTTCACCTTTCACTCACCACACATCTTACGGTAACACACTTCCATCGGAGTACACACTACTCACTCGCGCTACAAATCCATGAACTCACTTCCATCTATCGCTCGTGGCGCACATTGCTATATCCAATATCAAGGACTTCCACATTCCTCACATATACTTATTCACATCATGGTAATAGACGAATATAATATAATACATCAATCATAATAATCAATCAACGTTCTACATACCAGTCATAACTGGAAAGACTCTCACTAGTCTTCTCGACTGCTTCCCTTTATGTCCGCCCGATGGGCTTTTATTCACAGGTCCGATCCGTAGGACCTTCTAACTTGCAGTGATAGTAATCCAGCGCTTTCGCCTCATTCAGACTTCCACACCACTCATACACGCACACTTTTCCCACTTGTCTGCATGAGTTATTTTTACTCTTCCCCTTTCACGTCTTTTCCTATCCGTCTGTCGTGAGCTCTTCTTATTCTACACCCGCTCTGTAGCAATCCCCTTAATTGCACTCACTCCACTCGTGACAACTTGTTTGCTTTCTATCAACATAATTACAGATGGAAAAACTCATGCCCTCAACATTTTACGTAAAGATGGAAATAAGAGCCAGATAGCCAAGTCAGAAAATGTAGATATGGCATGATCTAGACTTGAATTTGATCTTTGGATCCATGCATAAATAAAAAAAACATTAGGTTTTAAAATGTACAGCATTATTACCTCGTCCTGTGCTGACCTCTGTGGCATCATCAATTATTTCACACATTTCTGTGTCATGTAAGAAATTGACAACTTCTGTTTCGGAGACTGCAACAGACCCTGCAATGTAAACAAATTACTCAAATTAGCATTTCATTACTTGAACACACTATTTATCAATAATGGGTAATTTGAACATGCAATGTGTCAATTAATTCTCATATTCATTTTCTTGCTTCATTATTGTGTGTTTGTATTCAACTCGGAAAACACTTCTTTTTTGTATTTTTATACACATGTAATTATGAATTAAAGGACAAGTAGCGTCAAAAATAAATGTGATTGTTGCATCATAACTAAAATAACTTCTTGTTTTTAATATAAATTAGCTAATGGTGTTTTTAAATTCCCTTTATTGTGAATAATTGACTTTGTAATTGCGCGAGAATTTAAATGTTTAACTTCTACCATTTGGTGTACGAAAATAGCGCGGTTTTGATTGCCATTTAATTCTTTGACCACATGAAGGCCTTAAGCCTATAACAAAGGTTTATCAAAGCCAAAAACCTATATCTTATATATTACGATGTGTGTAGACCAGTAACTATGACGTCAGTCAGACAGCAGATCATCTAGGCCTTCGCGGGCGCTCGGGCAAACTTTTTTTTTCACAAGAGCTGTGTTTTTGACGCTACTTCTGCTTTAATCACACAAAATATGCATGTTGTTTACCTATATCTGGTTTTTCTCCTGTGGTGTCAACTGTTTCATCATAACTTTCAGTGTCAGAATTCACAAACTCAGTTTGACTTGCTGCAAGTGCAAGGCATCCTGCAAAAAAAATAAAAAAAAATTAAATATTATGTACCATATGCAAACAATAATCTTCTTTTATTATGTGAAGATTTTCCACACTTCACTGTACAATTTTTGTTTTGACATGTTCAGCAAATTTGGCCTCTCTCCAATAAATTTGGACATTTTTGGTAAAATTGTTACTGTTACTCCACATTCCTACAAACTTTAGAATTACATGACATTCCTTTTTAAAAAAATTAATATAAAAAAGACTACACTATAAATCCACAATACTTTTATCTGCTTGGAAAAAGTTTTTATTACTAGATTAAAAGTCATCACATAAATACAAAAATATGGGTAGTCGACCCAGGACTACTTTATGCCGTCTCCACCACGGTCTTTGAGTCAAACGGTTTAATCTACAAAGTGAAATAGAAAGATATGGAATCGTTGGACTCTGAGCCAGCAGTGAAGATGGGATAAAGTAATACTGTACCGACAATGTATTATTAATCTTACCATGAATGTTTATATCATGAGTTGTGACATTCTGGTTAACTGTTTTGATTACAGCCGTATCCTCAATCAATGCAGCATCTGGAATAAAACCATACTACATGGATAAACTGCCAAAATTTTAATTAAATGAACATTATTATATTATAATCCATTGCCAATGTGTATTATAACTACACTGTTTGAAAGTTACCCATGAGGTTGAGATTTTTTCTAAATGATGGAGATGTAGGTTTTGTACCATTAACTTTTCTTCAATATGGTGTATTGTGTTTACATACAACACATTATATTTGTGTGGGGTGCTAGGAAAACTTGACATAAGTCGCAAGCTCAATTAAACCTACAGACCCCATTGCATAAGACATTACACACTACTTTGCACCAAAGAAGGCAATGGCATCATATAACTTGCGACTTACGTCAGGTCTTTCCTAGCGCTCCACATATTTACTAAAAAAAACAATATGTATCATAATTTATAATAAACTTTTTCTTAACAAATCTGCATAATTTTTTGGTTTTTTTTTTTCTTAATGTTGTTTTTGTACTTTGCTTGTCCTAGTATTTATATATGTGATTTAAATAAATTTGTCATATTATTGACATTAGGTTAAAGAAGATGATTATTTCAGTAAGAGTAAAACAACACCAAAACTGACAGTCCGACTAGATCGTCTTACAGTGAAAAAGAATGTGCACATGGTTTAGTTACTACAAGTAATAAAATGTCCAACGAGCCCACACCAAAACCATCGACTCAGATGGCTATATTGGAGCCAACAAAAAATGTGTCTGGTCTGTTATAATAAAATGTACTGAATATTCAAATATTAGAAGGATGTGCCGTAAAACCCAAACTGGTCTGACCGTCAGTTCTGGTTGTGAATGTAGCCCAGGTTAAAAAAAAACAAAAACATATTAATACACTACCGGTCTCTACATCATATTCGCCAGCAATATCGGGTACTGCTTCATCTTTGTAGTACACAATATCAGGTACTGCTTTAACTTCAGAGTACACAAAATCATTAGGTTCATCTGATGGAGGCTCCAGCTCCAGTTGACTTCTTTTTTGCCATCGTTGTGCTCGACGTTGTACAGCTGGAGTTGGTGGCCCGGTCCAAATTTATTCTGATGGAACTGCAGTTTTCCTTAGTCTCTTTCGACTGCGTCCCAAACCTATTAAAATTAAAAAATGTTTGCATTAAGTTAGATTGACAAGATTACTTACAAATTTATAAAGTATACTAAGTTATGACAAAGAATTTTAGGTTAGCAACTTTTCCTTCTTCTACATGAAGAAGACGACAAAGAATTTTAAGCACAAAAAAATAATCAGCTGATTCCGAATAATTTAAGGCTTTTGCTGTGGAGGCCTTATTCGGAATCAGATTCCAAGATCATCTGATTCCGAATAAGCACTTCGAAGTTTAATCTAGCTCTGGCTCTAATACTTAACGCTGCTAATACTGATAGCATTGTTTTTGTAGTCATTGATTAGAGTAGCGGCTACTTATTACAGTAGGCCCATCAGGGATGTGGAGTCGGAGTCGTGGAGTCGAAAGCTTTTTAGCTGGAGTCGGGAGTCGGAAATTGTCAAGAGCCTGGAGTCGGAAATATTTTCTCCGACTCCGGCCAACATTAGATTTTTGCAGAGTTTTTGTTTAAAATACATGTATTTTTAAAAATTAAATCAGATTATATTATTAGACAAACATTATGTTTTTTTTCCTTATGTGGATAATATTAATATTTATTAATATTAATCAAAGTTCCACTTTTAAAACAATCATGTTCAATCACTGTTAGAGTTTTACACAAAGCCAAGTTGTTCGGTTAGAGAAAGAGGCCGGAGTCGGTCATTTCAGAAAAGGCTGGAGTCGGAGTCGGTCATTTTCAAAAGGCTGAAGTCGGAGTCGGAAAATTTTCAGACCGACTCCGCATCCCTGAGGCCCATGATCCTTAAAAAAATGAGAAATGTTGGCGCTTTTTTTCCCCGGCTGTTTGCACCTCACAAAAGTATTTGTTATTCCAGGTAAGTTTTTTTGGGGGGCACACGTGGGACGTGGAATAGAGGAAAGTTATGATAGTCTGTTAAATATCAATTAATGTCAAGCTCAGTGCTAATAAATAGTGAGCTTAAAAAAAAATAACAGGAAGCGATGGGAACTGCCAGAAAAGGGCTAACCGAAAGTTCCACCCCACCTCAGTAAAAAAAATGTAAACATGTTTTGTGGAGGAGGAGGATGAGGGGACTCTAGAGATCTCCAACCTAATCTAGATCTAGGCTGTAGATTTTTTAGTACAGTTAACAATATTAGATTATTAGAATCTATATGGTTGAGATAAAGTCTTACCTTGTTGCCATGAGTTGTTGAGGTCGAGGAAATCATCGTCCCTAAAATGGGTTGAACAAACCCTCGACCAAGTCGTTGGTTGCCAATTTTTTTCTTTTCACTGCCTGAACCCATTTAGCTTTGGTCAACGGATCCTTGGGAAATCTGTGAGTTGCTGAGTTCTTGCAAAATGGAACAACACAGTATTTTGTGCTCATTTTTGCAATTTAATTGTGTTTACATGAGCAAAATGCTAGCCAGCCACTCTCTCTCGATCAAAATACTAGCCAGCCACTCTCTCTCGCTCGTTGCGGTTACTCTCTACGGTGAGTTACGGAGACGTGTTAATCCCCAATGCGTTTACCGTCCGTTCCCGAAAAAAGGGAAGTAATTTCAAATAGATCGCCCATTAGCATGATTATTTTTCTTTGTATCCCTCACCAAAATCCCCTTTGGTTGGTAGCCATCAAAACTTGGCTTGGAAGTGAGCTGTCTTTCACAAATCAGATTTCTCAGTGCTGTGGCATCATCAGTCCTGGAATGAAGTAGAATCAATTAGGTGAATGGGTATACTGTTGATTGACTTGACATCTAGGTGAGCCTGTTGACTCCTGTTAGTTTCTTGCACACTGATTCATAATGTTCATGTTCAGGTTTTGATTCTTGCAAATCTCTAGTATTCCTTGTTTCATTAGTGCAACAACACTTCTTCATTGGGTACAGCATGTACATGTATTGTTATTTTTATAGTCTGGAGATTTCCTGACCAAGTTTTCATTGTTCTCCTGAATGTGCCATGAATACAACAGACATAAAAAAAGAAAAAGCACCTCGTAGTTTTCTATACTTGATAATTATGTACACGCCCGATGTTTTACTTCAGATGGTGAAAAGACCAAACTTAATAACCCAAACTGGTGAACATTTCATATTTCCCCATTGCCTAAATCTCACAAGATTACATGAACAATGTTCAAATGAAATATACATGGGAGGGAATTGTCTGAGACCTGCACCTCATCCACATGTTCATAACCCTCTGCATTGTGTCCCCCGCCACATATAGTCCTGTATCATGATGTATTTATAAAAGTAGAAATTTTGCAAGTTTACAGCACAGCCCAGTTCAGGCCTGTTCAGTGGTTTTGGTCCGTTTCAGATAGGACATCACTAGTTTTTTCATTTAAAGAAATTTTCTTGGATACATCTTTGTTGTCATTTTCATTGGCAAATTATCTATCATTTTGAGATCTAGTTGGGCTGTGTCTGGTCATCAGTTGGTGGAAAGTGATTTTTAAAGGTATAGTAGATTTTGTTTTAGAACAGGGGTGTAATGTTTATTATTCAATCCAATGGACCCTGTCCACAGACGTTTCAGTTTTTTTGATTACATTGAAATGATTGTATTCTGTTAGTTTTAAAAGTTCCATCAGTGATCTCTTTACAGTATTTCAGTATATAGCTGGCAGTGTATAGCTGAGTGTTGAGCTGCATTGGAAAGAAAAAAAAGATGAATGGCCTTTGGAAAAAAAGCAGTGGGTAAATACAGAAGTGACAGCGTAGAAATTACCTACTTTATTTTACATAATGAATGCTACATTGTTTATTTTTAGGTAAACACTGAGCCTGTGGTTAGTGGGCAGTGGGAATAGTTTTCAAAAGTGGTGTGATTGTCAAGCAAGTGGAATCTAACTAAGTGAAGGTCTGAGTATTTTTATGGCACTGACTAGCACTAGTGAGATGTACACAGAGTTATTGTGTAGCCCCTGGAGGTCTAGAGATCCCCGGAAATAGTGGATTAACTCTGGATTTCTTATCATTCTCAGGTTTAATATGAAGTGGAAAAGAATCTTAACAAAAGACAAATGTTTCTCTGTCATATTTGTGCATTTAAGTGTCAGTGGAAATGCCTGGAACAAGATTTTTAAAGAGGTGCATGAACCTTGTGTCCAGCTGGTGTGGTGGACTGACAGTGACACTGGAATTTGAAAGAACTGCCAAGCCATTCTTCTCTTTCTGTTGTCCCTGTACTGCTGGAGTTGTGGCAAGTGGTGGTTGATGTCAATCGAGAACTCGGTGATTGGCTTCAGTTAGAACTTTAGGATCACAGGATTTGTCTGGCAACACCATGCAATCTTCTCCTCCTACATAACATGTGTCCAAATAGCATTGACTAGGACTGGTCTCTACAAAAGGTTGTATTGAGTCATCTTTGCTCATGAACAACAGAAAATTAACTTTAGAATGGACATGTTTGTATGTGTCATTGCCAGTTTCTGCCGTCAGTTTTGTCATTAATTCATTGGGGCGGGGGGGGGGGGGGGCGGGGAGGATGAGCTTAAGGTAAACAGTGTGATCGTAGAAAGAGTACCACCATTATATACTTGGATACATGTAGTAGATTCCCATGTCTGCACTGTCTACAGCTGGTGAAACTCGCCGCCTCTAGAGACAAATCCTTTGTGGATACTCGGTCATTTTTGAAAGAGCAGAACAGAAAAGATGTAGAAATTGTTAGTGGTGAGCATTTCTGGATAAGTCCAAGAATTGTTTGTTTGTGCAGTGATTATGTCTGTATTAGGCTGATGAAGATTGTCTGTGCAACAAACACAGTTGTGTGGCTGAAAGTGAAGAAATTGTTGAATTTATGCATTTGTAAATTTGTACAGCAATCTCTCACTCTCTCTCTCTCTCTCTCTTGTGTATCATAGATTACATCTGTAGTAGTTTTTAGTTTAGTTTTGTCGTCCATAAAATGAGGCAACGATTAATTTCATTTGATTTTGTGCATTTTTTCATAAAAAATGAAATGGAGAAAACCTCAGGCACATCAAAGTGTTTTGATGTATAAACATTATAATTATTATGATGATGTTTCTGTTGTTAGTGTTTGACCAATTATTTTCTTACCGATTGCAAATGTATACCTGCAGCACAAGACATTTCTATCTATAAACTTTATGGCATTTTAAAGTCTTGTTGTAGCCAAACTGTAGTGAAAAAACTTGTTTCCCTCATCCCTTTTTATTTTGATTGTCTTTTCCCTGTAGTTTTTGCCATCCCAAGTTTTTTGTTTGCACCCAGGAAAAATATTGCAATTTTTCTGACAAGCCACAGCAGCAATTCATTCTGTGGTCTACTGGATATTTGGCAACCAAGCAAACATGGGGAATTTTTTCAGTTGCCAGACATATTTCACGGACAAAGTTTAGTTCTTCAGACAGAGGTTGCTATACCCATTTCTGATTAACCAGTACAGTGTACAGTAGTTCCTGCAGTTCTCAGGTCTGGTCATTTAGGATTACAAAAATGTATAAAAAAGACAAAAAGTCTGAAATGTTCCTATTGATGCTGTGTTCTGAGGTATTTTATATACGTGTTATATTATGTTTTGCTTGGTTTTCAGACATTTTGGTTGCCACAAACATTTCATACCTGTCAGTAAATTGTATGGCTGGGCTTGTGGTGCCTAATGCTGAGCTGCTAGTGAGATATTCACATCAAGTAGATTACACTTACAGAGTGAATGACAAAACGTCATCAGTTCCTTGACAATTGGATTGTTTCACTTCATGTCACTCAAACCTATCATTGCTGAACGCATGGGACCTCCATGTGACAGAGGGTGACAGAGCATGTGCACTCGCAGAGATTTGATTTGCGACCAAAACAGCTGAACAAGGGCACAGGCAAAGATTAGCTGTAATCTAAAGAGAAGAACTGAACTCATCAGAGGCTAAAATATACAGCCTAGCGCCTATATGCTATTGGAATTTCTGAGGAGAGATGATACATACGTATAAAATCCAAAATTTGTCAAGAGTACAAATTGTATGAGGTCAAATGAAATAAGCCAGGTATTGATTCAAAATGTTTGTTTTTATTTGCATTGTATTTGTAATCAAAACCCCATTGTGGTCTAATAAAGATGGATTATGTAATCTTGAACTGGCTGTCTTTTACTGTCTTTCTCTGCCATTACTGGTCAAATGATACATTTTTTTTTAAGCAGATCAAATTCAGCAAGTCACTGTCTATGGAACTACTGCAGTGTCATTTATCAATAGATCTTTTTGGGTGTTGTCAAATTTTCCCAAAATTGAAATTCTGATAATTATGTAACCGTTTTAAATTGGCCGATCCAACTCCGGGCCCTGGGGTACAAGGCAACAACTGTCTCCTGTTTTCAGGAATCCGTTTGGAGTAAATACATACAGGTACACTTCTGTTGTACACACACCCACACAGGAATCCGTTTGGAGTAAATACGTACAGGTACACTTCTGTTGTACACACACAACAGGAATCCGTTTGGAGTAAATACATACAGGTACACTTCTGTTGTACACACATACACACAGGAATCTGTTTGGAGTAAATACATACAAGTACACTTCTTTAGTACACACACACAACAGGAATCCGTTTGGAGTAAATACATACAGGTACACTTCTGTTCTACACACACACACACACAACAGGAACAAAATAGTTAATTTTTTTTGTGCTTCTCAACGGTTGTGATTTTGTTGTCCTTCAATTATTATTTTTTTAAAAAATTTATTATATTTTTTCTTCAATGCGATAATTTGATCTGAATGATTTGCTGAGGGTGAACAGAAGTGACTGAGTGAGGACAAGGCAATATAGAAAGACGGTGAGAGCTCAAGTTTTCTTCTTCTTCTTGTTGGTGTTTTGTTTGAACTCTGGACAAAACTGAACTTTATTTCAAACTGTTTGTTTCCGCAAAAAACAGTTGGGCATTCCTCCTCCTCCACCTCCTCCTCTACCGCCTCCACCTCCTCTACCATACACACATACATACACACACACATACACACACATGTATCTGAAGAGAAAAAACGAAGGCAGAAGTGAGGTTCAGTCAGATGACCGACCATGAAACCATTGGACAAGATCTGACACCATGACTTCAATAGGTACAAGAGGAAGAATTTGCCCCGTGGCTTTTGCCTTGTTTTTATTTTCTGTAGTTCGTGTAGATTTATGGCCTGTTGATAATGGCACTGAGTGTCAAGTCGAGTCTAGCCTGTATAGCATCTATCGGTTAGCCTAACTCTGTGTAGACATTATTGGTCAACAGGAACACTTGAGGGTCATGGCCATCCATGCACAGTTCAGTAGTGCCACAGTGAATGTATTCCACGCTGGGAACAGACAAGCAATATAATTATAATACATACACATACATGTAATGTTCCTACAGAAACCATGTACATGTACAATTGTCTACCGTCCACATAGAACAGGATACCAAGCCAATCTTGAGACGAAATTAGAACGCACTCGCAGCTGTGGGGGGGGGGGGGAGTGTTATTCTTCAATAGTGATGCCTTTTCAGAAACTTTATAACTCCTTTTTTAAATTGCTTCCACGTTAATTACAATAAAAAAAGAATGCTACATTTCCTGTACACCTGTGTGAGTAAATTTTCGCTGTCTTTTGAATTTAAGTACATTGTAAAATAAAAATGTAGGACGAATAATATTTAATATAATAATAACAATGTACAGAAATTTCGTAAGTACATGTTCTGGCTTCTTTTAATACGCTCTCTCTCCCTAACTTTAGATTGTGGCTCCGACTCTAATTTGCGACGTTTGGGTTGCTAGGAGATTCTCAAAATGAATGGCATGGGAATGCCCAAACTGTACAGAAAAAACAACAACAAAAACGTACATAAATAATGTGTTTGTTCCAAGAAAAATTGTACATAGAACAAAAACTTCGAAAGAAAATCTGTGGAGCCTGACGTGTTCTTGTGTTCTGTGAGTGAATAATTATGGCTACCCACACGCCCACTTTTTTTTTTTTCGTAGTTAGGTGTATAGGACAGAACCAAAGATCTTAAAATAGTATTAATACTATTTTAAGATCTTTGGACAGAACTCTAAATCAAAATCTAGGTAAAATATTTTTAATGCTATGCTCAGGGAAACAAATTTTTATACGGGTGCCCAAACGACCACTTTTTTTGTTTTTGTTTTTTGTTGGCAAACAAATGTATGGGACAAAACTTGAAACCAACATTATGTCAAGTTTATGCTCAGTGAAATACAAAACTTGAAACCAACATTATGTATAGTTTATGCTCAGTGAAATATACAAATCACTATCGATGACCACATACACACGAGTTGCTGCCAAAACGACTTTTCTGTTCTGATCTATTCAATTTTTCAAGCATCTGCGAGGCCTCCAGGAGTTATCCAGGCGACAGTTGATGAATTGTCAATTACAAGCAGATAAAATCTCTCCGTCTGGATTCACCGAGACTGTCAGAGAGGTGGAGAGAGAAAAGCAGAAGGAGGCTTATCCCGGGCAAAGCCGGAACGAGGGATATGTTTGTGATGATGCATGTTGTTTAAATTCGTTTACTTCCAGAGCTCACAGGAGGGAATGGGTGAGTAGGGGGGGGGGGGGAAGAGAGAATGACTAGATAGTTCAGCAGAATGAAATTTTTAACCGGCAATGGCCAAACCCGACACCAGTTTTTCTCTGTCTAAGCCTTGTCAACTCACATCTTCTTCCGTGAGTCAAAAGAAAGAGTCAGATCATGTGTATGACCTTGAGCTTGGTCTGTAGTGACATTGACCTCATTGCCACCTGTCAAGAGCTGAAACTCCTGGTAAGTTAGAGTGAACTCATGAGTGTGCTCCCCTGGCGGGTCCTGCACAGTGGTAGACATCTGGAGAAGGCAACAGAAAAAATACGTCATATACAAGTTTGGTCACGTGCTTGACCAGGGGGCGGGGTGGGGGGGGGGGTTAAGTAGGCCAGTTGGCATGGGTCCACATTTTAGACGAATGAGAGGGTGCCGCTCCCACTTTTAGAGGCAAAGAAGGGGAATGGGGATTTGGTAATTGTACACACATGATCAACTTTTATATGTATACATGTAATGGTATCTCTTCATTACATTAAAACAACTGAAATGACCAGTCTGACATGACGGCCTGTATTTCTCATCTGTCCAGGGTGTTTTGCGTGTCCCAGCTGTGCATGGGCAAGGTTTGATCCCAGCAAGTTTGGATCATCATTTCCAATGTTGTCCAGAGACGGTACAGACCAGATCTATTGTTAGATTGGTTTCAGCTTTTGCATGATTCCTGCACTAGTTTTGTACAAAGGTAAGGTCAAAACTCATCAAACTATAGACAGCACGGTCTATAAGGAAATGCCGTGGAGACCAGAACTGTGGATTTCGGACCAATGTTGTTGAGTGTTTGACTTCAGCCTTGAACTTAAATTTGGTACCGGATCTCTGAAGGTTACTTGACTTCAGCACGAGCCATGCTCATGAAAAAACTGTATTTATAAAAGAACAACAACAAAAGAGGTTTTAATGTCTAGAGAACTTTGTTTACAACACCCTTCAAATGTTAACTGTTAAATGTTTCATCTCTAGCCTGTCTCTTCTTAGTCTTCTGGGCGGCCTCTTGTACCCCTGAGGTGTGGACAGAGATGTAGGGCCCGAGACACCGTATACTGCGTATGCGAAAGGTGCAGTGTCTGGTGTACTGTAGGCATCTGTGCTGTTCTGTAAGCGTACCCTTGACGTCATCACCACGGCGACGCTTACACAACAACTGATCTCTGTGGGCTTAAGTTTACCTGGAAGGCGACCATCGACGGTGGGCCGCCCACTCCGCCTGTGACAGTGTCTTTCAGTGCATTCAGCTCTTTCCACACCGCGCTGCCTTCGCCATGAACAGGCGCTATTGGCCATCGCAGTCTAACTGACCCAATTCCTGGAGTTGAAAAAAAAATGGCAAAAGTAATAACACAGAAATCACCTACTAGTAGGGGGGGGGGGGGCAAGCCGTCAAATGGCCGGGAACCTTGCACAAAAATATTATATACTCCTGATTTTGCTATAAATGTTAGGAGAACCACTTTTGCTACTAAAAATGCCGGATATAATGAGATAAAGGGTGGCAACGCTAAGAAATTCGTCAAAAACACCCCCTACGTGACGTTACAGATTTGCGCTCTTTTCAGCCAAAAGGACAGTAATAAAGTTGTACCAAGCCAAATATTAAAGAGATACCCATGCTTAAAATACATCAAATTAAAAAGAATCCAATTTCCTACCACATGAACGTTATTCGTGCTGATTTGTGTTTATTACAAGAAATCTATTGGACAAAATCAAAACTATACCCCTTAGATCGCTAAACATTACGAGTCTAATATTTTAAAAAATCTTATAAAATATACCAGATGACTAAGGTTGAACTTCACTGCCTACTATCATAGACAAGTACCCATAGAAGTTTTTGAATAGCATAATGCAACAATTTGAAGATCAAATTAATAATAATAGCACTTACAGTAATACGTCTATTTGGAGGATCCGCTCTGAACCGCTTCACATATTTAGAAATGTTAGTAATAGTACGTTACGTCTGTTGCTGATGCTGAGATATGTATACAATATTGCTAGCAAGAGTTAGTTGTTTCATTACTGCAGTTCAAGCCAGGTTCATTCAACTTGAATTATACCGGAATGTTCTATGGAAACAATATGTTAGTGCTTGAGAAACAAATTGGGCTGTCCAGTGTGATCTGCAGACAACCAACAAACTATGTCTTAGCGTGGCCTAAGTATACCCTGTTTCCTAACTGGGTGTATATTGAAAGTTTCCTGTTGGTTTTGAATGAAAATTAAATTCCGGTTCCAGACCCGATCGATGCCACCTGTGAGAATTTGAACGTTTTTCAATAAATCACGAACTCCAAGATAGCTGCCGCTGAAAAGGTCCGGTGTCATTCACATTACACTTGAGAACAACTTCCACAGTGGGTTTTTTTTTTTTACAGTTGGAAATAATCGAGTTTGTAAAAACAAACAGAATCATATCAAAATAGACATACATATGATGCCAAATGCTTAATCTTAATTCGAACAAAATCATTGTTAAAGGGGTGAGGGGTGATGCAGGTGCATTTAGTCTCCAAAGACACCTACAGACTGATCACCACCGTGTCAATAGATGTGTAATTGAGGCCATTAATGACATTCTTTCATGTCTTCACCGCTTCACCAATGCCCCTTTACTTCAACCATAGTAACTTCAATGGGAGAATTCTCATTTTTAGGTGAATCACATCCAATTTACCGACGAGGTAGGAAACTGGTTTTTAGTGGTCTTCAGCTGGATTCGTCTCAGCTGCCACATCCCTAACAGGATTGCTATAGAGGCTGTCTCTTTTCGTTTGCACAACTGAATACAGGACAGTACATTAGCTTGTGCTGCAGCTCGTTTTGCAACTGCAGCTAAACAGGTTAAGAGCCTTTTTGGTGCTCTCAGCTGCATCTCCACAGACCATGTCGTCACAGTGAAGGGGGTTGGAGTTTGGAAATGAGTCACCAGCAACCTGCCACGGTAACACCTGATGCTGAACGTCCAGACATTGTGTCTGATTCTGTTCATAGATGGTGAAAAGCTGAAGAGCTTTATTGTGACATACCTCTTGGCTGCAATTTTCGTGCTGGAAAAGATGCATTTTCCTCAAGAATGTCCCCGGCGCCCGATGATGCAGCGAAGCTATGAAGTGAAGCAGAATTCTGTGATTTCTTCCTCTGTTTAATACGTCTTCCCAACGCTTGGAAGACCAGAGAACATTACATTTTTAACTTGCTAAGAACTGTAGTGTTTCCAGTGACAGCAAACGAGAAAACAGTGTCCCGCCCAGTGAGGACATGGATTGCAAAGATGTTCAACATGATGGCTTGGGGGATGCTGACAAACAATATTAACGGACATGACATTACTGGTTGGCAATAATACTTTCATGAAAGATACTATATTGATCAGACTTCTATGCATTTCTACGCACAGAGTGTTAGCGAGATATGGCAGTACGTCTGTGTCGTCTGAGTTGACTTTAACGTTATAATGCCCATCGCTGATTTCCTGAATCATGTGATGTACCACAATAACACCAGCTTTCTCGTGATTGACAGACGTGTGCTGAATTCCACCTCCCCTTTGTACTGGTTGTGGGTCTGGGCCTATGACAATGCGATATGTATTAACTGAATGCTACAGGGACCTCACCTGGCTATGGTCATCCGTCTGGTTTGTTCTTCGTACTAAACCACTGTGAGAACAAGGGTCTGCTGGGGATGCGACGGCTCTTCGTAGTGTTAATAAAAAATACAATTGAGTCCTTTCTGGGTGGGGTGGGGGAAGGAGGAGCATGCATCAGGACTTTCTACTTAGTTTGAAACACTGGTCGAAAACCACATACAGAATACGAGCACTGAAGTGATAAAGTCAGACACTTTGTTTGGGGAAACTTGTCGTGGCATGGGTCCACAGGCAGCAAGGATGTCTACATCTGAAACCCTATGGTGAAATTTTCAGTACAAATCTTACACACTTTGTTTCAACATTGGCTTGCTGGTAGATTGCATTTCCACCATTTGACCAAAGAGAGATGACGACAGTGAGTGAGTTGTAATGGGAACAAAGTCCCTGTTAGGTTACAAACGCGTGCACAGTTGAATTCAGGTTCAATTTTTAGCTCAAGAGTGAAAGGTGTATCCCTCGCCCTACGGTTAATCGCACAAAAATGTGTTCTCACAACTTCAGATGACAACTCTCTTTCGCCCAATATTCTACACACTCTATGCAAAAATTTCATTTTTTTGTTCTACCGATGAAGGAAATGTACAATCTTTCAAATATCTGCAGTCAAAAACGTAAGAAGATAAGGAATATGCATTTGAAGAAATTTGTTTTCTGCCTCTTGTAAATCTGTCCCTTGCACATATGCAGTTTCATATGTGGTTACAGAACTTTGCCACCGATAGGTTTATCAGTTTTCTGCTGAAGCCTTGGGAAACGGGCAGGGAGGAGGGGGGGGGGCATTTAGGTCATTTCAGTGAAAAGATCTGACCAAATGCTATGCCACACACTAATTTGCGATGCACAGCATGTCTACTGGAAAGAAACTTCTTAACGAGGACAGGATGAAGCCCTGTACGAAAGGCAGGTAATACAGTCTGTAGTGTACGTAGCTGTTGTGATCTTCTGAGAAAAAATATGGCAGCAGTCAAATGAAAAGTTCAGTCATCTTCCCTTCCCCCTCCCCCTTTTCTGCCGGTACAAAAACAGTCATGATGGACAGTCGCTGCGAGAAAGTTTGTCCACGATTGCGTCGTTCGTTGACTTCACAGTTTCCTGTTCCCGCATGTCTAGGGTCCACCATCTTGCGAATTTAGTGAATTTGGTGGTGAATCCTGATCTCAAGAGGTCTTTGACGACTGATCTCAGTGCCCAGCTCGCCGCAGGTTTGTCAATTAGTTTACCGCCCTCCTGTCAGCTGGAATTGTACCTCATTCAATATTTCCCAAGATCGAACAGTATCGTATGCAGGATCATCGATATTCGGCCTCGATATTGTGACGTCACAAGATAGAACACCAAAGGATCGCTAGTGTTGCAGTACCGTGGGTACCTAGGATCGGTGCCTACGAAAGCATTGTTACTGGTGATAGCGAAACATTTTGGCCTCTCATTAAAAAAAAACTCTACTGGCATCATGTGGCATCAAACTGAACCGAGATCACTAACTATCTGACAACCTAATTCAGCAATAAAATTTTCCATACATCCAATCGCTGGGCTCAGATAGCCTTACATAGAAGCCACACTCGTACTATATTGTGTCAATTTGAGAACAATTTGTTGTTAAGAGGTAACAATGGCACAGAGAGCATCCAAAAGGAAAATTTTTGGTAACAGATTGGTAAAACTACAGAAATTTATTGCAGAGGTATTAGTTGTTCTTAGTACTCAGAATGGCGGAGCAGGAGAAATGAGTGCTATAATTCTTGTATACAAAAAATGTTAGGACGTTTGGAAATTCTAAATTTATATTTTTGGGGGGATTAATGTTACAATTAGGAAATTAAAAAATATTTGCAGCATCTGTGGTAAAAACATTTAGATAGTACCATATTAGTCACTATAAACATGGATCCGAAATGATTTATTCGAAAATTTTAGATTTTTTAATGTGTACAGAGTTCTTGGCCCATGATATGCAGAATAATGAACAAATAATACATTTGAAGCTTTCAATTTCTGGCCTGTTTATCTGAGAGTAAGTGTGTAGAGTCTCAGCTTTTGGTAGAAAACCAAGAAAGTAGCGAATATTTCTTACCTCACCCCCGTTAAAATTAAGCTATATTATCTAAATAGAATTGGAGACAAAATCGCGTCTACATACGTAATGCCACCCTTTAGCCAAATATATCCGGCAGTTTTTTACACCCAGGGGATCAGTTTAAATAAAAATACAACAAACAAGAGTACATTTTTTAGTGCAAGGTTCAACGCTTATTTGAAGAGATAGAGCAAGTTGGCTCCCCTACTATACCTACACTAGCATCCATGACCCCCCCCCCCCCACCCCCGCCTCATTCCACCCCTAAAAAACTGTATTATCCCAGCGGACTCGGCAGACAATGACAATGAATCTAGACCAGACAAAGACACCCTGTATGCCGGATGATTTCACACCCAACTCATTCTGCACCCGGGGCAATCCATCACTCCTACACTCTCACCGTGGTGGGGAATGGTGGTGGGGGTGGGGGTGGGGGTGGGGGGTGGGCCCAGCCTACAAACAGCTTACATTATGGTGGGGGTGGGGGTGGGCCCAGCCTACAAACAGCTTACATTATGGTGGGGGTGGGGGTGGGCCCAGCCTACAAACAGCTTACATTATGGTGGGGGGTGGGGGTGGGCCCAGCCTACAAACAGCTTACATTATGGTGGGGGTGGGGGTGGGCCCAGCCTACAAACAGCTTACATTATGGTGGGGTGAGGGTGGGCCCAGCCTACAAACAGCCTACATTATGGTGGGGGTAGGGGTGGGCCCAGCCTACAAACAGCTTACATAATGGTGGGGGTGGGGGTGGGCCCAGCCTACAAACAGCTTACATTATGGTGGGGGGTGGGGGTGGGCCCAGCCTACAAACAGCTTACATTATGGTGGGGGTGGGGGTGGGCCCAGCCTACAAACAGCTTACATTATAGTGGGGGTGGGGGTGGGCCCAGCCTACAAACAGCCTAAATTATGGTGGGGGTCGGGGTGAGCCCAGCCTACAAACAGCTTACATTATGGTGGGGGTAGGTGTGGGCCCAGCCTACAAACAGCTTACATTATTGTGGGCGTGGGGTTGGGCCCAGCCTACAAAGAGCTTACATTATGGTTGGGGTGGGGGTGGGCCCAGGCTACAAACAGCTTACATTATGGTGGGGGTGGGGGTGGGCCCAGCCTACAAACAGCTTACATTATGGTGGGGGTGGGGGTGGGCCCAGCCTACAAACAGCTTACATTATGGTGGGGGTGGGGGTGGGCCCAGCCTACAAACAGCTTACATTATGGTGTGGGTGGGGGTGGGCCCAGCCTACAAACAGCTTACATTATGGTGGGGGTGGGGGTGGGCCCAGCCTACAAACAGCTTACATTATGGTGGGGGTAGGGGTGGGCCCATCCTACAAACAGCTTACATTATGGTGGGGGTGGGGGTGGGCCCAGCCTACAAACAGCTTACATTATTGCGGGGGTGGGGGTGGGCCCAGCCTACAAACAGCTTACATTATGGTGGGGGTAAGTGTGAGCCCAGTTTACAAACAGCTTACATTATGGTGGGGTTGGGGGTGGGCCTAGCCTACAAACAGCTTACATTATGGTGGGGATAGGGGTGGGCCCAGCCTACAAACAGCTTACATTATGGTGGGGGTAGGGGTGTGCCCAGCCTACAAACAGCTTACATTATGGTGGGGGTGGGGCTGGGCCCAGGCTACAAACAGCTTACATTATGGTGGGGGTGGGGGTGGGCTCAGCCTACAAACAGCTTACATTATGGTTGGGGTGGGGGTGGGCACAGCCTTCAAACAGCTTACATTATGTTGGGGTGAGGGTGGGCCCAGCCTACAAACAGCTTACATTATTGCGGGGGTGGGGGTGGGCCCAGCCTACAAACAGCTTACATTATGGTGGGGGTGGGGGTGAGCCCAGCCTACAAACAGCTTACATTATGGTGGGGGTAAGTGTGAGCCCAGTTTACAAACAGCTTACATTATGGTGGGGGTGGGGGTGGGCCCAGCCTACAAACAGCTTACATTATGGTGGGGATAGGGGTGGGCCCAGCCTACAAACAGCTTACATTATGGTGGGGGTAGGGGTGTGCCCAGCCTACAAACAGCTTACATTATGGTGGGGGTGGGGCTGGGCCCAGGCTACAAACAGCTTACATTATGGTGGGGGTGGGGGTGGGCTCAGCCTACAAACAGCTTACATTATGGTTGGGGTGGGAGTGGGCACAGGCTTCAAACAGCTTACATTATGGTGGGGGTGGGGTGGGCCCAGCCTACAAACAGCTTACATTATGGTGGGGGTGGGGGTGGGCCCAGCCTACAAACAGCCTACATTATGGTGGGGGTGGGGGTGGGCCCAGCCTACAAACAGCCTACATTATGGTGGGGGTGGGGGTGAGCCCAGCCTACAAACAGCTTACATTGTGGTGGGGGTAGGTGTGGGCCCAGCCTACAAACAGCTTACATTATGGTGGGGGTAGGGGTGGGCCCAGCCTACAAACAGCTTACATTATGGTGGGGGTAGGGGTGGGCCCAGCCTACAAACAGTTTACATTATGGTGGGGGTGGGGGTGGGCCCAGGCTACAAACAGCTTACATTATGGTGGGGGTGGGGGTGGGCCCAGCTTACAAACAGCTTACATTATGGTGGGAGTGGGGGTGGGCCCAGCCTACAAACAGCTTACATTATGGTGTGGGTGGGGGTGGGCCCAGCCTACAAACAGCTTACATTATGGTGTGGGTGGGGGTGGGCCCAGCCTACAAACAGCTTACATTATGGTGGGGGTGGGGGTGGGCCCAGCCTACAAACAGCTTAAATTATGGTGGGGGTGGGGGTGGGCCCAGCCTACAAACAGCTTACATCATGGTGGGGGTGGGGGTGGGCCCAGCCTACAAACAGCTTACATTATGGTGGGGGTGGGGGTGGGCCCAGCCTACAAACAACTTTACATTATGGTGGGATAGGGGTGGGCCCAGCCTACAAACAGCTTACATTATGGTGATGGTGGGGGTGGGCCTAGCCTACAAACAGCTTACATTATTGTGGGGGTAGGGGTGGGGCCAGCCTAAAAACAGCTTACATTATGTTGGGGGTGGGGGTGGGCCCAGCCTACAAACAGCTTACATTATGGTGGGGGTGGGGATGGGCCCAGCCTACAAACAGTTTACATTATGGTGGGCGTGGGGGTGGGCCCAGCCTACAAACAACTTTATATTATGGTGGGGGTAGGGGTGGGCCCAGCCTACAAACAGCTTACGTTATGGTGGGCGTGGGGGTGGGCCCAGCCTACAAACAGCTTACATTATGGTGGGGTTAGGGGTGGGCCCAGCCTACAAACAGCTTACATTATGGTAGGGGTGGGGGTGGGCCCAGCCTACAAACAGCTTACATTATGGTGGGGGTGGGGATGGGCCCAGCCTACAAACAGCTTACATTATGGTGCTGGTGGGGGTGGGCCCAGCCTACAAACAGCTTACATTATGGTGGGGGTGGGGGTGGGCCCAGCCTACAAACAACTTTACATTATGGTGGGGGTGGGTGGGGGACTGCACACCATAAGTAGTACAAAAAGTAGTAGAGAAAAAGTGACGGATATATGTCCATCCAGTCCAAGTTTTCTCCATCACGTGTCATTATTATGCCTTCACGTTATTTTTATTTTTTATCTTTGGTACATAGTTGGTAGCGAAGATAACACATTTATATGTAATAATAGAAAATAAATAAAAAATGATAATTAAAAGTACAGTGCAGACCTAATATTTTGATATCAGTAGGACCGTCGGGATTGCGTCGAGTGAAGAGAAAGCCGAAATAAGAGATTGAAGATTGAAGATTGAAACAGAAAAAATAAGCTTGTTTCTTCAGAAGATGATGACACCCACATACACACTGTACGGCAGTTCACCAAGAGCTCTAGGTCAAGGTCTAGTACCAACGGTGCACGAATGTTTTGTGTAAAAAAAAAAAGAAGAAAAGTAGACAAAGTGTATAGTACCCTAAATACTGTCTAGATCTATGGTAGTGCCCTATACTCCTACTACTTGTATTTTTGAAGCCAAGGGCCATTCTCTTTGTCCACCCTCCCCGCCGGCATAGCAAAAAGAAATAAAGAGGTCCGATGTGCGGGGAGTTGCATGGGCTTTTTCGGCACCACAGTAGTAGATCTAATGCACTTGTTGTGCTCTGGTCGGGGAGAAATGTGTCGATATAAGAGGAAAGAATGGAATAACACGTCGAATTACGGTTAAATATTTAGTAGCATTAAAGAATCAACAGATTGAGACTGAAAAATTGAGTCGAGTTACCAAAAATGTCGACGAAAGCAGTGTCGAGATGAACGGATTGAAATATATTAATTTATAAGTATAAAAAAATAACAATAATAAAAAACACACTACATGTTGACCTTCAATCTCCGGGAGCATAATTCTTGTACCAGTCGCTGACATCTTGCGGATTTCACCATCGGGATCCAGCACGTGCACATTGTTTCTGACTGTGTCAGCCGAATCGCTCTTGTCTGTTTTACCTGCAAGAAATAGGTCATAATACAAGCAAGGTTTATCCTGTCCTTTGAGCAGCTGAACTGATTGAGTATTTTCTCTACATGCATCGCAGTGGTAGCATAATTCTGGCCCCTGACCGTCGCCAGCACCACAGACGCCCATCGTTTTGTAAATGTCATGAAAATGATGGACGTGCTTGAGAGAAATCGCTTTGTTTCATTTGACATCATAGAAATTGTGCTCCTACCAAAGTTTGAAATGATTTCGTCTGTCTTAGGGAGTTCCAAGTCCATTTCATATGTTTCCTTCTCCCAACACTTTCTTCTGTTCTGCGTCTGCGGATGCTCAGCCAACGAGCGCCGCACCCCACCCCTAAAAAAAAAAATCAACAAAAAAAAAGACAACAACCCCAAATATTTATAAGTGCGCATGTTCAACAGGCGTGTACAAGTCTAGAAAAGGGGATGGGGGGGGGGGTGGGGAAGGGGGAGGATAGATTGCATCACACGTTTTGATGACATGAATGAAACAAAAAAAAATTTTCTCGGAGTGTGAAAGTGTGTGTGTGTTTTCATGTGACTGCTAGGAGAAGAGATAGTGCCGCGGGCAGTAGCAACAAGGGTGCAATAGTTGACTTATTGCCGAAATCCGCCAAGGCTAAATATGTCTGAAACTTTTTTTTTTTTTTCTTTTGCACCAGTCAAAGTACCCAAATAGACAGTGAAAAGCGCATCGTGATCGTTATTGTGCTGACGCGCCGTAAAACGCAAACTTAAACTCAAACTCGCACAGGTCAAAGAGCAGTGAAAGCAATTATTGGTCAGTTCACCGTGGAATTATTCAAGACAGCTCAGGATGGACGAAAATTGAACTTTTGAAAGTTTGTCTGACAGACCGTCATTGTTCAAAGACTGCAGTCTCTCTCAGTGAAATCTTGACCTTTCGCCTCTTCCTTCCTTCTGAGTGAAGGGGGGAGGACTGAAAAGGCCGTTACATCATTCCAGCACAGCAGAGTAGCTAGAATGTTATGCCAGAGAGTATGTAGAGAGGTTTCACTATTGGACGATTTGTACTGCAAGACACAGGAGGCTCCGCAAAACCACTGTTAGCATGGAGGGGAAAGTAGGTCGCTGTGGTAAACAATACCCAATTGTGCATTTCCACAGGGCGTAAGAACTTACAAACGGCTCTATATAGTTTCATTTTGTCATGATTCATTTTAGTTCTAAAAAAACCTCACGCAAGGTTAAACGGCTGCTGGGTTCATATAGGACGCCGCATGCTCAGCGCTGAAAGAGAGATAACATGTTTACTACGATAGAATGGGTGACAGGTGGTAGTTGTATTGCAACCTGTCTAACCAGTTCAGACCAGTTTACGGCTGCAGAGAGATGGTATAGCAATGAGGTTTGTTTGGCGTGACGTCGCGCACCCAGCTGACCCGTAGAGTAGTGTTAAGGGGGAGCAAATGGTGGGGAGTTACAACTTCCTACGAACTGGTTGACTCCGGTTACAGCTGCAACGAGAGAAGGGGTTAAGAAGAAAGGGGGCGAACTATTTTGCTCACGTCATAGGTTCAACCGATGAGGAGCTGACCAATCGGGAGTCCCAGTAATTCGGTCGCGTATTAATTTAGCCGGGAATAGGATGGAATATATTAGGAGCTGCAGCTAGCTAACCCGTCCAGAGACAGATGATCGATTCAAGCATCCTGATCGTGTGGTCACTCAGCTCTTTCAACATTTCCACTAGAGGAGTAAATGTCAGTGGACCAACCACAATGTATCGTACTTGACGCATGGGGCTAAAGTGAGAAGAGAGCCCAGGTCCAATGTACAACACTTTGCACGCTTGAATTGGATTTTCCTGGCTTTAACGGTCAGGAACAATGGTATGATCTAATATTTCATCATGACATAAGATAACATCAGGAATGTCCACTTGAGATCGCAGAATCAGATCTAGATTGACAAGAACGGCGATCCAGTGTATTTACCTTTGACAGAGAGTGTGGAATACTATTTGAACGAATGGAGTTAACCATGACTGTAACTCTTCGGAGATTTAGACAGTTATAATTTGTAAACTTAAATTATTGCCGTGTGAGACTGGGAATTGCCAGGATATCACATTTTTATGCCATATGAAGATGATGTACCTATGAACTATTGCAAAGTTCAGGCCCTTGGCCTATAAGGCAAATAACGTCCTTGTGACGGAATTTTAAGTCAGTCTTATTAGTGGTAGTCTAGATCTATATATTATAAGGGGTTATTAATTCAGTGGGGGAATTATTTGTGAGAGTACTTAATCTAGATTAGATTACAGACCTAGGTGTCCATTAGATCTATACTGAATTGCTATTGATATTGATTTATTATATTGATTTCACATATCTATAACTTGCTTATATTTTCTTGTTTAATTTATCGTAATTAAATGGTTGTGGCCCGGCAGGCCTGACCGTTAAAATTTACCCATTTCGTTATTTAGTATTTAGTATGTTTGTGAGTGTGGTTTAGCCCCTCTTAATTGCAGTCGTAGTATATTCCCTTAGTAAAGTGCCAAAAAGTATGTCGAACAAGCCACAGTAAACAGATATGTACACTGTCTTTGGTGGGGACGGTCTCTTTCAATTCTTGTTATGACCGTGACCTAGTTTCACCATTTTGGCGGAAGAGAGGTCTGTCTATAAATACATACTTTCTGGTTATACTTGACGTAAAGGGGGTGGCGGTGACAAGCGGGAGCAGAGCAGATTCAGAGCGGTATGAATTTAGCCGGACTGGATATCTGCTCGGTCTGCTTGACCTTGAAAAAGTGTACAGACTTACTCGTCAAATGTCATCAGTTCAGACACTGGAGTGCTGTACTCTGCTCTGTCCGCAGTTCGAACAGCCAAACTTTTTGCTGTGCTTTGCAAAGCTGGCCGCTGTGACTGCGTCAAAACGAGCGCAGAGCTTACGTAATGGGGTGAACCATTACAGGGCTGAGAACATAGCTCACTGTAGTGAAAAGGATATAAACCTGTTTATTTTGACTAGCTGGACCACTAGATGTGGTCAAGGGGAAGTAACCACACAGAAACTATAGATAATCTCCCTGTTAATATGTTATTTGATGGCGAGCTTACTGACAGCTTTGATATCAAGACTGGTGTTAGGCAGGGTTGTTTGCTGTCCCCATTTCTGTTTGTCCTAGTGATTGATTGGCTTATGAAAGAAACCACCAGTGGAGGAAGAAATGGCATACAATGGACCCCATGGACACAGCTGGACGATCTAGATTTTGCAGATGACTTGGCACTATTGTCGCACACACACGACCAGATGCAAGCAAAGACTACAGCTCTAAACAAAATTTCAGAATCTATTGGATTGAGGATACATCCTGCGAAGTCGAAGGTCCTAAAAATTGTTGCACTCCCAAGCGCACAAGACAGAGTAGGAGATCAACCACTGGAAGATGTAGAGTCCTTCTGCTATCTTGGTAGTATCATTGACAATAAGGGAGGAACAGAGGCAGAAGTCAAAGCACGAATTGGAAAGGCACAGGCAGCTTTCACGTCCTTAAGCAAGATTTGGAGAACCAAGGATATATCTCTAAAAACAAAGCTGAGGATATTCAACTCGAACGTGAAGTCAGTCCTGTTGTATGGATGTGAGACTTGGAATGCGTCTCAGGCCTGCATAAAGAGAATCCAATTTTTCATCAACAGATGTTTGAGGAAGCTACTTAAGATCAGATGGACAGACAAGGTCAGCAATGAAATTGTATGGAAAAGAACAAGACAGAGCCCAGTCAGAGAGGAAATTGGTAGGAGGCGATGGAGATGGATCGGCCGCACTCTCAGGAGGCCAGGAAACAGCATCACGAAGAAGGTATTGGATTGGAATCCCCAGGGCAAGAGATCAAGAGGAAGGCCGCGCGGAACGTGGAGAAGAGCCAGAGAAAATGATGTGCAACGAAGCGGAAAGACTTGGAATAATGTAAAGAGGCTGGCCCATGATAGAGAGGGATGGAAAGTGTTTGTTGGTGGCCTATACCCTGATCCAGGGTGAGAAAGGCAATGATGATGATGAATATGTTATTTATAATTTTATAAATTTGCGACACTTACCACAATGTTTAGGTACTCGTCTGTAATTGAGAGTACAGTCCCTTGTGCAGACAACCAGAATAAATAGGACACGTTGAAATCTGTTCTACACTCTCGTTCATCTACATGTCTGATTAACATGGTGGCAGTCAGCTAAGTACATTCACTGAATGAATGATTGAACCCAACCTCCCGAGTTCGAACTCATCGCGGAATGAAATTGAGCGAATGTGGAACTGAAATGAACTTTCCTGGACGCCACACGCTCTAAAAAAAAAAAAAAAAGCAATCAAAGGGAGACAACTCAAGAATACATTCAAGAACCCTCAAGCAAACCACTCTTACCTCCCCTGGCGTGACCTAGTCCAAGTTAAAACCTCAAACTAATTGCAATATAGCATGTGTTGTCATTCATGAAGATCCAGTAAATGTGCAACAACAAAATTGTATCACCTCGAACTAATCGCAACAGAATGCAACTGACACAACTCGCAATGAACAATCCATCACTACAAGTTTGAAAACGTAGCAACAAAACTGAAACATACTCACACAGTGGGCCCTGTTAGTGCCAATGTTTCTCAAATATCTTGGTCAATTGGCTTCGCCAGTGCCCTGTTGATCAAATCTAATAATCAGTCGGCCCTGTTAGTGCCACTGTTATCAGTTCGTCATCATTCACTAAATTTGGAGTGAAACAACCATCACGGCTGAGGCAAATTTTCGTCTGCCTCCGTCCTTAGAAATCAATGAAGGCAATGTTGCCGAGAATTTTCGTAAATGGAAACGCCATTTAGACATTTACATGACAGCTTCAGGTGTTTCTGAAAAGGATGATATAAGGAAAGTTGCAACTATCCTTCATATTGCTGGTCCTACGGCTGTTGAAGTCGTCGACCAACTTCCTTTTGAGAAAGAAGAAGACAGGCAAAATCCTGGGAAAATCCTCCAAAAGTTAGAAGAATTCTGTAACCCCAAAACAAATGAAGTACTACAGTCATATCGTTTCTGGAACATTCCCATCAGTGTTCCATTTGATTCATTTGTAACAGAATTGAGAGCTCGAGCAAACTCATGCAATTTCAAAGACAAAGACAGGATGTTGAGAGACAAAATAGTTTTTACTGTTGAGAAAAAGTTGCAGGAACGCCTCTTAAGAGAAATAGAGTTAGACCTCAACAAGACAATTCAAATTTGTCGAGCAGTGGAGCAATCAACATTACATGTCCAGGAAATGAACACAACCTCTCAAGAAAGGAAGATTGAGGCTGTTAGCCAGCCACCGAGACAGTCATCATCAAAGCAAAAACCAATCATGTTGGTAAACTACAGATATTGTGGCAAAAGCCACCCTAGACAAAAGGAACTATGCCCAGCGTGGGGAAAAACGTGCTCAGCCTGCAAAGGAAGAAATAATTTTCGAGCAAAATGTATGAAAATAAATCTAGAAACCTGCGCAAGTTACAGAAACAATGGAGACACAAGAAGAAGAGTCTACGAGTACAGCATGGCTTTTTGCAGTAGACAACGATAAATCAAAGAACAACAGGATAACAGCTCAATTCAAGATTAACAACCACAACATTCGTTTCCTTGTCGACACCGGAGCAGATGTGAACATAATCTGCAAGAAATTTGTCAAAAAAGAACAAATTGAGAAGACAGACCATACTCTGGTCATGTGGAACAACACAAAATTGTTGCCAGTGGGCAAAGCAGAACTAGAAGTTGAAAACATCAGAACAGGACAAAAGAAGAAACTAGAGTTCACTGTGGTAGAAAACAATCTTATGTGTTTGTTGGGTACAAAAGCTTGTGAAGAATTCAAGATACTTTCTGTGCACAGAGATAGATTTATCAATGTTACTGAATCACACCCACCTCAACAAACCAGTAGAAAAATGCAAACCAAAGACAAACCAAAGTTGGGAAACCTGGGCTATGCCAAACTACATGTAGACCAAGATGCCAAACCTGTCGCCCTGCCATGCAGAAACGTGCCGTTTGCTTTAAAGGACAAAGTCAAAGAAGAGCTAAATCAATTAGTGGAAGAAACATTCTCATTCCAGTGGAGGAACCCAGTGCTTGGGTCAATCAGATGGTAGTGGTTGAAAAAGCAGACAAGAAACTCAGAATTTGCATTGGCTCACAACGTTTAAATAAGGCGCTCAAAAGAGAACATTACAAACTACCAACTTTAGAGGACACTCTGCCTCTTTTTGAAAATGCAAAAGTTTTCTCAAAGCTAGATGTAAAAGATGCATTCTGGCATGTGTGTCTAGATTATGAGTCCAGCATGCTCACTACAATGATCACCCCGTTTGGATGTTTCAGGTGGGCACGGCTTCCTTTTGGATTAAATGTTTCCACAGAAATATTTCAAAAGAAACTGATGCAGGCACTGGAAGGCTTGCCTGGCTGCATAAATGTTGCTGATGACATAGTCATTGTTGGCAGAGGATCAACACAAGAAGTGGCCAATGTCGATCATGATGAAAATTTACACAGGTTGAGAGAGAGGTGCTCTGAGAAAAACATTGTGCTTAACGAAGGCAAATCCCACATCAAGCAAGGGGAAATCACTTTCATGGGACACCGCATTGGTGTAGATGGAATCAAACCAGACCCCCAGAAAGTATCTTCAATCACACATATGGCACCCCCAAAAGATGCTCAGGAAGTACACAGATTCTGCGGCATGATTCAATACCTAGCAAGATTCCTGCCCAACCTATCCGAGAAACTGGCACCAATAAGAAATTTGGTGAAGAAAAATACTGCCTTTCATTGGAGCGGAGAGTGTCAAGATGCGTTCAATGAAGTCAAAGAACTGATAGTTGATACACCTGTGCTGAAATACTTTGACCCTAAACAAGAACTGCAAGTTCAAGTGGACAGTAGCAAATCCGGTCTTGGCTGTGTATTAATGCAAAATGGACAGCCAATCGAATTCGCCTCAAGAGCGCTCACCACCTCAGAAAAAAGGTGGGCACAAATTGAAAAAGAAATGTTGGCTGTGGTATTTGGACTGGAACGTTTCAACCAATATACTTATGGAAGAGAAGTAACAATAATAAATGACCACAAACCATTGGTATCCATCATTGACAAACCACTGAATCAAGCTCCGCCACGACTTCAACGGTTGCTTATGAGGAGCAACAAATATCATTTCAAATTTCAATGGCTTCAAGGAGAAAAGCTCATCCTCGCAGATTTCCTCTCACGACACTACCTCAAAAATGACACTGATGAAGCGGATGTAAATGATGAAATAGCCACAATCTCTTTCATAACAGTGCCCATTTCTGACCTCATGCGAGATAGATTTGCTGAAGAGAGCAAGCGAGATAGAACATTGCAAAGACTGAAAACAGCCATCATTGAAGAATGGCCTGAGTCAAAAAGTGAAGTTCCTTCCGAAATACTCCCATATTTCCAAATAAAGGACTGTCTGTCAGTAGAAAATGATCTAATTCTCAAAGGCAAACAAATAATTGTCCCTTTTACTTTGAGACATGAAATGAAAACCAGACTTCATGCAGCTCACCTGGCACATGATAGCATGGTAAGAAGGGCAAGAGATGCAATTTATTGGCCTAACATGAACTCTGAAATCAAGCAAATGGCTGAAAACTGTGAAAGCTGCCAAGCAATTAAACCTTCGAACTGCAAGGAAAACCTACAACAGCATGGAGAAGGAAGTGAACCATGGACCAAAATTGCCACAGATTTGTTTGAAATCACAGGGCGAGTAAACCAAGTAGTCACAGACTATTTCTCCAATTTCATCGAGGTAGACTACCTGCCCACCACAACAACTTCCATGATAGTCACAAAACTGAAAGGCCATTTTGCCAGATATGGAATACCAAAATGTGTTGTTATGGATTCTGGACCGCAATATTCCTCTTGTGAGTTCAGTAATTTCGCACAAAGATGGGGTTTTCAACACATCAAATCCGATCCTGGACATCATCAAGCTAATGGGAAGGCAGAGGCATCAGTAAAAATCATAAAGAAAATGATGTGGAAGGCTGTAGAAGAAGGAGCAGATCAGTATGAGGCATTGCTGGAACTTCGCAACACACCACGGCAAGGTTTCACAATGAGCCCGGCAAGAATCCTAATGGGAAGAAACATTAGGACAATGATACCCTCAATAGCAGAGAACAAAGAAAAGAACAGAATAAACCCAGACGTAGTCGAAGAACTACAGAAGCATAAAATGACAATCAAGAAATGTTTCAATAAAAGAGCTCACGAGCTACCACCCATTTGCACAAACTCCCCAGTGTACTACCAAAACACTGAAAGGAAAAAGTGGGAAAGTGGTATAATAACGGCAGCTCCAAAAGACAGTTCCAAATCATACCAGGTCACTGGAGAAAATGGAGGACACTTTGTGAGAAACAGAGTACACATCAGACACAAGAGAACGCCATTCTCACCCCAAGTACCAACAGAGGTGTACACAGAACCGAACCCAGACCAAACATCAAATGATACTCCCTCAGTGACACAGACACCATCGGAAAATAACCCAATGGCAATGGAACCTAGAAGGTCAACCAGGGAGCGCTTCAGACCAAATTGGATGAAAGACTTTGTTCGCTAAAACTATAACAGTTTCCACCTGCAATGACAAATTTACTTTTGTTCTGTGTTAGTGTTAATTTAAATTACATTATTGTTTTTTTTTTTACTAATCTCATCAAAGTACGATGTGAACGACTTTTCATTTCAACACTCATCACATCTTACACATTACACATAATTCACAGAATTATTTATCCTGAGAAAAGAGGATGTTAATATGTTATTTATAATTTTATAAATTTGCGACACTTACCACAATGTTTAGGTACTCGTCTGTAATTGAGAGTACAGTCCCTTGTGCAGACAACCAGAATAAACAGGACACGTTGAAATCTGTTCTACACTCTCGTTCATCTACATGTCTGATTAACACTCCCCTTATTGTTTGTCGCGCACTTGACATGAGTCATGCAGTGTTGAGTAACATTGCCAACTGATGTACTCACTGCGCCAATTTTAAACCATAGTCTTAGCGTTGTCTGTATTGTCCAGGATTGGTCAATTTAAGTGACCATCCCTGGTGCCAGAAGTAGAATCTTGTTATGTATCACTACATTATAAGTTTGTTTAGTATTTATCTTGTTAGATAATATTTTATCAAGATGGTGTATTACAACATACACGAGCAAGAGGGTATTTCTTTAAAAATGTTTTTATTTGTTTTAATGTTTTATTAGAATTTGCACTTAGTGAACTTAGGCAGTAAATGGGTTGCATGTTTTTGGGTGACGCTTAGATGATAGCGTGGGTTAGTCAGTTCCACCCAAGTCTTCAAGACAGCAGGACGTGTCATTCTGTCCAGACTAACATAAAAGTAAAAGAAGTTGTAAATATTTCAAGATTTGTGAAGTGCCAGCTCTGATGGTGTAGATCAAGTGTGAATTCATTTGGTTAATTCACTGCGCCTATCGGTTGGGTTTATCGTATTGTCTTGTTTATTGTATTGTCTTGTTTATTGTATTGTCTTGTTTATTGTATTGTCTTGTTTATTGTGGTTTATTGTGAATTGTACTGTTGTATTATTATTTGTTTTTTCCTTTTCTTTTCTAAATAAACTTAATGTCCTCTCAAAACCTGATAGTTTTGGTTGTATGTTTGACTGTGTGAGATAGCTATAGAGAGACCGCTCGTGTTCCCCACCCTGTTACATATTTGGTGTTAGATTAGCCAGCTAGATAGGGGGACCGCTCGTGTTCCCCACCCTGTTACATATTTGGTGTCAGATTAGCTAGCTAGATAGGGAGACCGCTCGTGTTCCCCACCCTGTTACATATTTGGTGTCAGATTAGCTAGCTAGATAGGGAGACCGCTCGTGTTCCCCACCCTGTTACATATTTGGTGTCAGATTAGCTAGCTAGATAGGGAGACCGCTCGTGTTCCCCACCCTGTTACATATTTGGTGTCAGATTAGCTAGCTAGATAGGGAGACCGCTCGTGTTCCCCACCCTGTTACATATTTGGTGTCAGATTAGCTAGCTAGATAGGGAGACCGCTCGTGTTCCCCACCCTGTTAATATTTGGTGTCAGATTAGCTAGCTAGGTAGGGAGACCGCTCGTGTTCCCCACCCTGTTACATATTTGGTGTCAGATTACTTAGCTAGATAGGGAGACCGCTCGTGTTCCCCACCCTGTTACATATTTGGTGTCAGATTAGCTAGCTAGATAGGGAGACCGCTCGTGTACCCCACCCTGTTACATATTTGGTGTCAGATTAGCTAGCTAGATAGGGAGACCGCTCGTTTTCCCCACCCTGTTACATATTTGGTGTCAGATTAGCTAGCTAGATAGGGAGACCGCTCGTGTTCCCCACCCTGTTACATATTTGGTGTCAGATTAGCTAGCTAGATAAGGAGACCGCTCGTGCCCGTCCTTGTTACACTTACCTTTAAAGAAAGTGATTGGAGTCAAGTAGTATTTTGCAGGATCCGCGCCTTTATAAGCTTTCTCAGCGCTGTTGGCACCCGTTCTGCCGCCCTCTCTGGCAGCATCTGGGTCCTGTAAGGAGCAAGAATTTCATATCATAATGTTCAAGTTAGTTTAGCGATCACAACAGTTACAACAAAAACAAGCCACTGCACAGTATTGCAACAGCCGGTGTCGATGTCATTTAGCTGGTGGAATATTTTGTTCATTCACTTGGTCAGTCAGTCCTAGCCGCCCCCACCCTCGGTTCAATTTACAGGCAACTTGAAGAGAATTCTGAAACCTATCTAAGAAAATGTGTTCTTTTGCCTCGTTTTTATGTTCACTTCATTCTTAGTATGTTTAAACTGACTGGACAGTTGGCGTTTGGTGTGTTTCATCTGTTGACTGACCTTCTGTTGACTGTTCATCTTCTGACAGATCCTCTGTTGACTGTCATCTATTGACTGATCATCTGTTGACTGATTGATCCTCTGTTGACTGATCATCTACTGACTAACCATCTATTGACTGATCATCTATTGACTGACCATCTATTGACTGACTATCTATTGGCTGATCATTTGTTGACTGACCATCTATTGACTGATTTTCTGTTGACTTATCATCTATTGACTAATCATCTATTAACTGATTTTCTGTTGACTTATCATCTATTGACTGACCATCTATTAACTGATTTTCTGTTGACTTATCATCTATTGACTGACCATCTATTAAGTGATTTTCTGTTGACTTATCATCTATTGACTGACCATCTATTAACTGATTTTCTGTTGACATCATCTATTGACTGACCATCTATTAACTGATTTTCTGTTGACTTATCATCTATTGACTGACCATCTATTAACTGATTTTCTGTTGACTTATCATCTATTGACTGACCATCTATTGACTGATTATCTGTTCATTTTGAGTTAAAGTGTGCCTATGAATAAAAGAATGATCTGAATCGGCTGTTGTTGAAATATGAGATCACCTTACAAATGTGTACTTGAGATCATATAACCTATGTGTGCAGTAACCTTTAATCTCTCAAACTAAGATATTTCCTGTTTCTCTCTGTGTTTATTGTCTGAATGAAAGTTCTTTGAAATCTGACGACTCAATTTCACACACACACATACACACACACAAAAAAAACCTAATAAAAGTGGAGTTCTACGTACCACTGTTGAGTTCATGAACATCATTCTTTTGTAAAGATATACAAGTGGAGGCAACTCACCTCGAGTATGGTCAGCTTGTACGGATTCCATGACAAGAGAGGTGTAAGGTAGACAATCTCCAGAGGAATGGAGTAACTGAATCTGTTGTAGTTCGTGGTACACACCTTTTTCTTTTTTCCTCCGTCCACACTTCTGTAAATGATACAGATGACCACAATACGAAATGTGCATTGATTCATCCCAGTGGCTGTGAGCAACGTTTTCATTCTGAACCTTATACATGATATAATATAGGAGCGAGTTGCGAAATTCACGCCGAAAACACCGAGACAAACACAGAATCAGTTGGTGATTTTCACCGAAATTCACCCTACAAAATGTCGTCTCTGGTGTGCGAATAAAATTGTCGGTGCAATTTTGTATTACACTCAGCAATGATAATTTTCCACTCTGAGCCCCACAAGATTTCACTACAACATTTTATACTCTAAGCTTCCTAGATTTTCCTGTCCGTGTTTTATAAAAATATTTCTACTTCCGGTATCATCTCTGGCTAGTTGGGCAGAGTTTTCTGAATGCAAAAATTCGGTGGTGATTATGTACATATAATATGAATGAAGATGGTGAGAGGAAAATATATCTTTGTAAGCCCTGGCTTTAGCGTGGACTATTCTGCATGTTCTTCTTAATGAACGTGTACCTGTGTTTTGTCACATCTGTGTGGCGTCATCAAATGAAACTTTGTACAGACTCGCCGTTCACCAATGGTCACGTGACCATCAGATCTTAAAGTCTCTCATTAAGTTTGGCAAGTTTTTTTTCATCTTCTGTGCAATACATGTAAGCTTCACCAGATTTACCCAGATTTCCAGTTTCGGGACCTTAACATTGCCCTGAAGTCAGACAAAATGTTGCTCTTTGGACTGGTCAGTTGATATGATCGGTCGCAGTTTTGCCGCCCTCACGTTCGCTGCTTACCACTGCAATTGATGGTCGACCTACTATTCATCTGCTGGGGTTTTCCCCAAAATCTTGTTTTGGACGATTGATCAAAGTTAGACAAAGCGAAACTTACACGCGCTGACAACTTTCTAACGCCATAGGAGCGACTCGTTTTTGTGTTGTTTGGGCCACCCACATGTTGTCATCATTAAAGCCACGGGCGACTGTCTGGAAAAGAAGGCCAAAAATAGTTTTGTGATCTTCAGAAATGGGGATATTTGTGGAGAAATGTGACATAGGAACATTTAATCCTAACATACGACCACAGTACACAAATTATGGCTTAATTCACTGTAAAACTGGGACACGCCCATGTAATCAGAACTTTGATCTAGTGCGACCCATCGCCTAACCCCTATACAGCTCATCAATGCTCGTCCAACCAATGGCTTGGGGGTGGGGGGTGGGGAGGAGGAGAGGGTGGCTGGGGTCTATGACTGACCTCCTCTGACTATTGTTAACTGCTCACTGTGCTAGACAGAGCTCCTCAATATGGACTTTGCGGGGTCATTCTTCAGGGGTCAGCTGGGTTCTCCGAGCACGCGGTGAAGTCACAATTTATACAGTATCCAGGAGAAAAAATGACTAATATCCAGACAGGAAAATCTGTCCGTGAAGTGTCAGTAAACTATTTTCAGTGCACTTCTGACAGCCCCAATATTAGTTTTTCTCCTTGGTTGATTCATAAACAGTCCAAGTCCCAGTCCAAACTGACGCAACTCAGCTTTGACTTATCGCACTTTGGACGTGGGACTTGAAGATTCCAGATTCTATGATTGTATTAGTGATGCCCTAACTAGTAAGTGTGTCTGGTGTATACGTACTGTCAGCCCCATAGCGCCAGCTTTAGAGTACTTAAACCATCTGTGGTAATATCCGGTATTTAGCTTGACCAGCTCCTCTGTGTAAGCGACATCGTACATCAGCCCGTCACCAAAGGAGTCTTGCGTCAGATCCTCTGGAATGTTGTCTTTGCCAGGGATCGTGTAAAATATTTCATCCAGAAGTTGGTAGTTCTGGTTTCTGGTCAAAAACAGTGGAAGTGCCAAATTAAAATGTCATGCAATGGAAGTGACCAACTTAAATGTCATACAATGGAAATGACAAACTACAATGTCACACAAAGGAAACAACACATTAGAATGTCACACAGTGGAAATGACAAACCACAATGTCATACAATGGAAATTTCATATTAGAATGTGACACAAGGAAAAGGGCAAACTACAATGTCACACAGTGGAAATTGCCATCTACAGTGTCACACAATGGAAGTGACAATTACAATGTGATACAATAGAAATGGCAAAATACAATGTGACACAGTGGAAATGGCAAACTACAATGTCACACAATGGAAATGACAATTTAGAATGTGACACAATGGAAATGGCGAATTAGAATGTCCAGAAACAAATTTCAGATGGAAAGAGAAATGTTGTGCTACAGATAAATGATTGTCAGGGAGACAAAAGTGACATAATCGTACACGTGACCGAGACACACAGAGAATTGGGGGTATGGATGTTTGCTTGTGGTATGAAAAAATGTAATTCTATTAGTGAGTGCTGCGGTCAAGTCTTCACGGCCAATCAGGCTAACTTCACGATCTGCCCAACCATTACATTTGGCCGCCAGAGGTTCGCTTGAAAGCTTGACCGGTGCGTGTTTGAGTGGACGTTGATCGCAAAGGGTGATGGTTTTAAGTGAAAGATTTTAATTATGAATTAGCTGATGAAAGTACTTTTTTTTTTTAACACAAAAGTTGCCGGTACTTTTTTCTTTTTCCATGAGGCGTATTTGTGCTTGCAGATTACCTACTCATGTCTTGTCTCAAGTGGAAATGCTCACGATGAAATAGTAGGATACTTATATTAAAAAGACAAACGACTTCTACTCATGTAGTTTCAGCACGTAATGTCTGCCTAGAACACATTGGAAAATGCGGAAGGTGGAAAGTGAGGCTTAATTCTGCCTTGTGCACGCCTTTCTTCGGTGTTTCCCGCTTAACGTGGCCTGTGATGGACGTGGCAGCAGAACATTAAGCATTAGACTGACGGAGTGTGCACTTCTGTAGCTAGTCCTGACATCATCACAGCCAGTACCATGTAGCACTGTCAGTACTACTACAAGTTAACACAAACTCAACCCTAACGAAAGAAGTTACATGTATCAAATGGACTCTAAAAGGAGGAATTACACTGCACTCAAAAGAGTGTCCTTTTTGAGTGCCACGCGATCTTTTGCCCCCCCCCCCCCACCCCTCTGTGTTTTGGGAATTCCCAAAGTCAAGACATAAAATATGAAAGAAAAAGAAATAGATTGATATGTTTATTTCATTCATTCACTTCTTTCTCTCTTTCTCATTTCCTTTTCTTTAACTTTTTGTTTCTTTCAACCTTTCTCTTTCTTGTTTTGATTATTTGTTTATTCATCACTTGTTGATTATCTGCACTGCCAGCTAAACATTTTATGTGCAACAAACAAAGGACAATACAGACAACAAACAAACAAACAAACAAACAACATCAACAACAACAACAACAACCAAGACTTGATCCACCTTACAGTCTAGAATGACAGGAAATGACAAGGGGAAAAGGTTGAAAAATAAGAAAAATTAAAATTAAAAAAACAACAAAAAAAACAACAACAACAAAAAACCTGTGACATCGACCAGACAAATGTCAGTGTGACACTTGGAAGACAAAGTCAGAATTGTGTGAAATGATGCCAAGATAAACTAGGCAATAGACAATATTGATCAGATAGATGATGGACACTTGTGTCGTAGCCTACTGAAGTCAAATGGAATGTCACAAATGCCTTTCTCGTACACATTTCGGTTTGATTTAGATTACAAAATACATACATGTACATGTACAATTTATTCAAATATTGGGGTTTTTCCCCTTGTGTGAAAATAGTGACATTTTAAACATGCAAAAAAAACAACACATCGTCATTAGTAATTAGGACAGAATAGAAATATGTTAATGATCTGCTCCTAATCACTAAAAAACAAAATAAAACTGGAATTATTCAAATAATGATTGATAAACTTTGCCATGACTATTTATAGATGCTCATGGTGAACTGGTCGGCCTATTTATTACTGTCTGTGGATTGGGACGGGGGTGGTGGTGGGGGGGGGGGGCATTTCATTTCCAATGAACTAATACAAACCAATAGACCATAGAATGGCACTACAGCCATCATAGCCAAGATAAATGGAATCAGTTTTTCTCAAACTTCTCCGCCCATCATCAATGGATCGCTAACAATTTTTGCACACCAGGTAGCACCCGCATGTCTCAACTGAATCAGAATTTTGTCATTAATTTTCCGACCCCCCCCCCCCCCCCCACCCCCCCCCCTTTAAAAAAAAGATTTTTTTATATTTGTTCCTCCCCAAAAGCATTATTCGTCGTCCAGCATTTCATTATTTCCGTATCAGAGGTCTAGAAAGTATTGGGGATTTGCTCACACAAGGGGGGGGGGGGGAATAAACAAGATGGCGTCATGCATTCATAAAAGAACCAATTTTACATAGTGCACAACGTGCGATTATTGCAGTCACTTGTTATAATGACTTTGGCTGATAACTGTCCTTGTTCACACAAATTACATTAAATTATTGCAGGTTTGCGCCAGCTCAGGCGTGCGCGCTGGATTCATTTTCTTTCTTCTCTCTGAACGTTATTAATGATGTCCTTCTTGATAATCATCTTGTTTATTGGCTTCAACCAACCTTACTGAGGATTCACAGCTGTTATCGGTCGTGCGGCTGATCTTATCAGAATGAGTGTGAATATTAGTGTGTATGCAATCATGCATGCACGGCATATGACCTAATGTGGACACGTAGAGAAACAAAAACTAAAAACCTGCCACTCTTTGCTAATTGAGCAAACTAACTCGACTTTGGCAATTAGCAACAGTTAGCAACTAAATCTGCCAGCCACCAGCTTTTGGCTCGCCACTGAACGCGGCGTAAGGACAAACGGCGACACTGCAGTTATCTAGAAATAAACCATTTAGCGTGAGGTGGAAATGTTCCTGCAGCTCTAGCGTAACAAAAAGTCGAATATTACTTCTGTTTGTTTGACTGTTGGTTTGTTGACATTTAGGAGAATGTTACACTACGTACTATTTACGACATCACACACACGAGAGCCACCTTAATCACTGACTGATGTGACACATCACTACTTACCCGATACGCTGCATGCTGCAGGTTGGCATTGCATACCGGTACTAACTATCTGCAGATTTCCTTTAGCTGTGAGAAGCTAGGTGTATTTACGTTGTGAGAAGCTACGTGTACTTACGCTGTGAGAAGCTACGTGTACTTACGCTGTGAGAAGCTACATGTACTTACGTTGTGAGAAGCTAGGTGTACTTACGTTGTGAGAAGCTACGTGTACCTACGCTGTGAGAAGCTACGTGTACTTACGTTGTGAGAAGCTACGTGTACTTACGCTGTGAGAAGCTACGTGTAGTTAAGTTGTGAGAAGCTACGTGTACTTACGCTGTGAGAAGCTACGTGTACTTACGCTGTGAGAAACTACGTGTGCTTACGTTGTGAGAAGCTACGTGTACTTACGCTGTGAGAAGCTACGTGTACTTACGCTGTTCCCTCGTAAAGTTTAAATCTGGCAGTTCGCGCATCCCTGACATCATTCAAGGTCTGACCATTGGGCACACGGACTACTAAGTCGTCCACCTGCACAATGGACATGCACATTGTATGTCAAACATGACATTTTTGGGGACATGTACAAGTGTATGGTTATCCAGAAGACATGTACATGACTGTGTGGTTGTCCATGAGACATGTGCCAGTGTGTAGTTGTGAAGGATACATGTACATGTGTGTGGTTGTCCATGAGATATGTGCCAGTGTGTAGTTGTGAAGGATACATGTACATGTGTGTGGTTGTTCGTGAGACATGTGCCAGTGTGTAGTTGTGAAGGATACATGTACATGTGTGTGGTTGTCCATGAGACATGTGCCAGTGTGTGGTTGTCCATGAGACAAGTGCCAGTGTGTGGTTGTCCATGAGACATGTGCCAGTGTGTGGTTGTCCATGAGACATGTGCCAGTGTGGGGTTGTGCAGGATACATGTACATGTGTGTGGTTGTCCATGAGACATGTACCAGTGTGTGGTTGTCCATGAGACATGTGCCAGTGTGTGGTTGTCCATGAGACATGTGCCAGTGTGTGGTTGTTCGTGAGACATGTGCCAGTGTGTAGTTGTGAAGGATACATGTACATGTGTGTGGTTGTCCATGAGACATGTGCCAGTGTGTAGTCGTGCAGGATACATGTACATGTGTGTGGTTGTCCAGGAATGAACTAGAACTAGGTCATTTTGATTTCTGCCGAGATGAGAAACTTTACTTGTTTGTCAGGTCAGAAAAATCTGCTACTGGTAACATGTAATCCAGTACAACCTGTTTCATGAACTGGTACGCTAGCATGGTATCAGTGGGCGTGCACCTGTCGGTGCAAACGGCCAGGGCGGAGGAGGTTTCATCTAACCCAACGGCCACATGCTAGGGCACAATGTGACCCTCAGTACTTGAGTCCTTCACATTGGCCCCCGGTAGCGGTGTGGTCATAGGCTTGTTTGCCTAAATCACAGACGAAGAATTGAGCAAACTTCCCGGACGCAGCTTCGAAGCTGGCGGCAGCAGGCCAGTGGTTGATTGATAGGGCAGATGGCAATATACCGTCACTCTGGCCTGGATATCGTGACACAGAGCATCCACCAGTATTGGTGTTCTTTGGTTTGGGTCTTTCACCCTAGTCAGTTGGGACTGCGAGGCTGTGGAGTAGCCTACAGGCAGCCGTTCAGGCAATATGACTGTCCCTCTGGCATCCTCCTGCACCTGGATACATTTCCAGTCGTCTTGACCCTGTCTTGCCACTTGGATAAGTTGTGTCCAGGCGAGAGAGTGAGTCTGATGTTTGCGCAGCTCTTTCTCACTAAAAACAAATTCTTTGCGCCAGTCTTAACACTCACCTCGTCTTCTTTCATCTTTGTCTCGTCTTCTTTCCTCTCAAAATTCCAACGGCGATGGGCCATAAAAGCATTTGACACTGTGTGTCGTGAAGGCCTCTGGAAAATCTTGGCGAAGATTGGGTGTCCACCCGAATTCATCACAATAGTGCGCCAGTTTCATGATGGCATGCAATCTGCAGTCAAAAGCAACGGCAGTGTTTCAGAGCCCTTTGCTGTCACAAATGGGGTAAAACAGGGTTGTGTCTTAGCCCCAACTCTGTTCAGCATCATGTTCTCTGCAATGCTACAAGAAGCCTTTAGATCTCCTCCTCAAGGGGTAAGCATCAAGTACCGAACTGATGGCAGTCTATTCAACCTCAGGAGATTTCAGGCAAAAACCAAAACCAAAAGTAATCAAGTCTGTGACCTACTATTTGCTGATGATTGTGCACTTCTGGCACACGATGAGGATAGCATTCAAAACTGTGTTGATAAGTTCTCTAGTGCCTGTGACAACTTTGGCCTCACAATAAGCACAAAGAAGACGGAAGTGCTCCATCAGCCTACTCCAGACGACAAGTATCCTGTGACCCCAAATATCAAAGTCCATGACAGTCTTCTGAAGGTGTCGGAGAACTTCACCTATCTTGGCAGTACACTGTCTTCCGCGGCTCGTGTTGATACTGAAATTCTCTCAAGAATCATCAAAGCCAGCTCTGCATTTGGCAGGCTTCGAAAGAGAGTATGGGATGTCGCCGGCATTGGCACAGACACTAAGCTGAAAGTGTACAATGCTGTGGTCCTTCCCACCCTACTCTATGGGGCTGAAACCTGGACAGTGTACCAATCGCATGCCAGAAAGCTAAATCACTTTCATCTGGCCTGCCTTAGAAAGATCCTAAGGATCAAATGGCAGGATAAAATTCCAGACACTGAGGTCCTCAATCGTGCCAAGGAATTGAGCATCTTCTGCCACCTGAAAAAAATTCAGCTACGTTGGGCAGGACATGTTGTCAGAATGCCCGACTCCAGACTCCCTAAGCAAATCTTCTTCTCTGAGCTCTCCAATGGAACGAGGAATGTTGGGGCCCCAAAGAGACGTTACAAATACACTCTCAAGCAATCACCGAAGGCCTTTGCCATTGATGTGAGTGAGTGGGAAAAGCTCTCGCTTGATCGTGCAAATTGGAGGGCGGCCCTTACCAGAGGCAGCAAAGCATGGGAAGCTGACAGAGTCCAGCAGGCTATCAAAAAAAGAGAACGGCGCAAGAAAAGGCCCAGTGGTACTGAACCAACGGAGCACTCTTGTCATTTATGCGGAAGGGTCTGCAGGGCAAAAGTAGGACTTATCAGTCACATGAGAAGCCATAAGTCATGAAAGAACAATCTTTCCATTCTGTCCTCTGTGTCCTTTAGTTCTCTTTATTGTCCATGTGTTGAAATTCTCAACAATTTCTGTTCTTTATTCCTCTGGTGTTGTTAAGGTCATCATCATACCTGATGGACGAACTATTAGTATTATTGTTTCGTCTTTCAGGATTTACGTTTAGTTTTAGAAATTTTACATTTAAAATGCACCACTTTTGCCCTCTTTCACTTGACCTCCAACCCCACGTGCTGGGACTCGCCAATTGTTGAATTTTATTACTTTTACAATTTTTTTTTTCTAGCGGCGGAGGGGGGGGGGGGGGGTTGTGTCTAAGACTACTCGTTTTTTTGTTCGCTCTTTCATTTTGGATTGCAACAAATTTTTGCAAAGAGCAAGCTCAGTCGTTATGCCCCCCACCCCCCAAATACTTTGCAGCAAATGCGCATCGTGCACGGAGGGGGGGGGGCGGCAGGGTGCAGGGCGATGCCCTATGGACAACATCACAAGTTTGATTGACGTAAAAGGAAAAAATAAACTTACCATCTGAAAACGGGAAAATTTCCTGACATTTTCTATAATTTAGGGGTGAGTGTGGACGGAAGGCGAGGGGTGGGGGTGAGGGATCACTCACCTGTTGTAAAACGGAAAATGGGATATCTCTGTCGACTGGTTTGCATAGAATACGATAATTCCACTGAGCGTAAGTCGGTGTACCTGGACAGGACAGAAAGCATTCAGAGTGCACAAACTGATATCATGATCTGTTCTAGCCGCCAGTGCCAGACAAACTGTAGCCTGAGCTGAACGTGCCACAACTCAGGACCTGGCAATCTGCGGCCTCTCACAAAATGTCATATTTTTAAATATCTTTTTGCTTTCAAAATTTTCATGAATTTTCTGTAATTTTGTTAATTAGATAAGTAATATATTAAGCCCATTAAACATGCAGTTTCTATGTCTGACAGCTACAGTTTCCATGGTTTTGCAGCAATAAACAGATTTGACTAAGTCACCTGGGGGTTTGCATCATTTTTGTTCAGTCTGAACATTTTTTTTTCTGGAATTTTCCATGATAAAACGATCCTGGTACCGGAACTGAGGGAGGAACTGAGCGAATACGGAAATGTTGATGTCCAGCTAGTCCGAGAAGACAGAAAAGTATTCATTACCTGTAGTCTCGTTGACGGACATAATCGTGGTGGGGAGATAAGCGAAATTCTCTAGTCGACTTTTGGCTCCACTGTAGGAAGTAAAGCGTATCTGTACAGATGAACGTAAAGAAATACATCATTTTGACATTGTTAGCGTGGGAAGTTGTCTGTTCATGACAGAATCTTTTCCATATTAAATCAATAAAAACCAACAATAACAACAACAACTGACCACTACAATGTTCTCAAACAAATTATGGATGGTATTCTGGGGATTTTTACAAATAATTCTATAATAAACTTCTCGTACCTTCAGCACGAGGGTAGATGTGACCTGTATCCTTTATGAATGTTTTTGTTAGATAAAATACTTCATGTGTATCCAGTCGGTGGGGGGGGGGGGGGCAAGTAGCAGAATGTGGGTGACACTCCACACTCCATACTCCACACTCCACTCCTCTGACACTGAACAAAACACTTTGGTCTTCGGTGAAAACCTTCAGTCACTCAAACAAACTTGAGAATAATTGTAGGTGATTTTGCTGCAGGCGCTACCAGGGATCAGTGGGTGGTCATTGTGGTCTCCAGCTGGTGTCTGCATCTTCTGGAGTTGGGCGGACACAAGAACGGTCGACACGTAGTCTCGGAGGAGGATGGGCGTTGCCCCCATTGTGTGAAAAACGTACACGGGGTTGGAGGGTTGGGAGGTCTAAAAAGCGTACCCGCGTGCCCACGTGTCCAGGTACGTCAATGAATTAAAAGATTAGTTTTATTCATTTATCTATTATCTTCCTCAACAAAACTTGAGACGTTGTAGGCTCCTGTAAACACCAAATACCATGTACACTGAACAGTTGAATGGCCGGACACTCGTACATGGTGTGTATGTGTGTGTGTGTGTGTGAGGGGGGGTGGAGGATTCGATGCCAAGGGCCTGAAAAGAGTATAAATGGTGAAAAAAAAATGCCCATATAGTGCGTGCTGACGTCATGGCTGTCCCCGCCGCTACCACATCACCGCCAGCTGTAGAACTAGATTTCGGAGATCTCTATAAGAAGGAGGATTCTAGTCGGGACACCTGACTGTAGTTCTCTCACATCTGCGGGTGTCACGCGGACAGTCAGGAAGGACAATCAATAGCTCAAACTTGCGGGTGCCATATGGACAGTCAGTCAGTATAAGCAAGCGCTCAAACCTTCATGTGTGGACAGTCAATAGTTCAAACCTTCGGATGTCACTCGGACGGTCAGTCAGGACAGTCAATAGCTCAAATCTGTGGGTGTCACACGGACAATCAGTCAATAGCTCAAATCTGTGGGTGTCACACGGACAATCAGTCAATAGCTCAAATCTGTGGGTGTCACACGGACAGTCAGTATAGACAGCCAGTCAGGACAGTCATGTCTCCACATTGGTTCTGGAGAACTTTTCTGTGGTTATGTTACAAGAATTAGATATGTGTGTGAGGGAGAGAGAGAGAAGTGTGTGTGCCTGCGTGAATGTGTGTGTGTGTAAGTCTATGTCTACTGTGTGTGGAAGACGGCGAGGAAAAGACAAACCAGGCGAAGTTTCATTGAACTTTCAAAAACTATGTACAAATGTATCTGATTGTCAAACAACTATTAGGAAATTTCAGACTGAGAAACGCTTTCATTCACTTGAAAAAAAAAAAAAAGCAAAAAAGTGAAAATGAATTTTAAGGTTTTTACCTTTTCTTGCAAATCAAACCAAGAACTGGCGTCGATCTGATGTCTGTCACTTTGAAACGGTTCGTCTAGCTCTGCGTCCAAAGTCCAGGCACCTTCCAGGTAACAGAGGACAGGCTTGAAGTATTTCGGGTAATCTCTGATTGACGTGTCCTGGTTCTTGAATGCCCTAAACCACTCGCGCATCTCGGTGATTTGATCCTGCCAATAGACAGGTCAGGAAAGCCACGTGAGTGGACACCAGCCATAGCTCGGTCAACATTGTTTGGGTCTATCTCCAGGTCAGGACGGTTTGAGAAAATCGCTTGTAATGTTTTGTAGTTAAACCCGAGACACAGGTTACCCTGGCAAACCATTCCTTCTTTGAGCACGCGTCCGAAAACTACGCGTATTAATTGCTGTGTCGTGATGAAGACTCGTTCTTTTTCGTTGTACTATGAAGGCATGGGGTGGGCATTTGTTGCGTCATTGACATCCCTGATGTGCGCTCAGCACCACGGACGAAATTTGGTGAGCTGCTTTGTCTCCGTAACATGGGTCTCGAGTCCAACTTTACAAGGTGTTAAAACAATTTTTTTAAAAACTCGTTAACGTGTTTTTAACACTGCCAGGGGTGAGAGGCGAGAGGCGAGATACTCTCGCCATCTATGCAGGAATATCAGGATTTACCCTTGTTGTATCATTTTATGGCTGTATATCAATTTTTGTAAAATGTAGCGATAGAATAATCTAGCACGATACAGTTTTAGAATGACTTACGAACTTGAAACAACCTTCACCTTTACCGTAAACATCATTATCATATCATTATCTTCAGTGTCATCATCATTGTCTTCAGCAGCGACTGCACTAGTTAGACAAGGAAATTGATGTATGATTGAGCGGTACATCATTTTCCTATGTGACTTACATCTACCGACTCTAGGTCAAGTACTTCTGGCGGGACTTCAGGGAACGGAATGGGCTCAACTGCGTTGTAACCGGTGTCAGTGGTTGAGGGCATCATTAGCTTGTAGTCATTGTGTCTTGTCCTGAACTCGACTCCATTCATCACCACACTGATTTCGCCCATGCCTAACATTCAAATAAACAAGTTCAAGTTGATTATGGTCCTTTGACAACCAACTGAAAATATGCACAAAACAAATACAGTTAAAAATGATTTCGTAAAAAAGACCTGCAGTGGGCCAACCGCCACACCCAGACGACTGATCTAAGCATCCTATCCCGAGGGCGTCTGAGTTCTTTAGACATTTTCCACAACAGGGGAAAAGTCAGTTGACCAACTAATGCCGTCTTGTACCTGACGAAGGGGCTAGATCCAGAAGAGAACTCATGCCTATGTACAACGTTACGCACACTTGATTTGGATTGTTCATGGTCTGATCGACCAGGAATCAATGGTAATGTCGAAAATATTTCATCATGATATCAAATAACGTATTTTCCAGGAATGTCCACCTGCGATTGCACAACTCGATCTAGATTGGCAAGAACAATTATCCGAGAATATTTATTTCAACAGATATTAAGATTGTCTACTTATAAACTATTGTAAAGTTCAGGTCCTTGGCCTGTGAGGCATATAACGTCCCTGTGACCTAATTTAAAGTCAGTATTTATAAGTGATAGATCTACATACAAGTGATTACTTAGATAGATTAGAGAGGTATAATTACATTAGATCTATATTGATTTGCAGTTGAAATTGATTCCACAAATCTATAACTTATTTTATATTATGTTTAATTAATCGTAAATAGATAGTTGTGGCCCTGCAGGCCTGACTGTTAAAGTTACCTATTTCGTTGATTTAGTATTTAGTGTGTATGCGAGTGTGGTTTAGCCCCTCTTAAATGCAAGTCTGTGTCTCTCCTGGCAAGTCTGTGTCTCTCCTGGCAAGTCTGTTCCTCTCCTGGCAAGTCTGTGTCTCTCCTGGCAAGTCTGTTCCTCTCCTGGCAAGTCTGTGTCTCTCCTGGCAAATCTGTTCCTCTCCTGGCGTCTTTGTCCCTCTCGGCAAGTCTGTGTCTCTTCTGGCAAGTCTGTGACCCTCTCGGCAAGTCTGTGTCTCTCCTGGCAAGTCTGTGTCTCTCCTGGCAAGTCTGTGTCTCTCCTGGAAAGTCTGTGTCTCTCCTGGCAAGTCTGTGTCTCTCCTGGCAAGTCTGTGTCTCTCCTGGCAAGTCTGTGTCTCTCCTGGCAAGTCTGTTCCTCTCCTGGCAAGTCTGTGTCCCTCTTGGCAGGTCTGTGTCTCTCTTGGCAAGTCTGTTCTCTGCTGGCAAGTCTGTGTCTCTCCTCCATTCTGACTTTTTCTTTCAGAATGCCCGGATTTTAAATTTTCTGTCTATGTTTGAGAGAGATTAAACATTTTATAGCTTAAAGACATCAGTTGAAGATTCATCTTTTTACACTCTGAATATCCATGAATTTCTCTGTGTCTTTTTTATAATTTATTATAAATAAATATGTGCGCGGTGGAGCTCGTGCGCATATGTATGTATATGCCTCTAGCCCACCCTGTCCCTCAAGAGCGCGCCCATATGTGTAAACGTCTGTGTGTGTAGACAAGATGAAGACAAGAAAGTACCAGCGCGTAACTCACCAACTGTGCGGTCATAATTAGAATGGTCATGAATGGCGCAGATTGCCCCGCCGACGTGACTCTTGGAGATGTAATTTTTCAGGCCTTTCTTTGATCCTCGCATGGACTTGACCCCGGAGTCACCGTCAGTACGGATTCTGGCGTGAAGGAAGAGGAAATACGTGGAAATTTGGACTGGTGTGGGTTAGAATTTGGTCAGGGAATCGTTCTTTACAGGGAGAGTTTCTATTGATACAACACAGATTGTCAGCTCCTCATTCTTGTAAGACAAATGGTTGTGTGGAGGGGAGGAGACTGCAGGCTGATGGTGGGAAGGAAGGATTTGGCGGCGTGGGGGGGGGGGGTTTGCTGGGACATGGAATGAAGTTGGCAGGCAGACAGGCAGGTAGGCAGTAGGCAGGCAGGCAGGCAGACAGGCAGGTAGACAGTAGGCAGGCAGGCAGACAGGCAGGCAGGCGGGTAGGCAGTAAGCAGGCAGGCAGGCAGTAGGCAGGCAGGCAGATAGGCAGTAAGCAGGAGGCAGGCAGGCAGGCAGGGAGGCAGACAGGCAGGTAGGCAGTGGGCAGGCAGGCAGGCAAGCAGGCAGGCAGGTAGACACACAGACAGACAGACAGACAGGTAGACAGACAGACTGATTAGCTGGTTCAAAAATGACTAGCTATTGTGTTGTTGTCGTAACCAGATGATAAATACCAACTGTATCTTACACCAAACGCTCATTTTGCATCTTCCCTTTAAATAAATAAATAAAAATAGAAAAGTGAAACGGCAGAGATGTGCTTTTTAATGGCAGTTTTACTTTGACGACATCAAAGTGTTAAAAGAGACTAAAAAGAGGAAGAAGAATAAATGTGTCTACCTATCTAACTCCCCCCCCCCCCCCCCCCGGCCCCGCATGCAGCTGGCATGAACCAGATAAGCCAATCAAATTTTACTCTGATTATGTTCTCTTTGAAATGTGGTGCCTTTTTTTTCTCTTGCCATGGTTAGAACGGGACAATTACCTGTTTACAATACATAAATACAATTTGAAACTGACATACCTTTCTTCTACGAACATCTGCTGCAGCATAACTTGTCTAGCGAGACCTCCAAGGATAGTTCTGACGCTGGAGATTTGATCATCGATGCCTGCGAACACATCCTTTAGTTCCTCAAACGCTGAGCCCATCCCAGTGTCTTGTGCACTCACGCATACACAAGACAACACGAGCGTTGTCAACGCTGGAAACTGACGAGTGTTGATCTAGGACAGACCAGGAATGAACAATGATTAGCGTGGTGGGGGAAGTGTTACTCTAGGACAGACCAGGAGTTAACAATGATTAGCGTGGTGGGGGAAATGTTGATCTAGGACAGACCAGGAGTGAACAATGATTAGCGTGGTGGGGGAAGTGTTGATCTAGGACATACCAGGAGTGAAAACTGATTAGCGCGGTGGGGGAAGTGTTGATCTAGGACAGACCAGGAATGAACAATGATTAGCGTGGTTGGGGAAGTGTTGATCTAGGTCAGACCAGGAGTGAACAATGATTAGCGTGGTGGGGGAAATGTTGATCTAGGACAGACCAGGAGTGAACAATGATTAGCGTGGTGGGGGAAGTGTTAATCTAGGACAGACCAGGAGTGAACAATGATTAGCGTGGTGGGGGAAATGTTGATCTAGGACAGACCAGGAGTGAACAATGATTAGCGTGGTGGGGGAAGTGTTGATCTAGGACAGACCGGGAGTGAACAATGATTAGCGTGGTGGGGGAAGAGAAAAAAAAAGTGCCAGTTTCAACTGACGTTCCAGAACTTGAATGTCCTCCTAAGTCCTATACAATTTTCAGTTTTGTTTCGACTTCCATTGAAAGGCCATCATTATGTTTCAGGCCCTCAAATGTTTTTGTTTTTTTTCATTACAGCCAATCTTTGGGAATCCATATGGTCAATCATGATGTAAGAGGGCATGATCAATCGCTATGCCTAAAAAAAAAAAATAAAAACAAACAAGAAACAAACAAATAGAAAACCAAACCAAAATCTTTGCTAGTGAGCAGATTCAACGGTCGTGACAAAAAAAAAAAAATCTTTGCTAGTGGGCAGACTCAACGGTCGTGACAAAAAAAAAAAATCTTTTCTAGTGGGCAGACTCACGGCCGTGACAAAAAAAAAACAAAAAATTCTTTGCTAGTGAGCAGGCTCAACGGCCGTGACAAAAATAAAAAAAATCTTTGCTAGTAGGCAGACTCAACGGCCGTGACAAAAATAAAAAAAATCTTTGCTAGTGGGCAGGCTCAACGGCCGTGACAAAAATAAAAAAAATCTTTGCTAGTAGGCAGGCTCAACGGCCGTGACAAAAATAAAAAAAATCTTTGCTAGTAGGCAGGCTCAACGGCCGTGACAAAAATAAAAAAAATCTTTGCTAGTAGGCAGACTCAACGGCCGTGACAAAAATAAAAAAAATCTTTGCTAGTAGGCAGACTCAACGGCCGTGACAAAAATAAAAAAAATTCTTTGCTAGTAGGCAGACTCAACGGCCGTGACAAAATAAAAAAAAATCTTTGCTAGTGGGCAGGCTCAAAGGCCGTGACAAAAATAAATAAATTCTTTGCTAGTGGGCAGACTCAACGGCCTTGACAAAAAAAATAAAAATTCTTTGCTAGTGGGCAGGCTCAACGGCCTTGACAAAAAAAAAAAAAAATTCTTTGCTAGTGGGCAGACTCAACGGCCGTGACCAAAAAAAATAATAAATTCTTTGCTAGTGGGCAGGCTCAACGGCCGTGACAAAAAAAAAAATTCCTTGCTAGTGGGCAGGCTCAACGGCCGTGACAAAACAAAAAAAAAAAATTCTTTGCTAGTGGGCAGGTTCCAAGGCCGTGACAAAAAAAAAAATTCTTTGCTAGTGGGCAGGCTCAACGGCCGTGACAAAAAAAAATTCTTTGCTAGTGGGCAGGCTCAAAGGCCGTGACAAAAAAAAATAAATTCTTTGCTAGTGGGCAGGGAGGCTCAACGGCTGTGACAAAAAAATAATAAATTCTTTGCTAGTGGGCAGGCTCAACGGCCGTGACAAAAAAAATAAATAAATTCTTTGCTAGTGGGCAGGCTCAACGGCCGTGACAAAAAAAATAATTCTTTGCTACTGCGCAGGCTCAACGGCCGTGACAAAAAAATTCTTTGCTAGTGGGCAGGCTCAAAGGCCGTGACAAAAAGAAATAAATTCTTTGCTAGTAGGCAGACTCAACGGCCTTGACAAAAAAAAAAATAATTCTTTGCTAGTGGGCAGACTCAACGGCCTTGACAAAAAAAAAAATTATTCTTTGCTAGTGGGCAATCTCAAAGGCCGTGACAAAAAAAAAACTTCTTTGCTAGTGGGCAGGCTCAAAGGCCGTGATAAAAAAAAATTCTTTGCTAGTGGGCAGGCTGAACGGCCGTTAGAAAAAAAAATTATTTGCTAGTGGGCAGGCTCAAAGGCCGTGATAAAAAAAAATTATTTGCTGGTGGGCAGGCTCAACGGCCGTTAGAAAAAAAAATTATTTGCTAGTGGGCAGGCTCAAAGGCCGTGATAAAAAAATTTTATTTGCTAGTGGGCAGGCTCAAAGGCCGTTAGAAAAAAACATTATTTGCTAGTGGGCAGGCTCAACGGCCGTTAGAAAAAAAAATTCTTTGCTAGTGGGCAGGCTCAACGGCCGTTAGAAAAAAAACATTATTTGCTAGTGGGCAGGCTCAACGGCCGTGACAAAAAAAAATTCTTTGCTAGTGGGCAGGCTCAAAGGCCGTGACAAAAAAAATTCTTTGCTAGTGGGCAGGCTCAACGGCCGTGACAAAAAAAAATTCTTTGCTAGTGGGCAGGCTCAACGGCCGTGACAAAATAAATTCTTTGCTAGTGGGCAGGCTCAAAGGCCGTGATAAAAAAAAAAAATTCTTTGCTAGTGGGCAGGGAGGCTCAACGGCCGTGACAAAAAAAAAATAAATTCTTTGCTAGTGGGCAGGCTCAACGGCCGTGACAAAAAAAAAAAATTCTTTGCTAGTGGGCAGGCTCAAAGGCCGTGACAAAAAAAAAATTCTTTGCTAGTGGGCAGGCTCAACGGCCGTGACAAAAAAAAAATTCTTTGCTAGTGGGCAGGCTCAACGGCCGTGACAAAAAAAAAAGAAAAAAAAATTCTTTGCTAGTGGGCAGGCTCAAAGGCCGTGACAAAAAAAAAAATTATTTGCTAGTGGGCAGGCTCAACGGCCGTGACAAAAAAAAATTCTTTGCTAGTGGGCAGGCTCAACGGCCGTGACAAAAAAAAATTATTTGCTAGTGGGCAGGCTCAACGGCCGTGACAAAAAATAAATAAATTCTTTGCTAGTGGGCAGGGAGGCTCAACTGCCGTGACAAAAAAATAATAAATTCTTTGCTAGTGGGCAGGCTCAACGGCCGTGACAAAAAAAAAGAAGAAATTCTTTGCTAGTGGGCAGGCTCAAAGGCCGTGACAACAAAAAATAAATTCTTTGCTAGTGGGCAGGCTCAAAGGCCGTGACAAAAAAAAAAAATTCTTTGCTAGTGGGCAGGCTCAAAGGCCGTGACAAAAAAATAAGATCTTTGCTAGTGGGCAGGCTCAACGGCCGTGACAAAAAAATAAAATCTTTGCTCGTGGGCAGGCTCAACGGCCGTGACAAAAAAATAAGATCTTTGCTACTGGGCAGGCTCAACGGCCGTAAGAAAAAAATAAGATCTTTGCTAGTAGGCAGGCTCAACGGCCGTGACAAAAAAAAAATTCTTTGCTAGTGGGCAGGCTCAACGGCCGTGACAAAAAATAAATAAATTCTTTACTAGTGGGCAGGGAGGCTCAACGGCCGTGACAGAAAAATAATAAATTCTTTGCTAATGGGCAGGCTCAAAGGCCGTGAAAAAAAAATACAATCTTTACTAGTGGGCAGGCTCAACGGCCGTGAAAAAAAAAAAAAAAACTCAAAAATTAAGCAAGTGGTCAGGCCCAACCTCCACCTACATGCTCAACCCGGCCGGGAGGGGGGGGGGCGGGGATGCTGGAAGAGACGCTGCTATATTTTTCTGCCAATGTTGTTAGATAAACTACCGGTGTCTATCAAACTCCAAATGTAAATGGTGTCTATTTCAATATCGTCGCTGTGCTGACCCTCTGAATATTTTTAAACTTTTCATTGGAGTTTACAGAGATTTTTTGCGATTAAACGATCAAAACTTGAGTGGAACAGACAAAGAATCTCCTACAACATGTGAATTGTATTAGCGAGTGAACATGAACTATTGTAGTTTAGACCAACAGACGCTGAAATCTACTGGTGGACTCGAAATTAATTTTTGAAGAAAATAAATCGGGGTGTTACGCAAGAAGTTCGAATTAGCAACCAGAATTGTCTGGATGAAACTGACAATAATGATAATAATAACAACAGAAAAATATATTAATAATAATAATAACATAATCTCTATATATATATAATTGGGTAAAAATGGACGGTTGTACTCTATAGCTGAAAAAACTACTGAACGTAGAGCCATGAAAAAATTACTGAAAGTAGTTCAAAGACTGAGCAAGGTTTGTATCAATTCATTTTAATGATGCAACAACTTTAAAAATTTAGAAAAATAGAAAACAAAATGGGCCGTTCGAGGTTTTCCGATTCGTCATTTTTACAGCTCAGACAGGGCCGAGTGTAGTCAGATATTTTGGTAACCCGAAACTTTGGTCATCTAAGGCTCAGGAACAGCATCACACTCAGGCTTCAAACCGTGCACAACAGCATATTATCAATGCGAAATTAACATGGGCTAGATTAGAAATTATGAAATGTTCAGGCTCCTATGTTTCATTTTTCATTGTTTCGGCATCATTTAGATCTATTTCGAGCCATGGTTCGCCATTTTAAGGTTTCGTTATCACTTCCTGCGATGTTTTCCTTTTGAGGCCGGGCGACGACCGAGCCGGTATGGTCTTCTGTGGTGTAGTCATCATGCGGTGTGTCTTGGGCATTGGAGGCCTGGCTGAGCCCACCCCTCTCCAGGTCAGACCACAGCCGATGTCCTCCAATATTCGGTGGCTCGCCTTGGTCTCGCACCTGGCCGTTGAATTCATCACGGAGCTCTTCCGCCCTGGCCGTTGACTTGCGATGTGTTCACTATCAAACACACTAACCCGTGCGCAAATCATGCTATTGTACGGGACGCGCAGGGTGTCAACTCACAAAGGCAGAGCAGTAAGACTTAATTAAAAACAAACAAACAAAAATAAAATAAACAAATAGGAACAGACAAGATGAAGCAGGTCCATAATAACCACCCAGAACTGAAACTAATATTCAAACCGATTTATCCCGGGCAGGGCCGGGGACCTCAGCTAGTAACACATACGCACAAAAACATACCTTCATCTTGGTCACTTTCGACAAATCACATTGGCGACCACTCACAAGTTGAAGACAACAAGACTTTTATATCATACAGGAGAGCCAAAATTTCATTAGAAACTCTCCCGAAGCCAAACTCGCCTGGCTGCACATCCAATCATTATCTTGTTTTTATGGGAAAATCCCCGCCAAGCAGGTCATCCCACTCCAATGTCTCATTACTTCTCTTGAGTTGTCGATTGAAAAGGGAAATAATATCACAGATATTGAGAGCTGATGGCAAAGATTTTGTAGGATTAATCAGATGATAAACCGCTGGCGATAAGCCATATTACACAAATCTCATTGATGTAGGTAATTTTCATTCACTTGAATAGAAAACTTGAAAGGGAATAAATTCCATGTGCTTATATCAGTGCTGGTCACTAAACCAGTCTACAACTTTCCAAACGTGTGTATGATCAACACAATATTCATTTTAGAAATAATACAGTCACTGAATTACGTCCAAATCTGCTCGTAATATGGAGATAATCATTTATTGCATTCAGCCCTTTATGAGATTTTGGATACCGGAATGCCCGTGGGATACGCTTGGCATAATCGCTGGATACTGTAGTCAATATCGTTGGTCGTCAACACCAGTGTGCATTTGAACAATTTCGGTACTATACCCAGACATCTCGTGTAGAATTACAGAATGCACCCTAGCCCATGTTTTTTTTTTTAAACATACCAAAGGTTTTCCAATAGATCATCTGAAGTAAACGTTAGTCAAAGACAAAGACTGTTAATTAGACCGCATTATTAGAAGAATAAAATCTCCACATGACATTGACGGAATCTAACTGTGCCACACACCAGTGTTATGTTCCCCTTGAACGTGTAAACGAATGATGAATCCTCAGTGAACTGCAGGCGCGAAAGAACACAAAAGTATAATCAACTGAACATTTTTGAAAAGTATTTCTCAGTTTGGTATTGCTGATATGAGTTTTTAATTTGGTCTAATCATAATTATTTTTTAAATAAAACACAAAGAAACAAAACTCGAAATCAGGCACAGCCTTAACTTATCAGTAAAAATATAAATGTCAAAAATTCATTTCCATAAGGTTTCGTGGGAACTCTTGAGTTTGTACAGAATTAGAAGGAAATCCAGTGTTGTCGCCCCTAAGGTAGTTGTCGCCCCTCAGTCTAAATCATCGGCACTATAATCCTTGAGTGGTTAATGATTCCCCGCCAATACCCAAGAACGTGAGATGATCTTGCAGACTTTGAAACGACTAAATCGGTTAGTTTGGCCACCCCATGCCAGTCCACACCGAGACCATCCTCTTGTTCCTCTCAGGTCTCAGAAAGATTTAAAAGAGAATTTTAAAAAACGGGAGTGGGGGTGTGTGGGGGTGTGTGTGTGTGGGGGGGGGGGGTGGAGTTTGGGGTGTAAGAAGAAATGCCAAGGAGATGATGTAAAGTTGGAGCAATGTACCACGGGGAGTTTTTGTTTAGTGGATACACACGAGTCGATCTCCAGGTTCGTGTTATCTCCAGATTTTTTTAGATGTCAGTTCGGTTTGGACTGGGAGAAAACAAAAACAGCAACAACAACAACAACAACAACAACAACAACAAGGAAACGAAAGAAAGAAATGAGGATGAAACAAACAAACAAACAAACAAACAAACAAACAAACAAACAAACAAACAAACAAACAAACAAACAAACAAACAAACAAACAAACAAACAAACAAACAAACAAACAAACAAACAAACAAACAAACAAACAAACAAACAAAGAGGATGTAAATCGATTTTCACGGTGATTAGACAACAAAGACGGTACAGACAAGTTACGGCTATTTCACATGGTTGTCCGCCAAGCAAACGCTGGTGAGGCCGGGTCGGGTTTGACAGTCACAGCGAGTCATACACGAGTGTCCAGTGATCTGGTCAAGCATGTTCACTGAAGCTGTTCATTATGCTCATACAGTCATCATTATGTATGGACGTGACTCTCCCTCTCTGTGTGTGTGTGTGTGTGTGTGTGTGTGTGTGTGCGTGCGTGCGTGCGTGCGTGCGTGCGTGCGTGCGTGTGTGTGTGTGTGTGTGTGTGTGTGTGTGTGTGTGTGTGTGTGTGTGTGTGTGTGTGTTGGGGACTAACTTATTACACAAACAAAGAGTGATGAGAATTTTTCCTTGTGAGGAAATGTTGCCTCTGATCTTGCACAAATGATAAATTCATGCTCTCAAATGTCAACAAATTTCACCCAGTCTGCTGTGTATCTGTTGTGTTCTTTCAAATTTCAGGCGATCTTTAAGATGTTGTTTTGGCTGTAAAGTGTGTGTGTGTGCTCCATATGATCAGCCAATTAGTCAATGGAAGATTGCAAGTCACGCCTTCAGTTTGGTGCCATATTCCTGTCTAGAAACGACTGCACAGTGCCTTAGTGGACATGTGATCTGTACAAGACTGTAGATTACTGAGGCAGACAGACACACACATACAAACACACACACACAGAGGGAGAGAGAGAGAGAGAGAGAGAGAGAGAGAGAGAGAGAGAGAGAGAGAGAGAGAGGTTGGAGCACCATGTATATCCCGGGTAATGAGGCGTATCTCTCAATGTACAGAAACCTTCAGCTACCAAGTGTGCTCATTGATTGAACTAGTCACATTTCAGTAAGGCGCGTTTCCCAGTCACCACTAACTGTATGGATAAATAAGACAGAAAATTCTGATAACTCTATGGAGTTTGTTTGATAACTCTATGGAGTTTGTTTGATAACTCTATGGGGTTTGTTTGATAACTCTATGGAGTTTGTTTGATAACTCTATGGAATTTGTTTGATAACTCTATTCAGTTTGTCTGATAACTCTATGGAATTTGTTTGATAACTCTATTCAGTTTGTCTGACAACTCTATGGAATTTGTTTGATAACTCTATGGGATTTGTTTGATAACTCTATGGAGTTTGTTTGATAACTCTATGGAATTTGTTTGATAACTCTATGGGGTTTGTTTGATAACTCTATGGAGTGTGTTTGATAACTCAATGGAGTTTGTTTGATAACTCTATGGAATTTGTTTGATAACTCTATGGAATTTGTTTGATAACTCTATGGGGTTTGTTTGATAACTCTATGGAGTTTGTTTGATAACTCTATGGCGTGTGTTTGATAACTCAATGGAGTTTGTTTGATAACTCAATGGAGTTTGTTTGAAGTCTGTTCGACTGGGAAACTGTGAGACATTCTGGCACGTTCTATCACATCTTGTCATACGGGTCCAAAACAAAGAGTTTGAAAAAAAAATGTAAATAAGAATTCTTTATTGTTTCTGACTCGGTCATACAGGAATGTTAAAGTAGATCACAAGTGATCAAAAGACACTCAGTAAACACATTGAAACAGCAAATATTGCCTTTGGCATGAAAACATCTGGGAGGAGAATATAAACTCACGATGGCCTCCGGGCGGCCCTGAGACTGTCGGGGGAACGGCTTCCCGAACGCCTTTGGATGGTCCAGAGACGGCCTGACCCTCCTTTTTGTGCCCATACACGACACGGGCTATTGTTGTGCTATTAATAGATATGATGCAAGCATCGCTCTTCGTCATTAAAAATAAAACAAAAATTATTAAATCAAAAGATTGGTATCAAGTTTGGTATCAAGATTGGTATCAAGTTTGGTATCAAGTTTGGTATCAAGTTGGTATCAAGTTTGGTATCAAGTTTGGTATCAAGTTTGGTATCAAGTTTGGTAGCAAGTTTGGTGTTTGATATTAAATCGCACTAGAAACTGACGCTGACGAAGATTCTCTAGACAGATTTACAAAATTTTGACTTTCGCACCCCTTGATATGAGCGGCCAGTACCTCCGCCTTGAGGACCAGAAATAATTTTCTCGCCTGTCTGGAATTCAGGGGGCGATCGGGAGGACTGCAATGGCCTTTTGTTTTGGTTTTGGACTGATCAGAACGCCTGGCCTAAAAGTGCAAGGTCGTTTAGAGGCTATGGGTGGGTTGGCTTCCCCGTGGGCTGTGGACAGGCCATCCTCAGGCCATCCTCACATCCTCAGGCCATCCTCACATCCTCAGGCCATCCTCACATCCTCACATCCTCAGGCCATCGCAAGATCGGGCCTCTCATCTTAATTGTGTCGTGCACGGGCCGCTTAAAATATTCAACATGACCCCCCCCCCCCCCAGTGTTTCGGTGACTATTCGGACATTCGGACATAGCAAGCGTTGTCCTCCTCAGTAACGGAATGAACTACCAGACAAAATGATTATATGGTGTTGGCTCTTCCTCTTGCAGCTCTAACCCAATCACAAACAAACAAAAAAGTCTTATTCAATGTTCATTTGTTGTTCAAGTTTGGCCATGGGCTCTTAGATATAAAATATTTAGTTTTCTGGCTTCAGTGACCATGTGTCGTCAACTTTTACACAGAAATAAACACCCTCAAGGACACGTCACCAGGAATGATAAGAAGTACTTCATTGTCCGACTAGTAGGCCTAACGGTGGGAAAAATCATGCCTGCAATGTTCCATTTGATGTGTCACAGCGCCCTACCCATTAGATCTCCTGACACGGTCAGGTAGCACCGGCCATTATTAGCTGGGGGAAAAGTAGAAATTTCTTCTTCTAACGTCACGTTCATCATGCCTGTCGGTGGGTGCACCGATAGATGCACTGGTGGGTGCACTGATGGATATACTGATGCAAAGTTCGTAGAGCAGTAAATTTCCTTTCAAACGTAGAGTTTTTATTGTACCTCACCAACTTTTTGTCAAGGTAAAAATGGCGCCATTGCCACCACCCCCCACCCCCCCACCCCCCAAGACAGTGCGACTATTCGCAACACACCTATAAAAAAAAAAGTGTTGTCTCGATCTAGTAAACATTCACAGTAAAAGTTTATAATGTCAACCAAGCCACAGACAGAAGAAAACATCTCAAAAGAAAGCCCCAACATTGATTTTGTGGCAAGTCCATGGCGTGTCAGGCATTCTCTTCACTTCTCCAGGCATTGGTTATCAATATGATCATTTCAGCTCACAAACATTTCTTAACAAAAAAATCAGCTGAGAAGAAAACTTGGAATTAAACTGCGCAGTGGAAATTGTGGTTCGCGACTGCACTGAAAAAATCTGGACACCGACGACTATCTGAAATCTGTTTATCGGGACGCCAGTTCTTCTTTCTCCAGCGTCTGAAAAACTGGAGTTGTTTCAGTATGTAGAAGTTGTATAGCAGATGCACACGTTGAAGCCTTTTAAAATGCTTTGTTTCACTTATCAAGCTGTTTAATAGTTCCGATTTATTCTAACTCCTTATCTTAATACTGAAGCCGCAAATGTTTAACCTCAAATTTCTCAGTTGTGCAAAAAAGGTGCAGTTGGAACAAACAAGAACTGGGGTCGCATTATCAAGACTGTCACAATTTGACTTGATTTTAATAAAATCTGAAACCGATGCTATTGTAATGAGAACTGTGGGAGACAGAGTTGTGTCCTCTTTGAGATTCTGACATGGAAATACTTCATCAACAACAACAACAATAACTGACAGAAAAAAACCGATAAAAAATCCTACAAGAACACAGAAGTGACAAAATTTGAACACAATTCGGTGAAATTTGATCCACCTTTGTCAACAGATGGACGTGACTGGTTGGGGGGGGGGGGGGATAATTCAGTGTGATGGAGATGGAAGGGGTTTTGGCAGTGGACTGAGGAGATGGAAACAACATTGAAGTGCTGGTACAACATTAAAGCTGATCAAATCCCTTGTGTGTCATGCCTCCCACCCCGTCTCAACCCCAATCAGAAAACTAGATAAGGCACCAGCCCATGCTTGTGTTGAGAAACTGTTTGATTAGAATGGATTGATTGCCTGGTCACTTCAGAGCCTTGTTCCCACCTGGTCACACCCGCATTGCTCAGGTGACGTCACGTGACCTTCATTTCTCTCCTCAAAAGATATTAAGAAAATCTTGTCTCACAATGTGAAAAAATCTTGTCAACGTCCACGCACCCCTCCCCGTCCCCGTCTCTCAGTGCCGGATCCAGACATGAGATAAATAAACTCTAGAGTCTCGTCTCACAATCTCACAATCTCACGCCATTTCAGGAATTTTCCTTTGGATTTTAAACTTTTATTATTATTTATTTGTAATTAATCCAAGAAATCTTATGGCCATTAAACGTGCACTAAATGTCCCGCTCCATGATTTTTTAATGTCTACTGGCAACCCAAGGTCCTTCTAACCTAACTTTTCAACAAGTTTACCAATGAAGTTTCAAGTTTTATATAACTTTAGCCTTCACCAAGTCTAAATCTGGCACTGCTCCCACACCCCCCCCCCCTCCCTCCCTTTTTTACATGTTATTTACCGCTTACTTACATTCTATAGAGTCCTTATCAAGTTCATCACCTTCTGTTATTAAAGCATCAAAGAGGGATAGTTTTACCGTAACGGATATATTTATTATTTTGATGTCGTGATTAAACAATTGGTCCTATTACACCACAATATCAGCTGGTCGAAAAACGTCGAGAGGTAAGATTCATCCGCGTGACACCAATGTGCTGTAGAGAAGCCGTGGGAGAAAAATATAGTTCTGTTGGAATGTCCACAAGACGTGACAGTTCACGCAGTTCTTCCATGTCCTCCTCCGCGCTGTCAAGTAGTTCTTTGTGACCCTCACACTCCACGACCAGCCGCAGTTTGTTCATGGAGTGACGTATCCCCAACAACTGACGAGCCAAAGACTGATCTTGAATGCGGATGTCAATCTAAAAATGCAAGAAATGAGCAACAACATTAAATTCACGCTCGAGTGAAAATTAGCTCTTGACTCAACCCAAACCCACCCCCCACCCTTCATCTCCCCAACAAATGCTTTTTCAAGTGAATTCAACAATTTTCCGTTAATATTGTAGACTGTAATTTTGGTTAAAAATTGTCTGATGGGGTGGATATTAGAAATATTGACTGGGAGATTCTTATGAGGTCAGAGACGTTAACATTTTCAAACGATCAGCCCCACCAGCCTCGCCAGTGCTTGCACTAGTGCACCCCCACCCCTTTAAGACACTTGACCCCAACCGTAACCTTCTAGATCAGAAATGACAGATTTTAAGATTCGAATTTTCCATTCTGCTGACGACCCCAAGGTGCCATAACCGCCAGCAACATGCAAAAAATTAATAATCCAAACAAACCTCATTTATGTATAATGTTTTTCTGAACATCAACTGTTGTGTATAGAGCAAAGACATGAATTTACATCGGCCTGGGGTAAATCAGAATTAAAAAAAACACCTATTACTTCATTTTTGAGGGTAAACAACTAGTTGTGTTCGACTACCAAACTGACAGTGTTTACTAACACCAGCACTTTCTAATCAACAATGTCTGCCAAGAATAAGCCTAGAAATTATTGTATTGTATCACATTGTGGACAGGAAATGTGAAGGAAATAGATAAATGTGAATCTGATACAGGACAAAGAAATCCCCAAATGAACCGGAAAAGCCATTAATTCAATTCTTTATTAGGTTGTGTCAATAAAGTGACAAAATTGGTTTCTCTTTTACGCGGAGAAGAATTGAAGCCACGAGTATGAGGTCATCTATTGTAAAGCCCTTAGAATTTGAAAAGATCGTCTACCTTGATAAAATAATAATATATACTTTTATGAAAGGATTTTACTTATTTCTACATAAATCTACACTCAAAAATAATTTTCTGTTAAGACAAATAGAAAAAGCATCTCAGGCAAAGTTTCAACTATTTCCATCAATCCATTTTAAAGAGAGGTTGAGACGCATTTTCACCGGCTTTCATAGGACAGGTGACAGAGTCAGTGTTGAGTCCATGGCACTGGTGTTATTGCTGGACTTTTTACTTGATCTTGTTTGCTTTTGTCATGTGTATCAGGGAAGTGGGGCAGGTCAGTTAGCTGGTTACAAAAAAATGTATGAAACTAGCGGCTGCTGACTGGCCGGCATGGCCGACATGGCCGGCATACACAGTCATGTCATCATTTGGACAGGTGGAAATTCATGCTCATTTTACAACGGCAACTGCGGCTGAAATAACACACGTCAGTGACTCGCATTGGACAGAGAATTTTTACCTCGCTAGTGGCAAGAGCTAAAAAAAACAAAATAAAAGTGACACAAGTTTGTTAATTTAGGAAATTTATAAAAACTATTGTCTGTGTCTGAGTGAGCCTTGTGGATGTCCCAACCTATCTCAGCAACTATGCTAACCTAACTTTTGGGGGGGGGGGGGGAGAGGGGGGACAATTCTTTTCTGTCTGAAGTGATTTCTTTTGTCTTTTACCGTTAATAGAACAGGGCGGGGCAGTCATTCAATCATTTTTCTTCAAACTGAGGCAATAGTCTAGGGCCAAATATCCATTAGAACTAAGGACTTCTACCCCCCCCCCCGGCCAGGCCCGGCCCCATTCGAGACTTGCAACCCTCCCTCCCCACCATCCTTCCCCGCCTATTGAAACCATAAAAAAAATTGATGGCTGATTTATATAACAACAAGAGGAAAATAGAACGCGTAAATTTATTTTGACCAGCAGCAACATCGCCATCTAGATCTCAAATGGGAACATACAAATATTTGGTGGATCTACTGTACAGCATGTCTGGGCTTAATGTGTTTATAGGGAAACATACATACATATATACATATACATACATACATAATAATAGTTCGTCCATCAGGTATGATGATGACCTTAACAACACCAGAGGAATAAAGAACAGAAATTGTTGAGAATTTCAACACATGGACAATAAAAAGAACTAAAGGACACAGAGGACAGAATGGAAAGACTGTTCTTTCATGACTTATGGCTTCTCATGTGACTGATAAGTCCTATTTTTGCCCTGCAGACCCTTCCGCATAAATGACAAGAGTGCTCCGTTGGTTCAGTACCACTGGGCCTTTTCTTGCGCTGTTCTCTTTTTTTTGATAGCCTGCTGGACTCTGTCAGCTTCCCATGTTTTGCTGCCTCTGGTAAGGGCCGCCCTCCAATTTGCACGATCAAGCGAGAGCTTTTCCCACTCACTCACATCAATGGCAAAGGCCTCCAGTGATTGCTTGAGAGTGTCTTTGTAACGTCTCTTTGGGGCCCCAACATCCCTCGTTCCATTGGAGAGCTCAGAGAAGAAGATTTGCTTAGGGAGTCTGGAGTCGGGCATTCTGACAACATGTCCTGCCCAACGTAGCTGAATTTTTTTCAGGTGGCAGAAGATGCTCAATTCCTTGGCACGATTGAGGACCTCAGTGTCTGGAATTTTATCCGGCCATTTGATCCTTAGGATCTTTCTAAGGCAGGCCAGATGAAAGTGATTTAGTTTTCTGGCATGCGATTGGTACACTGTCCAGGTTTCAGCCCCATAGAGTAGGGTGGGAAGGACCACAGCATTGTACACTTTCAGCTGTCTGTGCGAATGCCGGCAACAACCCACACTCTCTTTCGAAGCCTGCCAAATGCAGAGCTGGCTTTGCTGATTCTTGAGGGAATTTCAGTATCAACACGAGCCGTGGAAGACAGTGTACTGCCAAGATAGGTGAAGTTCTCCGACACCTTCAGAAGACTGTCATGGACTTTGATATTTGGGGTCACAGGATACTTGTCTTCTGGAGTAGGCTGATGGAGCACTTCCGTCTTCTTTGTGCTTATTGTGAGGCCAAAGTTGTCACAGGTGTCACGAGTGGAGTGAGCGATAGTTAATAATTACGGGGGGAAAGGAGGAGAGTAAAATTAACGCACGTAGACAAGTAAGTTAAGCGTGCATGTTGTGAGTGGTGGGGGGTCTGAATGAGGCGAAAGCGCTGTATTACTATCACTGCAAGTTAGAAGGTCCTACTGAACGGACGCTAGTAAGAGCCCAGCGGGCGAACATAAGGGGAGCAGTCGGAAGACGGATGAGAGTGTTTTTTCCAGTGATGACTGGTAGGTAGAACGTTGATTGATAATTATGATTGATGTATTATATTATATTCATTACCATGATGTAAATAAGTATGTGTGAGGAATGTGGAAGTCCTTGATATTGGATAATATAGCAATGTGCGCCATGAGCGATAGATGAAAGTGAGTTCATGGATTTGTAGCACGAGTGAGTATTGTGTACTCCGATGGAGGTGTGTTACCGTAAGATGTGTGGTGAGTGAAAGGTGAACTATTGTGTGTACGCTTCATGGGTTGTAAGGAGAGGTGGAGTGAATAGAAATGGTAGGGTATTATACCAATGTAATGTTATTCTTGTAGGTGTCGGGGACGGGCTAAAGAGCCGCCTCAGTGAGCACGGGGGATAGGCCAGCATAGGGCCGGAGGCCACACATAGGCCAGAAGTGAGGCTGTCGGTGCAGGACAGTAGAGGCACATAAAGTCGTGGCAGTCAGGCCACGGACAGGGACGTAGATATGAGCGTGAATGTGATAATGTACTATTGCCATGTTGATGGGCTAGTGAACTGATAATGTACTATTGCCATGTTGATGGGCTATTGAAATGATAATGTGTTATTGCCCTGCGGAGGTGCTAGTGGAATGCTAAGGTGTATGACAATAGGAAGGTGATGTTGAGAGACTGCGGTGCCAGTGAATTATTAATGTGCTATTAAGACCCTGAGGGGAGAGGCTGAGGCCGAAGTGCCTTTAGGAGTAACTACCGGGTTGTGGATCCGAGGAAGAGTGCATGTGAGAATAAGGCCGTTGTACGGCAGTTAATTTCAATAATATAATGTATGTAATTGCGCTATTATCTGTATAATTATGTTTAATAAATGTGTGAGTCTGATGGATTGTTCTGTTAAGTGTTAAACTTGTTTGTTCGTGATTGTTGTCCTGTCATAAACTATTACATCTCCCAGTCTGGGATTTGTGACAACAGGCACTAGAGAACTTATCAACACAGTTTTGCATGCTATCCTCATCGTGTGCCAGAAGTGCACAATCATCAACAAATAGTAGGTCACAGACTTGAGTACTTTTGGTTTTGGTTTTTGCCTGAAGTCTCCTGAGGTTGAATAGACTGCCATCAGTTCGGTACTTGATGCTTACCCCTTGAGGAGGAGAGCTAAAGGCTTCTTCTAGCATTGCAGAGAACATGATGCTGAATAGAGTTGGGGCTAAGACACAACCCTGTTTTACCCCATTTGTGACAGCAAAGGGCTCTGAAACACTGCCGTTACTTTTGACTGCAGCTTGCATGCCATCATGAAACTGGCGCACTATTGTGATGAATTCGGGTGGACACCCAAAATTCGCCAAGATTTTCCAGAGGCCTTCACGACACACTGTGTCAAATGCTTTTGTGAGGTCAACAAATGTGATGTACAGCGCTTTATTTTGTTCCATGCATTTTTCCTGAATCTGTCTGGCAGCAAAAATCATATCCGCCGTTCCCCTCTCTTTACGAAAGCCACATTGGCTCTCGGGAAGCAAGTCATTTGACGAGAGGTGATCAAGAAGGCGATTCAGAAGCATTCTTGCCAATATTTTGCCAGCAATTGAAAGTAGGGAGATTCCCCGATGGTTGTCACAGACTTGGCTGTCCCCTTTGTTTTTGTACAGATGGATGATTGAAGCATCTTTGAAGTCCTGTGGCAGCTTCCCTGCTTTCAACATATGATTGAACAACTCGGTCAACCTTTCAATAAGCTTTTCTCCATCGAAGGCATACACCTCAGCAGGAATTGAATCCACGCCTGGTGATTTGTTAAAGGACATCTGATTTGTGGCAGTCCGGGTCTCATTTGCTGTGAATGGCTTGGCAAGAGCTGCATTAATAGGAGTCTGAGGGAGGCGGTCAATGGACTCAGTATTTATATTTGATGGCCGATTTAGCACACCTCCGAAATGTTCTGCCCAATGCTGAATTATGGCATTCAATTCAACAATGCGTGTTGAACCATCTGACGCAAGAAGTGGCGTAGTGCCAGAGCGGGATGGTCCAAACACAGCTCGGAGGCTCTCAAAGAACTTTCTAGTGTTGTTTGTGTCGGCATATTTCTGAGTTTCTCTTACTCGCTCTTCAAGCCAGTCATTTTTCATTTTCCTCAGCTTCTTCTGGAGTACACCCTTACATGCACGCAGTGCATCAGCTTTTGCTGTGGAAGAGGGGTCACTGCAGTGAGCTTGGATGAGACTTTTTTTCTTTGATGAGCACTTTGATTTCATTATCATTATCATTGAACCAGTCCTGGTGCTTGCGACAGGAAAACCAACTGTGCTGCTGGCGCAAGAGTGTACAGTCGTTTGTAGGTCAGTCCAGCTCTGTTCAATGTTATCAGGGTCAAAAGTCACGCAATCCAATTTTGAGGAGAGTTCTGATGAGAGCTCGCTCTGTTTCTCAGCTGAGCAGAGTTTTGAAACATTTAGGCGTTTAGGTGGCGCTTTCCCTTGAGGGCGTCTATTGCGCCTCCATGTTAGTCTGAGCTTGCAAACAATGAGTCTGTGGTCAGTTCCACACTCGGCACCACACATCGCCTTTGTTACAAGGACATCCTTTCTGTCAGTCTTCCTCACAATGACATAGTCTATGAGGTGCCAATGCTTTGAGCGGGGATGCATCCATGACGTTCTGTTTCTCACGGGGAGACTAAAATTTGTGTTGGTAATGAACAGGCCAAATTCAGCGCACAAAGTAAGTAAGCGCAACCCATTGTTATTGCATGAACCAACTCCATGAGGGCCCAAAACATTTGGCCACGCTGAGATTTCGGAGCCAACCCTAGCATTGAAGTCCCCCAAGAGAATCAGCTTATCAGCTGCCGGGACAGAGCATATGACAGATTCTAGATCAGAATAGAACTTGTCTTTGGCTTCATCTGGGTTTGTCATGGTGGGCGCATATGCGCTAATGAGGGTGGCTGACTGGCTTTTCCCAACTGGGATCCTGAGTGTCATTAGCCTGTCATTTATTTCAATTGGCATGGACTGCAAATTTCTGACAAGGTCATTTTTAATTGCAAACCCAACACCATGCTGTCTCGGTTCGACTGCACCCTTGCCTTTCCAGAAGAAGGTGTATCCACCACTGAGCTCTTTGAGTTGGCCACTATCAGGGAGTCTGGTCTCACTGAGTGCCACTATGTCCAGGTTGTACCTGCTGAGCTCAATGGCAATGAGTGCAGTGCGTCTTTCCGGGTTGTTTGAGTTGTCCTGTAGTGTGCGTATATTCCAGGCTCCTAGCCTGAGTAAGCTGAATTCTTTTTGTTTCGACCGCAAAAAGGGATCCCCACTGGTCGCGGTATACCAGTCAGGGTGATGTGAAGTGGGCTTTCTTTAGGGCACCTTTTCTAGCCCCTTCCTCAGTTGAGGTGAGCAGTGCTATCCTTAAATAAGGCTGCTCAGCTACTGTGGGTGCTGCCTCCCCACGCCTCCACTTCAATCGACGATGAAGCGACCATAGCCCACAGCCACCAACGTGTAGGTCTGTGCTAACAGCTTCCAGTCTATCCAAACCTGCTGCCACCGCACTCGCCCATCGCCGTTGGAATTTTGAGAGGAAAGAAGACGAGACAAAGATGAAAGAAGACGAGGTGAGTGTTAAGACTGGCGCAAAGAATTTGTTTTTAGTGAGAAAGAGCTGCGCAAACATCAGACTCACTCTCTCGCCTGGACACAACTTATCCAAGTGGCAAGACAGGGTCAAGACGACTGGAAATGTATCCAGGTGCAGGAGGATGCCAGAGGGACAGTCATATTGCCTGACCGGCTGCCTGTAGGCTACTCCACAGCCTCGCAGTCCCAACTGACTAGGGTGAAAGACCCAAACCAAAGAACACCAATACTGGTGGATGCTCTGTGTCACGATATCCAGGCCAGAGTGACGGTATATTGCCATCTGCCCTATCAATCAACCACTGGCCTGCTGCCGCCAGCTTCGAAGCTGCGTCCGGGAAGTTTGCTCAATTCTTCGTCTGTGATTTAGGCAAACAAGCCTATGACCACACCGCTACCGGGGGCCAATGTGAAGGACTCAAGTACTGAGGGTCACATTGTGCCCTAGCATGTGGCCGTTGGGTTAGATGAAACCTCCTCCGCCCTGGCCGTTTGCACCGACAGGTGCACGCCCACTGATACCATGCTAGCGTACCAGTTCATGAAACAGGTTGTACTGGATTACATGTTACCAGTAGCAGATTTTTCTGACCTGACATACATATATACATACATACATACATACATACATACATACATACATACATACATACATACATACATACACACAGACAGACAGACAGACAGGCAGACAAACAGACAGACAAACATGCATACATACGTACATACATACTGACAGACACATACAGACAAAAAACGGGCAGACAGACAGACAGACTGACCGACAGACAGACTGACAGACAGACAGACCAATTCTTGTCGTAGCCAGGCTAGAGAGTGGTTGATGTTCTCCATCCTTGCCCTTGTCAGTGGTGAGTCTCTGTGGTCAGCGCAGTGTGTAACGTTTTCTGTATTGTGACTCAGCGAGTGTGACTGGCCAGGGAGTTGGTTGTTCATGTACTTGGCACGCCATGCCAGTGTACTAGGTCTTCTTGTAGGCAAGTTCAAGGCCGATGTTGTGGCTTTGAGTAACCTGAAATCTGATTGGTCAATGGCGGAGATTCGGCGAATTGGTGTTTGATGACGTTGTGACGTCAACTGGCAGTCGGTTTGGCTAGCGCTGGTTTGTACAGAAGTTGGCATGGCTGAGATACCAGGACTTGTCTCATTTTGTTTGTAAGTTGATCCTGTCTTTCCGCAACTATTTTGATCTGAACTGACAGATAAATGAGATTCCTTGGACTGACTCAGTGAAGCGCCATGGAGCTGGCGAGGACTAGCATTTTGTTGCTGTGATATGACGTATTGATGAGATGTGTGATCCGCGTGCCAGGAGTGTTTAGGCTGACGTGTCTCCTGGCGGGAAATTGGCCAATATTTGACTTTGATTCCATCAGCCCAGCGACTTTCCATCTCTGTGTCAGAATGAACATTCTCTACTGGTGAATGATCTATGTCACCTTGACCTGCTGGTGTCTCAGTAGCACTACTTCTCCTGTGAATATCAGATGTCTGTCGGAATCCTCTGGAATCGATACTACTCAGACTACGACGTAACGGCCGGAAATTGTCCGTCACACCATTCAAGGGTATACATTCTCTCACTTTATCTATCCAAGCCACTTGCTCGCTGTCCAGAACTTTTTCTGCTTCTTTCTGGTCAGAATTTGTGCATTCAGATATGACGAAAATTTCCTCATTTTGGCACAGATTCGAGGGACATTTTGTTGCACTGGATTGTTCACTTCTCAGACTTGATGAGTCTGTCAGAGAGATCCTGTTGTCCTCTGTAAATGACGTGGATGTAAAAATGTGACGTTTTCCATCTGACGTGGAATTTTCGCTCTGTGACTGCCGTAAATTTCGACTTTGTGCTCCGGCATGGATGTGAGTTAACTGTTCCTGCCCCGGGCCAGTCTGAGCACGTGAAAATTTGACCTTGCTCCCGTGGGTGGAACATTTCTCACCTTCAGAAATGCCTTGCTTAACCTGGTCGTTGACGTGAATGGCTGCCGCTGAATGACGGCCAGATCCCAGCGGTCTGAAACAGCGTGTGTCTCCAGCATTGGTAGCTTGACAATTACATTTGTGACTGTGCAAATCAGGCTCACTCTCATTAAGTTCACCAAACGTTTTTGCGGGCGCACCTAATCTTTCATCACCGGAGAGCCGAGCGATACAGGTGGAATTGTTGCTCGGGGTCTCATTATTGGCTAGTCCGACATTTACCTTCTCTGTATCCTTAAATTCTAATTTCATTTCCAAACTCCTGGGTTCGTTCAGCAGATGTTCCCTGTTCAGTGACACTATGGGATGTTCTAGGGGAGCAACGGCCAGCCGCCGTGTGGGGTTTGGGACGCTGGACTGCCCTAGTGACCTCGATCTTAACTGGGAGACTTTTACTGTCTGGCTGAGCTGTTCTTCCTCCAAATCATCCCCTGAATTCTCTTTGATGATTGATAATGGTCGAGGTTTCTTGCCAATGCGAGGTGATGCCATGGTTGTCTCAGCGCCAACGCCCAGATCTTGTGGTGTAGCGATCTCCAAACTGTTTATGGTGGTGTCAGCGCTAACGCCCAGATCTTGTGGTGTAGCGATCTCCAAACTGTTTATGGTGGTGTCAGCGCTAACGCCCAGATCTTGTGGTGTAGCGATCTCCAAACTGTTTATGGTGGTGTCAGCGCTGGTGTCAGAGGTCACTGGCAGTTCTGGAATTGCCTGAAGGGGAAAGAGTATCAGTATCAGTGTCAGTGTCAGTGTCAGTGTCATTCATTATCTGTCTGTCTGTCTGTCCTATACTTTCTATCTCTTCTCTTCATTATTCACTTTTAAAAATTCTAAATCTACAAAAACTGTTGCTGTATCCAGTGGTTCCATCTGATCTATTCACAAAGTTATATCAGTCTGGTGTCTCTCGCTAGTGCACAAATGTATGACCTTCTGCCTTTTCCGTCCCAGAATTTCTTTCATCTCTTCACACTCAAATGAAAAAAGTATTACAGTGTGTGTGTGTGTGTGTGTGTGTGTGTGTGAGAGAGAGAGAGAGAGAGAGAGAGAGGGAGGAGAGAGAAGGAGAGAGCATATTAAATGTTAAACTTTTCGCTTTCTTTCATTGTGGCCACGTGACAGTTTCACTCACAATGACTTTTACTACTTACACACACACACACACACACACAGACGCACACACACACACACTCACACACACACACACACACGCACACACACACACGCACACACACACAGATTTCGCTTCAGTCAATACCAATTATGTTTACAATGACATTTCTAATGGACCTGAAAACTTACTAAAAGAGAGCGAGAAGCTCTGACTCTGACAGTTTTCTATTTTTAACTGATCTGTTCCTGACTGGGACATTTTTGTGTGACCTCATCAGTCTTATGCAATGTCAGATTGAGGTATGAGCTACATAAGTCTACAGTTTAGGGTCTCACAATAGACTTAGAGCCTGACAATAGGCAGGGACATCACCAAAATATCACAGTTTTAGTTCTAATTGATAGACAAATTTCAGGCTTTACCTGTTCTTTCCAGAGTATTTTCTAATCAAATTGCCAGCCAGACAAAGAATTTCTACTCAGTCTACATAGTTACATCTACTTGTTCGCTTTTAAATATCTTTCTATACAAAACAAAACAAACAAAAAACTAAAACGGCGCCTGTGCATGTTTTCAGGTTTTTATGGCGACCCGAGATGGTATATACACACTTTTGTCCAAACTTCTATGGCTTAGGGTCTCACCACGTCTCAATCCGGCGCTGATTTTATAACCTCATTCTTTTATTGGCTCTGACACCTGCAAGGACTTGCCTGAGATTTAAAAAAAGAATAATTCAGACGACAGGCCTGGCGCTTCCATGATCCAGACGCCCATCTCACCGTCTGAGACGCGCGGCAAACACTTCCATACAACGCCCTGCAACACGCCTAGTCTTATGTACGCCAAATCTGTCCTTTTCTAACGCTTCTCTAAGACTCGTTCAAAAGCCTCTTTGACGTAGCGATTTGTCTATTGAACTAGATCTAATTATATCCGAAAATGTTCAGTTTGCCCTTACAAAATTTTCCCACGTATTCTAAAGCTTTTTTTTTTTTGCAGGAACTTTGGAATGTCATTTTTTTTTAGGGATTTGTAAAAGCAGAAAAGTGTATGGCTGGATCGGGTCCATTCTTTGGTAAGTCGTGGCTGCTGACACACCGACCCGTGTTTCATGAAATATTTGAACGGGATAAAGTGCATTTATGTACACGGGAATCGTTTCTAGAACTTTCTCTTTTTCTTGTTCGTCCTTGAAGTAATCGAGTACATTGAAATCAACCAGTCTCTTTCGTTTGTCTCACAACAGCCAAATCCAAGGATACTGGTGGCGATTTTACACTGTTACAGCACAAAAGTATCGAGGGTTACGGAGTTAGGAATCGCTACGCTTTCATCCTTTAATGTTCCCAACGTGGGGTAAATTTGCGCCCCCCCCCTCCTCCCCCCTCCCCCCCCCCACACCTTTTTTTTTCTAGCAGCGAGTAAATTTGCTGATTCTAAATTTGTACATATATTTTTTTTTTTGAGGTATAATTGAAAAGTTATCTATGTGCAAACATTACATTCATCTCTCGTACATCTATTGAAATGTCTAGCATGTTCTCTAATTATCTTACAGACCCGCAGGTTCCGTGTATTTGCGAGTATCCCGGTAGTTTTGGGTCTACTGAACAAAACGTAGTGGAGATAAATTTACTTTGGAAAAGCTGCCAAGGGTAAATAGGGGGGAAAAGTTTTGGGAACCACTGCAGTGCTGTAATGTGTTTGTAGTAGGGCCGAGCTGACAGAATGTTTCTCTTTCCTTTACAGTCAATCACATTGTTATCTCACGAACGTCCACTGTCTTGCTTGGCGGGGTAATTCTACACAGTTCATACTTTATCAAAATGATCAGGTTCAATGGCTACATAACTTGTGACCCCGGGTCAGCCTAATAAAATAAGACCAATAATGATCAATTATACTATTATTATTTTGTCAGAAACGCCGGGTGGGGGGGGGGCGGCAGCTGTTCTCACTGGATCAATTGGTGGTCAGACCTGGGCAAACCTATACACTAGGCGTTGTCGTTTTAACGCCCGTGCAGATGCGGGGCTCTCTTGTAGAAGAGGGACAGCAGAGAATACATCTGACGTGATACTGCGTGTCGTAAGAGGCGACTAAAGGTGCAAAGGTCCTGGTCTCCCGAGAAGAGCCAGTTGGCGGTGGGCCAACTACCCACCCTGTAAAAATAAACCAGTTACAGAAACACAAGCAAATACTTCAAATCAGTCTTTTATCTTGGGAGAAGGGGGAGCATCTGCACCTGTAGATTCAATGAAGGACAATGGACAAAGCCGAAAGGACGCCATTGGCCCGACTGCTCCTTCATCAAGCAAGTCACTCCGGATTGCGTCGTGGAATGTCCGCTCCATGTATGAAGCAGGAAAGAGTGCTCAGGTTACAATGGAGATGAGGCGATACAGACTGCACATACTTGGAGTTAGCGAGACCCGCTGGATACAGTCCGGACTGAAACAACTTAATACTGGGGAAAAGATTTTGTATTCTGGAAGGGAGGACAAAAAGCATACAGAAGGACTAGCGATCATCTTGAGCAAGCACGCCCAGAGGTCACTGAGGGGATGGGAACCCTACGGAAGGAGAATTATATTGGCATCATTTACTACTAAGAACAAGAACATCAACATGAACATTGTGCAGATATACGCCCCAACAAATGAAGCAACCGATGAGGACAAGGACGACTTCTACAACCAGCTTCAGGAAATAGTTGACACATTGCCAAGAAAAGATGTGAACATTATAATGGGAGACGCCAATGCCAAGATAGGACAGGACAATACAGGGTATGAGGACATTATGGGGTGCAATGGGTTAGGACAAATGAATGAGAATGGAGAGCGGTTTGCAAGTTTCTGCGCATTTAACAGCTATGTGATTGGAGGTTCAGTATTCCCACACAAGAGGATCCATAAGGCCACTTGGATTTCACCGGATGGAGTAACTGAAAATCAGATTGACCACTTTTGCATCACCCGACGATTCAGACGCTCACTAGAGGATGTCATAGTACAGAGAGGAGCAGATGTTGGATCTGACCATCACATGCTGCTGGCAAGACTCAAACTCCGCCTCAAGAAACAAGGTACCAGAGCAGGAACAAAGAGGAGAAAGTTTCAAGTGAGCCTTCTGGATGGAGACAAGAAGGAAGAGTTCCAGCTGACACTGAGGAATAGATTCAAACCCCTTGTTGACCTCGAAGAGACAGTAGATTTGGAGACTCACTGGGCTAAGGTAAAAGGAGTATTTACATCGACATGCCAGGATGTTATTGGGGAAAAGAAAGTGGAACACAAGGAATGGATCAGTCAAAAATCACTGGACTTGATAAGGATAAGAAGAGACCTAAAAGAACGGGTAAATGCAAGTCGTACAAGAAGCTCAAGAGTTGGTAACCAGGAAGAGTACCGAGCATCAGCTAAAGAGGTCAAAAAATCAATTAAAAAAGACAAAGAGGAGTTCTTAGGAATGTTAGCAGAGAAAGCAGAGAAGGCAGCAACAGGAGGACACATGAGGATCCTCTACCAGACTACAAAGACTCTTGCTGGAAAATATGGAAAACCTGAAGTTCCTGTCAAGGATTACAACAGGAAGGCTATTTTTGGAAAGGAAGCTCAGGCAAAAAGATGGATAGAACATTTTAACAGCCTCTTGAACAGACCTCCACCAAGCAACCCACCCGACATTCTACCCGCAAGAAATGATTTACCGATCAGTTGCGACCCTCCGACTAAAGCAGAGATTAATGATGCCATAAAGCAGTTAAATCGAGGCAAGGCAGCTGGACCAGACCAGATCCCACCAGAGGCGCTGAAGGCAGATGCTGCTGGGGCTGCAGAGGGTCTGCACTCAATATTCTCGAGGATTTGGATCGGAGGCAAGTTTCCAAAGGACTGGAAGGAAGGACACCTCGTGAAGCTCCCAAAAAAAGGGGACCTCAGCAATTGTAGTAACTACAGAGGAATCACACTTCTCTCCATCCCAGGAAAGGTTTTCAATCGGATTATTCTCAAGCGAATACAGAATGCAACAGACCAAAAACTTCGCGAGGAGCAAGCTGGTTTCAGGAGTAATCGATCAACCACCGACCAGATCGCCACGCTGAGAATCATAGTAGAGCAGTCGCTAGAGTGGAACTCCCAACTGATAGTGAACTTCCTTGACTACGAGAAGGCCTTTGATAGCATCGATAGAGAAACACTGTGGAGAATATTGAGACATTATGGAATCCCAGAGAAGATGGTGAATCTTATCAAGAGCATGTACGAGGGGACAAGTTGCAGAGTCGTACATGATGGTGAGCTTACTGACAGCTTTGATATCAAGACTGGTGTTAGGCAGGGTTGTTTGCTGTCCCCATTTCTGTTTATCCTGGTGATTGATTGGCTTATGAAAGAAACCACCAGTGGAGGAAGAAATGGCATACAATGGACCCCATGGACACAGCTGAACGATCTAGATTTTGCAGATGACTTGGCACTATTGTCGCACACACACGACCAGATGCAAGCAAAGACTACAGCTCTAAACAACATTTCAGAATCTATTGGATTGAGGATACATCCCGCGAAGTCGAAGGTCCTAAAAATTGTTGCACCCCTAAGTCACAAATCCCAGACTGGGAGATGTAATAAGTATGACAGGACAACAATCACGAACAAACAAGTTAACACTTAACAGAACAATCCATCAGACTCACACATTTATTAAACATAATTATACATATAATAGCGCAACTACATACATGATATTATTGAACTTAACTGCCGTACAACGGCCTTACTCTCACATGCACTCTTCCTCGGATCCACGATCCGGTATTTACTTCCTAAAGGCACTTCGGCCTCAGCCTCTCCCCTCAGGGTCTTAATAGCACCTTAATAATTCACTGACACCGCCGTCTCTCAATATCACCTTTCTATTGTCATACACCTTAATATTCCACTCGTATCTCCACAGGGCAATAACACTTTATCATTTCCATAGCCCATCCACATGGGCAATAACATAGTATCAGTTCATTAGCCTCTCAACATGGCAATAATATAGTCTCTCATTCACTCTCATATCTACGTCCCTGTCCGTGGCCTGACTGCCACGACTTTATGCGCCTCTACTGTCCTGCACTGACAGCCTCACTTCTGGCCTATGTGTGGCCTCCGGCCCTATGCTGGCCTATCCCCTGTGCTCATCGAGGTGGCTCTGCGGCCCGTCCCCGACACCTACAAGAATAATATTACATTGGTATAATACCCTACCATTTCTATTCACTCCACCTCTCCTTACAACCCATGAAACGTACACACACTAGTTCACCTTTCACTCACCACACATCTTACGGTAACACACTTCCATCGGAGTACACACTACTCACTCGCGCTACAAATCCATGAACTCACTTTCATCTATCGCTCGTGGCGCACATTGCTATATCCAATATCACGGACTTCCACATTCCTCACATATACTTATTCACATCATGGTAATAGACGAATATAATATAATACATCAATCATAATAATCAATCAACGTTCTACATACCAGTCATAACTGGAAAGACTCTCACTAATCTTCTCGACTGCTTCCCTTTATGTCCGCCCGATGGGCTTTTATTCACAGGTCCGATCCCTAGGACCTTCTAACTTGCAGTGATAGTAATCCAGCGCTTTCGCCTCATTCAGACTTCCACACCACTCATACACGCACGCTTTTCCCACTTGTCTGCATGAGTTATTTTTACTCTTCCCCTTTCACGTCTTTTCCTATCCGTCTGTCGTGAGCTCTTCTTATTCTACACCCGCTCTGTAGCAATCCCCTTAATTGCACTCACTCCACTCGTGACACCCTAAGCGAACAAGTCACAGTAGGAGATCAACCACTGGAAGATGTAAAGTCCTTCTGCTATCTTGGTAGTATCATTGACAATAAGGGAGGAACAGAGGCAGAAGTCAAAGCACGAATTGGAAAGGCACAGGCAGCTTTCACATCCTTAAGCAAGATTTGGAGAACCAAGGATATATCTCTAAAAACAAAGCTGAGGATATTCAACTCGAACGTGAAGTCAGTCCTGTTGTATGGATGTGAGACTTGGAATGCGTCCCAGGCCTGCATAAAGAGAATCCAAGTTTTCATCAACAGATGTTTGAGGAAGCTACTTAAGATCAGATGGACAGACAAGGTCAGCAATGAAATTGTATGGAAAAGAACAAGACAGAACCCAGTCAGAGAGGAAATTGGTAGGAGGCGATGGAGATGGATCGGCCACACTCTCAGGAGGCCAGGAAACAGCATCACGAAGAAGGTATTGGACTGGAATCCCCAGGGCAAGAGATCAAGAGGAAGGCCGCGCGGAACGTGGAGAAGAGCCAGAGAAAATGATGTGCAACGAAGCGGAAAGACTTGGAATAATGTAAAGAGGCTGGCCCATGATAGAGAGGGATGGAAAGTGTTTGTTGGTGGCCTATACCCTGATCCAGGGTGAGAAAGGCAAAGATGATGATGATGATGTCGTTTTAACCCTGTGACGACCAGTTCACGCACTTTCAGTAGGATGGAGACATGACAATGAAGAAGCGATGGAGAGCCATTTTGATGGCTGTGTCAGCACGACAGAAGAAGAAGAAGAACAAGATGAAGGAGAAGTTAGCCAGAAGAAAGAGGCAAGAATGACACCAAATGGAAAAAAAACCCAGACCAGAAAACTCGGTGACAACGGTCTCTGGGGAGAATCCTGGGAAAAAAACAACATCTTCCGACAGATGGCATGGAGAAGAATCTCAGTCTCAGGGACCAACTAACCAGACCCCCCCCCCCCCCCGCCCCGCCAAAGACAGATAATGCGGAGTTAAAATTTGTGTCCGTAGACTGAGCCCAGGTCAAAAACTGCATGTTAAGTGACAGCCTAGAAATGGTGAATTCCTCCAGCACAGGGAGCGGCATAGAAATTTGTTGACAAAAACGTGCCAAGATTTATGAGTGTTGTAAAGATAAAACGTTCCAAGCCCAAGCTACAGTAAACAAGACATTCAAAATTGAAATAATATGACGTGGCCTGACAGTAGAATTTTCTATTTCTCTCTCTCTCTCTATTTCTCTCTCTCTCTCTCTCTCTCTCTGTCACTCTCTCTCACTCTCGCTCTCTCTGCACTGTTTGTGTGCGTGTGTATGTGTGCCTTTGACTATGTGTGTCTGTCCGCCAGAATCTGTGTGTGTGTGTTTGTGTGTGTGTGTGTGTTTGTGTATACATACATGTGTGTCTTTCTCTGTCTGTATGTCTCTACTGGTCTCCAGTGGCGGACTGGGTCTAAAAATATTGGTTGCCAGGAGACAAAGGGGGCCCACCCACCAATTCTATTATTTAATTTTTAAAATGAATAAATTAAATTTTTTTAAAATTTGTAAGTGGAAACAAAAAGATGTAATTAGAATTCAAATAGTTTACTTGTAAGTTGTACTGCACATTATACACATTAACGGATAGTTCAAAAGTACAAAAGTATATTTCAAGCAGTCCACAATATTAAGATCAAGCAGTCTACTATATTAAGAGCATTCATTTGAGTTCACTAAATGTTTGTGCGAATCTGTCAATAATTGTCTTTGCATCCAATTCATCTAGCAATTCCTTTTCAATGGATAGCAACATGTATGATTCCAAGTTCTCCACAGACAACGAATTTCTTAACCTTGTCTTAATGATCTTCAGCTTTAAAAATTTCCTCTCACATTGGACTTGAGTAACTGATAGTCTGCACATGACTTCATAAAGTTCATAAAGGTCATGTGCCTTGTCAGGAAGTCTGTTCGATGCCAGAATTTTAAGTACACACGATGGGCAAGTGCTGCAAATTTTACAGTTGTTGCAACTAGATTCTGTATTCTCACCATCATTAAGCAACAGCTTTAATACATCAAAATTTGAAGCAAAAGAAGCCAATTCCAATTTTACTTGATCTTTGCTGATTTGTGGAAACAGCTCAATAAAACTTTCCAATGCTTCATCTTCGAGGCCCTTCTTAGCAATAGTTTTAAAACTTTGCTGGATCTAAACAGGATAAATCTGTATACAACTGTTTATGTTGTACAAAGCGTGATTCTAATGACTGGACAATGCGATCCATCATTCGGCTAAACACGTTTACCCGCAAATCAGCTAGAGAATCCAAGGAATTTCTTTCATCATCAGTAAGCTCATCTGCCATTCTTTTCTTCTTTCTCTGCCTCTTAACTGGCAATGCTGTTTCCAAAGGATCAATTTCCAATGTTTGATTTGCATCCATAATTATTCATCTGTGAAATCTGCTCGTTACATTTATGTACAAATTCCAAAGCCTCGCTGTGAACCTTATCAAATTAATGTTCTTGTCTGTTCCTTCAGCTTTGTTGTAGCTGAATCTACCAAACTCCATGCGGTAAACATAATTATCCAAACCATTTGTCTGTAGATAACTTGACAACGGGGCTGTAGTTTCAAATATATACAAGTAGCCTATATAAATGCTGTCAATATGGTTTCAAACTTTGAAAGACTTTGATGTAAAACATTATGCTTCATGTTTTGTATTTGCATCAAACTTGTCTAAATCTTGTATGGTCATTGATGGGCATGTCAAGAAATCTACAAAAGTACTAGCAGTTGCTTCAGCAAAGCGTCCAAATAATTATAGTTGCTGCTGCATTGGATTTGCTTGACCGTCCAGTCTCGCCTATTAATTTTAATCGTTTCATGTTTTCTTGTCCTAGATGTTTTCCAACAACTTCTATCCATGCAGCCATTCTCTTGTATGATGCTTTCACAAAAGTTGCTAAATTCTGAAGCAAATTGAATTAAGAAACTGCAGACACACAACATTAATTTTTGTTGTTTCAGTTATCACCAAATTCAAGACATGGGCATAGCACCATATATGAACATGTTGATCAGCCACATCGGCAACTTTTCTCTGTAAACCATTATACTGGCCATGGTAGCTTGCAGCACCATCTGTGCTACCAGACAGACATTATTTGGGGTCAGTTTTAAACTGCTGTAATGTTGCAGATCAATGGATCAAAAAGTCCTTGTTCTGTACCATCAATACTTGGCACGATTGAAAGTAGCGCCTTTAAGCACATACTGGATAAATATGCTAAACTGATCGGTGGATGAAATTTCTTGTGTTGAATCGACTTGAATAGAATAAAATGCCGAATTCGGCATGGAAACTACATGTATGTTTTTCTTATATTTCAGACAATTCTAAGACACTTTTAGTCTATGAAACTTTCGTGGTAAATTAGCCGTTAATGAGCTGAGATAATTATCCACTTCAAAAGCGATACTCCTCTGCTATTTATAGCAAGTTTGGGCTATCTAGCGCATATGCCTAGTAGACTCACTAAGCTAACCTAAAACACCTACATGATGTACCTGGTGTAGCCTAGCCTATGGCTTATCGGCTTTCAATATTACCTTCTTAGACGTTCATAACAGAACTAATACCAACTAAAAACTTACGATATGATACAATCACTAACAAATAAAGTTCTCGGCATGACAGATTGACACTTCCTGCTTTTTATCGAAATATTACGTACTTCGACCACTTTGTTCTTGTCTCTGACACTTTATGCATATCGTCTTATAAGTATTTTATAAAAATATGTGTTTTATATACAAGAAAATACGTATAAATATCGGGAAGAATCAGAATCTTACCTCTTCGAAGAAGAAATGTTGATATTCTCAACAACGTATATTGTCCTTCAAAGAAAATGTAATATTTGAAGTTAGGTGGAGATATTTCAAGGTAAACTATGGTAAAGACCTTACAACCAGCTAAATATGAAAAGAATAGTTTCTTATGACATTTTAAGATTATATTGTAGACAATAGTAATTATCATAACCCCGTAATAGAATTGAAGATATAATATAGACTTTAATAACATTTTCATGCTAATAATTTTTTTCTCATATATATATTTTTTGATAATTTACATTTTATACATATTGTCTAATGTCTAAGGGGGGGGGGGGGGGAGCACTTTCTCAGGGGCTCACTTGCCATTGGGCAAGCTGACAACCTGGCCAGTCCGCCACTGCTTGTCTCTCGATTTATCTGTCTATCCACCTCTCTGTTTCTGTCTCCCTCCCTCTGTCTCTGTCTTTCTGTCTGTTTGTCTCTCTCTCTAACAAACCCAAAGAAAATGTGTGTGTGCGTGTGTGCACGAGCGTGTACCTGTGTGTGTGTGTGTGTATGAATGGTGACGTCTGCAGTCCCAGCAAATCACTCCTCTACAACCATGAACATCTAACGTGCGACACAACACGCTACACATTTACACATTGTGGCTGAGGTCCTCCAGAAATCAAGATCTCCCATCTCCCCCCCCCCCCACACACACACAGATGTCAGTCTCTCCGTACTGAACACCGAGACACAGCTATGCCCGGCCAGGCCCGGTGATACATGAACCCTAAAGATAAACCTAAACGGGTACGGCGGCCATTTGCCAGGTTTTCTGTAATGGAGAAATGAATGTACCAGCCTAAATTCAAAAGTTCAATCAAGTAAATCCACTCGTGCGCTGTGCTAAACGTACACTGGAACATCCTGACAACAAAACCAGATTTTATTGCTTCTTAAAAAAAGAAAGAAAAATAGGAATGAGGGTTTGTTGGCAAGTATGTACCGAGGTAGTGCTGCCATACCGTAGTGCTACCATACCGTAGTGCTACCATACCGTATTGCTACCATACCGTAGTGCTGCCATACCGTAGTGCTACCATACCGTAGTGCTACCATACCGTAGTGCTACCATACCGTAGTGCTACCATACCGTAGTGCTACCATACCGTAGTGCTACCATACCGTAGTGCTGCCATACCGTAGTGCTACCATACCGTAGTGCTGCCATACCGTAGTGCTACCATACCGTAGTGCTACCATACCGTAGTGCTGCCATACCGTAGTGCTACCATACCGTAGTGCTACCATACCGTAGTGCTGCCATACCGTAGTGCTGCCATACCGTAGTGCTACCATATCGTAGTGCTACCATACCGTAGTGCTACCATACCGTAGTGCTACCATACCGTAGTGCTACCATACCGTAGTGCTACCATACCGTAGTGCTACCATACCGTAGTGCTACCATACCGTAGTGCTGCCAGGCCTACAACATACTGGAGAAGGATAACTTCCTTCATCCACCCAGTCAATACCCAGACATCTCCGGGGTGGATTTAAGAGGGGGTTGGGGTGGGGAGTGGGGGCAATTGTATTTGTGTTCAGTGAACAGTTGGTCGTATTGATTCCCCTCCAGGTGTAGCCATAATTCATGACCTCAACATGCGGGTGCCATCAGAGGGCGCACGGCAACTTGCCCACCCCCCCCACCCCCAGCATTGCAGTACATTGTAGAAATGTTTGTTGTTATGGCACCGTGATATTGTACATTCCCAGCTCTAGCTGACCACTGAACACAACTCTACTGGGTTTCTCTATTGGCGAACTTCATCTAGATCTAGTCTTATTATTAACAACAAATAGTGGCGGGAGTAATTCATTGTGGTGCAATTTTTGCCCATTTTTTGCCCGACATTTCAGCCTAAGTGACAGTTTCAACAACTATAAAGTTAATTTCTCTAAGTGTCAACTAATCCAGTCCAATCGCTTTTGTATCGACCGATTGTGTTGATTCAAGTTTCAGGTATTTTTAAATAAAAAGTAAAAATATAAAATACAATGATCTTTGTTCTGGCTCCCTGTAGCAAGCCCACCGCACCGGAAACAATGTATTAATACGCGTTCAATTTGGTGTGCGCAATTTCCCTACCACAAATGAGCACATAGTGCTCCCGATCTCCCTGGTGCGTATGGAATCTGCACT